>CAHIKZ030002423.1:1837500-1920000 GCA_903632075.3 Acanthosepion pharaonis | reverse complement strand
AAATATTTGTTGAAAAAACAGAGGGAAGCCTATCATGTTGGAGAGAAAGTGAATGAAGTTGAGATGCCTGATCAGGATAGATTACATTATAGATCTTTCTTTGGATTTTGTCAAGAATCTCAAGATATACAGCAGGATCACCAGACCAGATATTCAGTGCATGGATGAATGGTAGATTAGTAAATGTGCAAAATGGATTCTGATGAGAAAAAATTTTTGGCACGACACAATGACCCAACTTTCTTTGGAGTAGATGTAGCTATTGATTCAATGCAATCACTCCACTTCAAGTCAGTTAAAAATGTGAGGCCAAGAAGGCACAGTGTGTTGCTTGCCTGGAGTCTAGTGTCAGCCATGCTGATGGCAGGCAAAACAGGTTTTCTATGGTAGTTAAATGAAAGCTCTTGTTGTTTTGGAGGCATTCAAATTTACAAGCCATTTCCTGCCTCAGTTAACCGGAGGTCCTTTTCAAGAGCAGCAGCCAGATTTATTTTGTCAGATCTGATGGATTTGCTATTGAGGTGTAAATGGTAGTGTTATTATAAAAAAGAGCATAGCATGATGAAAAAAGACGCCAAACTTGAATGAAAACAAAATTTTATCGTCTAAAATGTTTGTTATTAATAAGAGGAAAGGTCAAAGTATTTTTGGGGTATTTTTTTTCCATTTTTAATCGTTCCTAGCACGTCCGAAATTTTCGTTAAAAATCTAGTTTTTTTTTGAGTCAGCAAAATTGACCATTTTTTCCATTTTAAAAAAAAAAAATGAAATCTGACTTTGAAATTTTTTAAATATCAATTATCATTTTTTCAAAACTTATTTTAAGAAAATCAGAAATTATAATGTTTATTTAAAATATTTTGAACTTAACTTAGCTTTTGTGCCAAAAAGATGTAATTTGAAAATAAAACAAAGCAGGTCATAAACTTTCCACGTCTCTTGACATGTGATGAATGATATATTTACGAATTCCATGAGGCTAATTTGTTCTACTTGAAGGAGAAAAGTGAAATAATTTACATTTACGTGAACAAATTATTTACCCGTTATTTTTAACAAAAACTTTCAGCGGTCTAATTTTTTTTTTTTTTTTTTTTGTACTTAGCTTTCACCTTTACGTTTATGATGCTTTATGGGAAATATATTGTAAAGAAATTAAAATAAAACTGTTAAGAGTGACATTAAATTTCATATTTCTTAAGAAAGGTATCTAATTAATTTATAGGTACCTTTCTTATGAAATTTTATCAGAATTGTACATAAAATACTATAATTTTATGTACATTTATTACATTCACTGTTATTTGTATTTGCATTCATTTTATTATTAATTTTGATATTTCATTTATGGAAAAATGTCGTAACTGAGATTAATATAAAAATAAGATCATATAAATTTCATAAGATAATACTGATACTTGTAGGTACCCTTCTTGAAATTGAAAATCAAATTAACTTCTCCACACGTGTTTCAGCAAAAGTAAAGGCCTTAACAGCGGAGAACAATGCTTAACTCAAATAACGCAACTTAATTATATTCTGGTTGGTCTTCCGTATTTTATAATTACAGCTCGATTATAAGCACAAAATTACATTTAATTACTGGGGATCTTCTGATTAGTCAAAATGATACAATTTACAACGCTAAAAAAGATCTATCTCATAAGGACACTTATGAAAGCCGATGCGGCTTTTAACTAATTTTATAATATTTTAACAACTTAAATGTAAAATCTATTATAATTAATGAAATAACAAATAATTGTATTAAAAATTCATTTTTCATCGAAAAATTTTTTTTGCTTTCAGAAAATATTTTCCATATTCATAAAAAACAACTAAAAGCAAATAAAAGCATTTGAAATTAAATAATATATTTGTTTTATTGAGTTTTGTATGTTACAATTCAGAGCTGATTTTCAGGTACTGCGTATCCAATTAAAAACAAAAAAAAAATGATTTGCATTCCTCAAAGCCCTGTGCTTTTAATTATTGTAATCACTAAAAACCGATGCGACAATTTCTAGCGTTTTCATAAAAATTAGTTATGGGGGGTAATAAATATTTTAAAAAATATTTCTACCATGACTTTCATAAAAAAACATATTTATAATAATTTCGATCATCTGTGAATAGTTTCTGAAAGTTTCATTAACATCCGATAATTATTTCTATTTTTGCACGATTTTTCAAATTAATGTGTCATACCAAAAAAAGTGCTAAAATTGTCTATGTTATTTACTAGTTCCGCTGGACAAATAGAAAAAGGTTTTTTTAATCAAAATTTAGAATGTTCTAAAAAGAAGGAAAATTTTTTAAAAATAATTAAAAAAACTTTGGTCTTTCCTCTTAATAATAACATAAGCATTTAGACAATAAAATTTAGTTTTAGCAACAAGTCTTTTCATCAAGCTATGCTCTTTTTGTAGCGATTTCGTGGAGGTACCTATGGGTTCTATGAAATTTAGTTGAGGAATTGTTGTGGAACCATTCATGATATGGATCTGGAATTAAGCCTGTTCAAAGCAATATTTATTTCATTTCAAAATTCTGTTAAATCATTGATTAAATCAAACATGTGTCCTGTACACCTACACCTTATTAAAGACCAGTGCCAAACCATGAACGCGCCTTAAAATAAAAAATAGCTACAGCTTGCCTTTCTATCCAGAAATTTCATATTTTCTACGTCGGTGATTATCATTATTGCATCTATGGTAGACCTTTTCTGAAATAAACTATTTGTTTCCAAGGCGGAATCAAGTAAGATGTTACTTTACCAAAAAAATCTGTAAAAGATTAATAGAGTTCTCAGAAAAATGAAAAAAGGAATTAAAGATGAGGACTTCCAACAAGCTGGGAAGCAGGAAAAGTGAGGCCCAATTGTTGTAGAGTTTGAGAGAATTGGAGCCAGCTTGATGGAATGATTTTTTTTTTTTATGGCACTTGGTACCATCAAATCCACTTTTGTGGGAATCTAGTTTGAAATTATGTCAGTTCAAATGCATATCGTTCAATAGAGCCTCTGTTCTAACAGGGAAATCAGGTATGGATACTCCAGATGAGTTGAGTGTGGTGTTGGAGAACTTCCAAGCAAAGCCCTCAACCATATCTGCTGTAGATGTCAGGACTTCAAATTCATTGAATAGAGGAGGGATTGAGGATTTGCTGTTATTCAGCACGCTCTTGCTGATCTGCCAATAATCTCTAGAACTGAACTTGCGAGAAGATACATGTTATTTGTTTCTATCAGCAGATAGTAACTTTGCTTCTTTGAGGACATGCTTGCACTTATTACAAGCAAAGTGATGTCTGTGCAATCAGACCTGTCACTCTGGTAGAGCCCAAAAAAGTGATTCCTGTGGGCTATAGCAGCTGAGCATGCAGGTGAGAACCAAGGAAATGATCATAATTTCACTTGGCGTTTCTGCTCTGGAATGAAAGCTTTGATGCTAGCTTTCACTCAAGAGGAGACTTCAGAGGCACATGTTTCAACAGGATGATTAACAACTTTATTCCAAGGGACATCATGAAGGAAGTCATGGAATGAGTCCCAATCAGCACATTGATAACAGAAATATATTTTGTTGGTAGGATGTTCTTGGCAGATGGGATAACAGAAAGAGATGTTTACCGCATTATCAGAGTTGCCAAGAGGGCAGAGCTGTAGACTATGATATGAGGTAGAGGTAAAGAAAATAAGCGAGTCCATCAGAATTATTGAGGAAATGCATAGAGAAGTTCACCACTTGCATGAGAGATGGAGAAGTTCAAAGTTTGGATGCCAGCAAAGTCAGTGACAGTGATTAAGCTACCTGGCATGCTGGGCATTGAAGTCACTGAACACAAAGATATTTGCAAGCAGGTGTAGAGAGATGATCATAATCAGAGATACTCCGACAGTCATAAAAGGAAAGGGAATGGTAGAGAAAGAAGAGATAGCTGACTGAATTTAGTAGAGGAAGATAGAGGTACATGTAAGAATGATCTGGAGACTCAAGAGAGTTCCCTAGCCAGCGATAGAGGTTAGCCAGGAATTGAGAATTCAGAGGAGGGGGATTAAAGAATTAAGATTAGTTTCGCAGAGAGTTAGGATGTCATGAGAATGTTCAAAGAGGAATCATTTCACGCTGCAGAAGTTGGTATGAATACCACAAATGTTGGAGAAAGAAAAGTTGAGGGGTTTAGGTGATTTTTGTTGAGCTAGTTTTATTTTGTTGGTTGCTTATTGTCACGGTGTGTTAGGAAAAGGCTGAGAATAGTAGTAGCTGTTAGTTGTCTCAGGTGACATGTGGGCTGGGAATTGGGGCAGACTGCAGCATAGTGCATCTTTGGTGTTACCCACCAGAGGTGCTTGCAGGGACATCCTTCCATGTCACACATGGAAGGATGTCCCTGAGAACATTGATATTATGCAACTGTTGATCAGAACACCCTCTCTAGCTGCTACACAAGAATTCAGCTCCTAACTACTAGTTGGGAAGCAGCAACCAGAAAACTGCCAACCCAGTACTCTCAGTATGACATGACATAGCCACCATTCACACATATCATCAAAATTTCATGACAGTACCACTATTAAAGCCTCAGAAGAAGAAGGAACTGCAGATCCCTTCTTAAACAGGAAACAAGGGATAAGCTTCTGTTCAAGAGAAGAGGGAGGAGTATGGACCGGGTGATAGCAAGGTCCATCTACTTCTGAATTTTGTTATTCAATTGCAATTCTTTTTTTCTTTTTTCAATTTTTATTCGTTCCTCATTTGAAAAGCAAAGTTAATCGTATTTTTGTCTGTTATCTTTAATTGCTTATTAATTTAAATTTTAGCTTGAAAATTATAATACTGAAAAAAATTAATGTTTGAGAAGTTCAGAATTAACTTGTGAAACCATAATTGTATAGATGTAATAAGGGATAGAATTGTTGATAATACCTGCATTATGTTATCACTGTAACAATTTTTAATTTAATTCTCTGAAAAGAAAGTGAAAGTAGCTTTGCTCATAGAAATAAAAAAAAAAACCTAGGTGTTTACTCTAGAACTTTAAAAGTAGGTATTTAAGTAACTCTTTTTACTTGATCAAACTAGCAGTACTGAATATGAGCATAAAAGATTACCTCAGTTGGTACTGCATGACAACACTACCGATATTTCCAGAATATAAACATTGCTATTACTTCATCATTTAGTGTTATAATGATGCATTGCATATCTGTTTCTGATCCAATATTTGTAGGCTAAAAGAAAGAAATTTTCGTTGAAATTACATAAAGTTTACACATCTGAAAAATCTAGAATAGTTAATTTTATATTAATTTGCTGTTCAAGTATCATCTTTCTCTTTATTGATACAAACAGAAAAAATTAAAAAAATATAATTTTTTATTGACAGATATCTCTTCAATGTTCCTGAAGCTAGCATTTTTTAAGATTTGCATAATTTGGAATCTTATTTAATAATAATCTTAGACCTTGAAGATATGTTCATTAGATTTTTCTCCAAAATAAAACCACGAAATTGCTAAAAAAAAAAGAGCATAGCATGATGAAAAAGGCGCCAAACTTGATGAAAACAAAATTTTATCATCTAAATGTTTGTTATTATTAAGAGGAAAGATCAAAGTTTATTTTAATTATTTTAAAAAATTTTTCCTTCTTTTTAGAACAATCTGAATTTTCATTTAAAAATCCTTGTTTCTCTTTGTATCACCGGAACTGGTAAAATAGCATGTGCAATTTTTAGCACTTTTTTTTTTTTTTGTATGACATGCATTAATTTGGAAAATCTTGCAAAAATAAAAATAATTGTCGGATGTTAATGAAACTTTCAGAAACTATTCACAGATGATCGAAATTATT
The DNA here is from genome assembly GCA_903632075.3 of Acanthosepion pharaonis. Lineage (NCBI taxonomy): Eukaryota > Metazoa > Mollusca > Cephalopoda > Sepiida > Sepiidae > Acanthosepion > Acanthosepion pharaonis. The sequence goes on along the minus strand of CAHIKZ030002423.1, from coordinate 1,914,142 downwards.
ATAAATGTTTTCTTCATGGCAGAAATATGTTTTTTTATATTTATTACCCCATCCCATAACTAATTTTATGAAAACTCTAGAAATTCCATCACGTCCACTTTAGTAATTACAATAGTTAAAAACACAAGGTTTTGAGGAATGCAAATCATGTTTTTTTTTTTTTTCTTTTGTTTTTAATTGGACCCCCCCCTACCTGAAAATCAGCTCTGAATTGGAACATGCAAAACTCAAAAAAACAAATTTATTATTTAATTTCAAATGCTTCTATTTGCTTTTAGTTGTTTTTATGAATATGGACAATATTTTCTGAAAGCAAAAAAAGTTTTTGATGAAAAATGAATTTTTAATACAATCATTTGTTATTTTTTAATTTTTACATTTAAGTTGTTAAAATATTATAAAATTAGTTAAAAGCCACATCCACTTTCGTAAGTGTCCTTATGAGATAGATCTTTTTTTAGTGCATTATAAATTGTATTGTTTTGACTAATCAGAAGACCCACAGTAATTAAGAAATGTAATTTTGTGGTTATAATCGGGCTCTAATTATAAAGTACGGAAGACCAACCAGAATACAATTAAGTTGTGTTATTTGAGTTAAGCATTGTTCACCGCTGTTAAGGCCTTTACTTATGCGAAACACGTGTGGATAAATTTATTTGATTTTTCAACTTCAACTGAGAAGGGTACCTAAAAGTATCAGTATCATCTTATGAAATTTATATGATCTTATTTTTACATTAATCTCAGTTACAGCATTTCAAAATTAATAATAAAATGAATGGAAATACAAATAACACAGTAAAATGTAGTAAATGTACATAAAATTATAGTATTTTATGTACAATTCTGATAAAATTTCATAAGAAAAGCACCTATAAATTAATTAGATACCTTTTTTATGAAATTTAATCTAACTCTTAACAGTCTTATTTTAATTTCTTTATAATATATTTTCCATAAAACATCGTAAAGGTAATGGTGAAAGCTAAGTACAAAAAACAAAAAAAAAATTAGAGCGCTGAAAGTTTTCTTTAAAAATTACGAGGTAAATAATTTGTTCACTTAAATGTAAATAATTTCACTTTTCTTCTTCCATAGAACAAATTATCCTTAAGGAATCCATCAATATGTCATTTATCTCCTGTCAAGTGACGCGAAAGTTTATGACCTGCTTTGTTTTATTTTCAAATTACATCTTTTCAGTGCAGAAGCTAAGCTAAGTTAAGCTTGGTTCAAAATATTTTAAATAAACATTATAATTTCTGATTGTCTTAAAAGTTTTAAGTTTTGAAAAAATGATAATTGATATTTAAAAGAATTTCAGAGATTTTCATTTTTTTTATAAAATGGAAAAAAATGGTTACCATCTGTCAATTTTGAACATGCTAGGAATGATTAAAAAATACCCCAAAAATACTTTGATCTTTCCTCTTAATAATAACATAAACATTTAGACAATAAGATTTTGTTTTCATCAAGTTTGGCATCTTTTTCATCATGCTATGCTCTTTTTTTAGCAATCTTGTGGAGGTACCTAACAAATGCCTAATAGTGTGACTCAACCTCTCTTGACACAAGTTCTATCATAATCTGTATTGATTAGGTGTTTTACCAAATTCTAACTTTGAAATAGTCACCCAAGTAATTCAAATTTTTGAAAATTGCTAACACTTAATTATTCAGCAGCAAAAATAACATACCAGTAGGATGATTTTTTATTTTTAGTTGTATTGTTTAATTTACTGAATCACTGAAATTTTAGACTACTTAAAAATTCTTAGAATTTTATACCTTATTTTCATATAGTTTTTAGATTATGAGATTTAGCTTAGTTTGAAATAAAATGCATAGAAAAAATTTTTTTAAAAATAGCCATTACTCTAGATTTAAAAAAGCAAAATTTAGCCATTTGTGTGCATTTGTTATATTTGTTTCACAATATAAACTTGTATTAGCATTTCTAATTCAGTTTTCATTAAATTATGTATTTATTTAGCATGGTGATTATTTTTCACATTTAATTCCTTGTCTGATCGGAAAGCAAAAAGGTTTATGACGTTTAACTAATTCGAAGTAAAATTTATAGATAAGTTTTTCTCACCACACAAATTGAAATCACTGAATAAAGGATTATGTTGACAAAAGTAAGAAAAATTACAGTTATCTTGCCACTGTAACAATTATTTTTTCTTTTAATATTAAACAGATAAATTAAACAGATAATGCTACCTGTGCAGTTGTGACATTTCTGCATTAAAATGCTAAATGACTGTCACCCTTACTTAGATATTCATGCTTCTTCCATTACATCACTGACCTACCATTTAAAGCATTTTGCTGGAATAATCTTTCATTTATTTTGTGGAGCTGCTCAAATCAGTATTCATTCAGACAGTGATTCACTTCACATGTAATAATTACGTCATTTTACTGCCAGTTCGTTCAATGTCCTTTCTTCTTAAAAGAAAAGGTTTATTTTTGGTTGCAGCCCGCTGTGATATCATGCTTTTTTTAATGTTAATGTTTTTCTTTACAATGTAAATAAAGCATGTCATGGCACATTGCACATGGACTGGACAATTTAATTATTTTGCATTGTAAAACAGAAAGATTTTACAGGAATATTAAAATTTTGAAGAGACATTTAAATAAAAAGTGGGATGGAATTATAACCATTATTATCAATCTCTTGAAGATTAGTGCTTGTTCTTTTAACTTTGAATTAAAATAAATGAAGAATTATGTAAACCATTTATTCACTGGCAAAATAAATCTATTTTCTCTAAAAGGAATATGTAACAGATTGTTTTTATTTGATAAGGTTTTTAAAACTTATTAAAAACTTTAAAGGTGTGTTTTCACTTATATTATGCTCTAATATATTTTATAAGCACTCTCACCTTTTTCTTTGATAGCATTTATATATTTAATGATTCAAAAACAAAAGTATTTTAGCAATTTTTTAATAAACGTGTAATGACATTAAAATATCTCTGAAAAATTTAATAACACATTTTCCTTGAAACTAACACAAATGAGGAATTGTCCAAAATAATCTTATATTTATTTCTCTATCACAGAAAAATAGTGAATTGTAACTTTCCCTACTTCTTTCTTTTTCCTCTTTCCCTCTTTTTTTGCCTTTGATTTTCTTTTTTTCCATACTCCTCATTTTTTGCTTTTGATTTTCTTTTTTTCCATACTCCTCATTTTTTGCTTTTTGTCCCTTTTCACCTTTTTGACCCTTTTTCCTTTCCTTTGCGTCTCTTTTCACTATTTCCCTTTTTGTCTCCTTTCACCATTTCCCTTTTTTGTCATTTTTTGTCCTTTTTCCCTTTTTTTGTCATTTTTTGTCCTTTTTCCTTTTTTTGTCATTTTTTGTCCTTTTTCCTTTTTTTTCATTTTTGTCCTTTTTTTCCCTTTTTTTTTGTCATTTTTTGTCCTTTTCCCTTTTTTTTGTCATTTTTTGTCCTTTTTCCCTTTTTTTTGTCATTTTTTGTCCTTTTTCCCTTTTTTTTGTCATTTTTTGTCCTTTTTCCCTTTTTTTGTCATTTTTTGTCCTTTTTCCTTTTTTTTTGTCATTTTTGTCCTTTTTCCTTTTTTTTTTGTCATTTTTGTCCTTTTTCCCTTTTTTTTTTGTCATTTTTTGTCCTTTTTCCCTTTTTTTTGTCCCTTTCCCGTTTTTTTGGCCTTTTTCACCTTTTTCACCTTTTCTTCATTTTTTTTCATTCTCCATTTCGCCTTTTTCCTTTTTTTTCGTTTTTCGCCTCTCGCCTCCTTTTTCATTTTTCGCCTCCTTTTTCATTTTTCGCCTCCTTTTTCATTTTTCGCCTCCTTTTTCATTTTTCGCCTCCTTTTTCATTTTTCGCCTCTCGTCTCCTTTTTCGCCTCTCGTCTCCTTTTTCGCCTCTCGTCTCTCTTCCCCCTCTCCTCTCATCTTCCCCTCTCTTCTTTTTTATTTTTGCCTCTCCGCTTTTTTTCTCTTTCATTCTCTCAGAACATTTTTTTTGACTTTTTCATTTTTTCCCTTTATTTTCTCTTTTTTAAAACACATTTTTCATCTTTTTCATTTTGTCCTGCTTTCACCTCTTTTTTTTTTTTCTTTCTTTTTTCTTCATTTTTTTTTCTTCATTTTTTTCTTTTTGAAAATATTTTTCACATTTTAGTCATTTTCTCTCTTCTCACTTCTTTTTCATTTTGTCCCACTTTTTTTTTTTTCATTTTTTAGATTTTTATTATTTTTCATCGATTTTATTTTGACTTTTTTTTTTTTTTTTTATTTTGTCTCTATTCACCTTTTTTTTGTCATTTTTTTTTTGTTTTTTTTTTTTTTTTTTTTTTTTTTCATTTTTCATTTTTGTCATTGTTATTTTTGTTATTATTGCTTTTCTCTAGCACTCCATATTACTGGTGACCGTATTTTATTCATTTCTATGCTTGGTCAGCCCAGCATATGTGGTGATTCCTTAGGTTTTTGTATTTTCCAGTGATGTTCTCTGTCTATTATTTCAACCTCATCCCACGGGGTGGTGATCTCCTTTTTCCTGCCTGATTTTTCTATTTCCACTTGTGTTATAGCTTTTATGCTGTTCTCGTAAGTGGACTGCCCATTTCTCCTTTATATTTCTTACTAAGCCTGAAGGGATGAGTCATAATTCTCTGCATTGGTGTAAGAATGTCAGATGGTTTGATATTTATGCTAGCTTCTGGTGAGACTTTCCTAATTATCAGGTCCGTACCTATCCTTCAATATCTGTCCTCATCTTTATCAACATATTCACAATTTTCATTATTATTCTCCAGTCTTCTTCAGGTGATTGGAATTTTGAACTGAAATCTTTATTTCATTCATTGCGATAGATTGTTCTAGTTCCACATGCCACGCCTCTTCTTGTCTCAGGTATTTTCCTTTAACTCAACTTTCCAAGTTTCTGTTCACCACTACCGTAGCCAGGTATTGAACTCACAACTTTTTGGATCCTACCAACGCTGAGCTATGTCTCTTTTTTTTTTCTTCTTTTTCATCTTTGTAATTTTGTCTCACTTCACCTGTTTTTCATTTTATCCCTTTCTCATTTTTTTGTCAGTTTTCATCTTGACCCTGTTCCCCCTTTGCCACTATTCACTGTTCAGTCATTTTGTAATTTTTCCCCTTTTACTAATTTTGTCCCTTTCCCCTTTTACTAATTTTGTCCCTTTCCCCTTTTACTAATTTTGTCCCTTTCCCTTTTTTTACTAATTTTTGTCCCTTTCCCCTTTTTACTAATTTTGTCCCTTTCCCTTTACTAATTTTGTCCCTTTTCCCTTTTACTAATTTTGTCCTTTCCTTTTACTAATTTTGTCCCTTTCCCCTTTTACTAATTTTGTCCCTTTCCCCTTTTACTAATTTTGTCCCTTTCCCCTTTTACTAATTTTGTCCCTTTCCCCTTTTACTAATTTTGTCCCTTTCCCCTTTTACTAATTTTGTCCCTTTCCCCTTTTTATCCATTTTCATCTCCACGTTTTGCCTCTTTTTCATCTCCACGTTTTGCCTCTTTTTCATCTCCACGTTTTGCCTCTTTTTTAATTAAATCCCTTTTCACCTTGTCATTTCATTTATTTCACCTTTCTTTCTACCTCTACTTTTACACAACTTTTCATTTTTTTTTTTTTTTTCTTTTTTCTTTTTTTCTTTTTTCTTTTTTTCTTTTTTCTTTTTTTTTTTTTTTTTTTTTTTTTTTTTTTTTTTTTTTTTTTTTTTTCTTTTTTTTTTTCTTTTTTTTTTTTTTTTTTTTTTTTTTTTTTTTTCTTTTTTTTTTTTTTTCTTTTTTCTTTTTTCTTTTTTCTTTTTTTTTCTTTTTTCTTTTTTCTTTTTCTTTTTTTTTTTTTTTTTTTTTTTTTTTTTTTTTTTTTTTTTTTTTTTTTTTTTTTTTTCTTTTTTTTCTTTTTTTTTCTTTTTTTTTTTTTTTTTTGCCTTTCATTTTTCTTTTTACCTCTTTTTCTTTTTGTTCTTTTTGTCACTTTTTCTTAATACTTTCCTTTTTCCCCTTTTGCTTTCTTTCCTTTCGCCTTTTTTCCTTTCATTCTTTTTGCTTATGATTTATGTTGTTCTTTGTGCATAAATATTAACCTTTCCCACTTTGAATTCTAATATGACACTCTGCTCATTTTAGTCTTTAGTTAAGTCTGAAAAAGGGCTGAGGTCAGGAGTTCTCTTTGGCAGCGAGTCATGTGGACATCAGAAGCTTGGTTATCTCATGTCGTCTGCTTCTCCAACTGGCTGCCATTTGTTTTGTTTACTCCAGTACTCTGCTTATATTGACCTCTGTCCAAATACTGGCATGGGGGCTGACGTGTTTCCCGTTTTCCAATAAGAGTTCTTTGTTGTATGGTTTTGGAAAATTAATTATCCTTCCAAATTTTGGTAGTGGTTGCAGGCACTGCGCCACCCTTTCTCTTATTGTGCCTCATACCATTACCTGCCAATGGGTAGAGGAAATCTATTTGTCTCGCTTGGTATTTCGTTTAAGTCTCTCCCCTTGGTTGTCATCTTCACAAATTTGATTTTCAAATTCTCTGGGCGTTGGACTTGTCTTTGGCCATTTCCAAGTTATATTTTAACTTAACACCTTTTTGTTCTCTTCCTAAGCTCATATTCCAACTTAGACATTTTTCCATTTACCAGTGTCACACTGTGTTGCACTAACAAAAAAAAATCAAAACATTTTTTACAAAATAGGTGTTAAAGTAAAAATAATTTGAAAAATTTCAAAAAAATAACTTCAAAGAGAAATTTAATAAGAAAAATTTAATTTAAGTTAAAGTAAAAATTTTTTTTTTTTTTATTTGAATTGGTTTTGTATACAGTTTCTTTCTTGTGTGAAACTAAAAAAAAATTACTTAATTGAAGTATAACCCACACTAAAATAAATATATAAAATAGGAATTAAAGAAAGTAAAAAAATTACTTTAAATATTAAAGTTTAAAATTTTGAAGGGATGATTTGCAAAGCCTGTTGATATGTAAACATAAAACACAGAAATGAAAATGAAAGATGGACAGATTTTTCAGGGAGGACAACTCTTAAAACATGTGAAAGACTCCCATACTTGAAAATGAGAATGTTTCTACACTAAAAAAAAATTAATTATTTAAAAAATCTTGGTGTAAAATGATTTTATTAAGCTTTTCAATTTAAAAATATTACTAACTGGATTAAAGTAATACAGAATTTTAAGCAATTTAAATTATTATAATTAAAATTTTTTAAAAATACAAAAAAAAAAAAACTTAAGCCCATAGTATCTTAATAAATCTTATTTATAAAAGCAATTAAAAGCTTTACTAATTAAATAATTTCATGGTTTTATTGAATTTTCTACTTTATAATTCAGAGCAGATTTTTAGAAAATGTGTTATAGTTTGAAAAAAAAAAATGATTGATCTAGATTCCCCAAGGAGTCCTGCTACTTTTAACTAATAATAACAATTTTGAAATTGAAATTGAAATTTAATTTCTCAAAATTTCATGAAATGAAGTAAGTGAGGGTTAAGTGTAAAAAAATCAAAAATAATTTCATTCAATTGTGAAAGTCATGAAATTTTCATTAAAAACCATCAATTATTTGATTTTTGCAGGAATTTCTCAATGTGTTTTTCACCTGAAAATAGTCTTTCCTCTTAATAATAACAAACATTTTGATGATAAAACTTAGTTTTTATTAAGTTTGGGGCCTTTTTTTATCATGCTATGTTGTTTTAGCAATGACAAAGTTGAGGTGTCTACTTTTCACCTTTTTGTCATTTTGTCTCTTTTCTCTAATTCTTTTCTTTCTATCTTTTTGCCTCTTCTTCATTTTGTCCTATTTTCATTACATCCCTTTTTACCTATTTGTCATTTTTTTACTTTTTGCCTCTTTTTTTTGCCTCTCTTTTTTCACCTCTCTCTTTTTTCACCTCTCTTTTTTCACCTCTCTCTTTTTTCACCTCTCTTTTTTTCACCTCTTTTACTTTTTTGCCTCTCTTTTTCATTTTTATCCTTTGTCACTTTTCACTGATGTCACTTTTCACTTCTTTTACACCTTTCTGTTGTCATTTTGTTCCTTTTTGTCTATTTACCTTTTTGTCCTATTTTGTTTGTTTTTTTGTTCACCTTTTTTTGATTTTTGTCATTTTTCATTTCCTTTTTGTTTTTTTCATTTTACCCTTTTTCATTTTACCCTTTTTCATCGCTTTTCATCTTGTTGCATTCCCCTTTTTTTGTCCCTTTTTACCTTTTCTCCCCATTTTATATTTTATCCCTTTTGCGTCTTTCTTTTTCCCTTTTTCTCCTGTTTTCATTTTGTCCTTTTCACCCCGTTTTTCATTTTTTTTTCACCCGTCCCATTTTGTCCTTTTTTTTTTTTCATTTTTTGTCCTTTTTTTGATTTTGTCCTTTTCATTTCCTTTTTCATTTTTTTTCATTTTTCATTTTTTTTTTTCACCCCGTTTTCATTTTGTCCTTTTCATCCTGTTTCATTTTGTCCTTTTTTTGTCCCTTTTTCATTTTGTCCTTTTCACCCCGTTTTCATTTTGTCCTTTTTCACCCTTTTTCATTTTGTCCTTTTCACCCCGTTTTCATTTTGTCCTTTTCACCCCGTTTTCATTTTGTCCTTTTCACCCCGTTTTCATTTTGTCCTTTTCACCCCGTTTTCATTTTGTCCTTTTCACCCCGTTTTCATTTTGTCCTTTTCACCCCTTTTTTCATTTTGTCCTTTTCACCCCGTTTTCATTTTGTCCTTTTCACCCCTGTTTTCATTTTGTCCTTTTCACCCCCGTTTTTCATTTTGTCCTTTTCACCCCGTTTTCATTTTGTCCTTTTCACCCCGTTTTCATTTTGTCCTTTTCACCCCGTTTTCATTTTGTCCTTTTCACCCCGTTTTCATTTTGTCCTTTTCACCCCGTTTTCATTTTGTCCTTTTCACCCCGTTTTCATTTTGTCCTTTTTTGCAACTTTTTGCATCTTTTTGCATCTTTTTCATCTTTTTCATTTTGTACCTCTTTTTGCCCTTGTTTTACCCCTTTTTCATTTATATTTTTGTCCCTTTTTAAAATTTCTCTTTTAACCATTTTCCATTTTCAATTTTGCCCCTTTTTTTTCATTTTGTTACTTTTGATTTTTTAAAAATGTTCTCTTTTAACCATTTTCAGTTTGTCCCTTTTCACCTTTTTTTTCATCTCTACCTCTTGTGTCTTCTCCCTTTTGCTATTTTTTTTTCCTCTTTTGACATTTTTGCTGTTTTTTGTACTTTTCCTTTTCAACTTTTTGTCCTTTTCAACTTTTTGTCCTTTTCAACTTTTTGTCCTTTTCAACTTTTTGTCCTTTTCAACTTTTTGTCCTTTTTAACTTTTTGTCCTTTTTTGCCTCTTTACAACTTCACCCTTTTTCCACTTGTCATTTGGTCTCTTTTTATCTTTTTCTTCTTTCTTTTTCAACTTTTTTCTCAACTTTTTTCTCATTTTGTAATTTTGTTTCTTCTCCCTTTTTTTCCATTTTGCCCTTTTTTCATTTCACCCTTTTTCATTTCACCCTTTTTCATTTCACCCTTTTTCATTTCACCCTTTTTCATTTCTCTTTTTTTTTTTTTTCACCTTTTTTTCACCTATTTTTTTTTTTTTTTCACCTTTTTTTTTTCACCTATTTTTTTCACCTATTTTTTTCACCTATTTTTTTCACCTATTTTTTTCACCTATTTTTTTTTTTTTTATTTTTTTTCACCTTTTTTTCACCTATTTTTTTTCACCTATTTTTTCAATTTTTTTTTTTCACCTATTTTTTTTTTGCTATTTTTTCACCTTTTTTTTTTTTTTTTTTTTTTTCACTTTTTTTTTTCTTTTTTTTTTTTTCACCTATTTTTTCACCTATTTTTTTTTTTCTTTTTTTTTTTTTTTTTTTTTTTTTTTTTTTTTTCTTTTTTTTTTTTTTTTTTTATCCTTTTTTTTTCTTTTTTTTTTTTTTTTTTTTTTCTTTTTTCTTTTTTTCTTTTTTTTTTTTTTTTTTTTTCTTTTTTTTTTTTTTTTTCTTTTTTTTTTTCTTTTTTTTTTTTTTTTTTTTTTTTTTTTCTTTTTTTTTTTTTTTTCTTTTTTTTTTTTTTTTTTTTTTTTTTTTTTTTTTTTTCTTTTCAACTTTTCCCCATCTTACAGCTACAACAAAATTATTCTGTATAGTCACCATCATTGGCTGTGCATTTTAACCAGCCAGTTTCTGTGAATATTCAACAAGAATCTTTCTGCTCAGTGCTATCTGTATGAAGGCGAATAATCATAGGTTATTGACAATACATATTGCCATAACATAGGTACCTCCACGATCGCTAAAAAAAGAGCATAGCATGATGAAAAAAGACGCCAAACTTGACGAAAACAAAATTTTATCGTCTAAATGTTTGTTATTATTAAGAGGAAAGGTCAAAAGTATTTTTTCTCCATTTTTAATCGTTCTAGCACGTCCGAAATTTTCGTTAAAATCTAGTTTTTTTTTTGAGTCAGCAAAATTGACCATTTTTTCCATTTTAAAAAAAAAAAAAATCTGACTTTAAGAAATTTTTTAAATATCAATTATCATTTTTTCAAAACTTATTTTAAGAAAATCAGAAATTATAATGTTTATTTAAAATATTTTGAACCAAACTTAACTTAACTTAGCTTTTGTGCCAAAAAGATGTAATTTGAAAATAAAACAAAGCAGGTCATAAACTTTCGCGTCTCTTGACATGTGATGAATGATATATTTACAAATTCCATGAGGCTAATTTGTTCTATGGAAGGAGAAAAAGTGAAATAATTTACATTTACGTGAACAAATTATTTACCCGTTATTTTTTAACAAAAACTTTCAGCGGTCTAATTTTTTTTTTTTTTTTTTTTTTTTTTTTTTTTTTTTTTTCTTAGCTTTCACCTTTACGTTTATGATGCTTTATGGGAAATATATTGTAAAAAAATTAAAATAAAACTGTTAAGAGTGACATTAAATTTCATATTTCTTAAGAAAGGTATCTAATTAATTTATAGGTACCTTTCTTATGAAATTTTATCAGAATTGTACATAAAATACTATAATTTTATATGTACATTTATTACATTCTACTGTTATTTCTATTTGCATTCATTTCATTATTAATTTTGATATTTCATTTATGGAAAAATGTCGTAACTGAGATTAATATAAAATAAGATCATATAAATTTCATAAGATGATACTGATACTTGTAGGTACCCTTCTCAGTTGAAATTGAAAAATCAAATTAACTTCTCCACACGTGTTTCCGTAAAAAAGTAAAGGCCTTAACAGCGGAGAACAATGCTTAACTCAAATAACGCAACTTAATTATATTCTGGTTGGTTTTCCGTATTTTATAATTACAGCTCGATTATAAGCACAAAATTACATTTCTTAATTACTGGGTATCTTCTGATTAGTCAAAATGATACAATTTACAACGCTAAAAAAAATCTATCTCATAAGGACACTTATGAAAGCCGATCTTTTAACTAATTTTATAATATTTTAACAACTTAAATGTAAAATCTATTATAATTAATGAAATAACAAATAATTGTATTAAAAATTCATTTTTCATCAAAATTTTTTTTGCTTTCAGAAAATATTGTCCATATTCATAAAAACAACTAAAAGCAAATAAAAAGCATTTGAAATTAAATAATATATTTGTTTTATTGAGTTTTGTATGTTACAATTCAGAGCTGATTTTCAGGTACTGCATATCAATTAAAAAAAAAAAAACATGATTTGCATTCCTCAAAGCCCTGTGCTTTTAATTATTGTAATCACTAAAACCGATGCGATCAATTTCTAGCATTTTCATAAAATTAGTTATGGGGGGTAATAAATATTTTTTTAAAATATTTCTACCATGACTTTCATAAAAAAACATATTTATAATAATTTCGATCATCTGTGAATAGTTTCTGAAAGTTTCATTAACATCCGATAATTATTTCTATTTTTGCACGATTTTCAAATTAATGTGTGTCATACCAAAAAAACGTGCTAAAAATTGTCTGTTATTTACTAGTTTTAGCTGATACAAATAGAAACAAGGTTTTTTAATCAAAATTTAGAATGTTCTAAAAAGAAGGAAAATTTTTTAAAAATAATTAAAAAAAAACTTTGGTCTTTCCTCTTAATAATAACATAAGCATTTAGACAATAAAATTTATTTTTCGGCAAGTTTGGCGTCTTTTTCATCAAGCTATGCTCTTTTTTTAGCGATTTCGTGGAGGTACCTACCATAACACGACCATCTGCATCCAGTATATGAGGCATTAAATTCAGATCATCCCTTCTACTTTATACTTAAGTATTTTTGCTTGATTTGATTGACTTGTTTACTTCTATCAACTGTGTCTCCTTGTCTTTCTGCAAAGTCGTTAGAATTCAATTTCATGAAATGCTTAAAGCATTTTGTAATTATATAGATTTTTAATCATATTATAATCTCTATTATATTTATAGAGATTGGATTTGTGTAAATTAGTGATTTTGTAAAATTATTTAAAATTAATTAGTTACTAAAGCTTGCTGTTAGCAAAAATTAAGGTTTTTGAATACATCAATGTAAATCATGCAAAAATTGTAGGTGGCATCAGCATTTTCTTTATATCAAAATCATCCTAAAAAACAGCTATCAAACAATATACTGAATTGCTTATGTGGTTGATTTAAATGCTGTAAAAAGTAAAGGTTTTGATGTTTGTATTGACCTTACATTATGCCTTTGTCATGAAAGATGCCATAGCTGATCATTACTAATCAGATTAGAGTGCAAATAATGTCTGAATTTCAATGGGAAGTGTAAACCTAGATAGAAAAAAATAGCTAAGTTTCAACATTCTGAAGGTGGGATAAAAGTAGTATTTAAGTATACTTAATGACCTACACAATAATGTCCAAATATAGACAGTTCTTTTCTTGTCTGGCTCAGACCTGTTCTTGGTCATAGGCTTCTTTGCTCTTGAAAGTCAGAATGGTTATTCCATTGTAGTTGATACTTGATTCACATCACATCACAATGTTGTAAATACAGTTCTTGTGAAAAAATTTTCTTTTACTTTAGTCATCTATTTTTATTTCTCTCTTTGTTGTCTGTTCAGGTCAATCTTCACCTAAAAATCAAATATCAATTGTTCCATCTTGATCCAGATAAATAATGACTTTGATAAGGGCCCATTATTGTCTGCACAGAAAAAATATTTTAATAGTTGATCAAACGCAAATATAAATTTCAGTGCACTTAAAGGAAACCATGCATTTCCACAATCTGGCTTCTTTGTAGCAACCACTTTTGTTTACAATTTCATTTTACAACATTTTTTCCATGCAATTAATGAACTTTTGAAAGTTGAATCACAAAACATATTACAGTAATTACTATAGGTTTATCTAACGAGTAAAAGCGTTCAATGCCTACATTTTGTAACAATGATTTAACTGAGATTGATTTGTAATAACTTAAAGTCAATGATGCACTAAGAAGCTGCTGATAATTTTTGAAAATAAAAAGAAATACTTTGTTAGCATATCAGAGTAAATGTAATTTAACAATTGTCAGAAATATAAATGAAAACATACTCATAATTTTCGCATAATAAATAACTTTATCTTAATTTTATTTTATTTTTTTTGTTCATTTATTGCCAATGAGAATCTATTTTATGTCTAACAGCTACAGAAGTATACTGTTATAGCTATATTAAAACATTTATTCAATAAAGTATGACAAGCATATCAAAAAGACGTAATGTGAAAATTCTCTACATTTTGAGCTTTGAAAAAATTTTTCTGTTTATAAAGTTAAATACTTAAACTGTTGAGGAAATCTTTGCTCTATGTTAAATTTGTTCATCCCCCCCCCTTCATGAAATTCAGCTTATACTCTCCAAATCAAGGTCAATATCTGTTTGGTTAAATTTATGTACTACAAAACTGATAAGTTTTTTTTTTTTTTTTTTTTTAAATCTTTTAAACTTGTTTGAACTCTTTTTCAATAAGTGAATGCTAAATATGCTGTTTTACTGTGTGATGCCATTTCATGGCAAAATTATGACAACATTCTCTGATTGGCTGTTGTTCACTACACCTGTGGTGACATCCAAGGTTGATTGTATTTGCATATACACCCAACTTGCTATGTGCACATGTTCATCTCCTTGGCCATGATTGCTTTCAATAAATAATGAAGACAATTGTATTTCAAGATTCTCTGGTTTGGAAGTAGCATCAATACGATTTCTCACTTAAACGTGGGATCCTTCCTTCAGCTTTGAGAGGTTGGCTGCTATCTTGCCAAACTTCCGGCCATGAAAAAAGAATCCTTACATTCACTGCCTGTTGCTTCCGTCCTTACTGATTCCTCACTGGGCAGCTACTGACTCACCGACTGCTGGGCACCTCTCCCCCCACTCCCAATTTCCTTCCTCTCTCTGCTTATATGGATAGTCCTGGGGTCTCACCCCCTCCATCCACTTGTGTTCCAGAAGGTTTGAGACCACCCCAAAGCCACATGGGTGATCAAATCTTCAAAGAACTATTTTTATGACTATGGTAAGGGCCATCATGGCCTGTAAATTCAATTACTCTTATGTCAGTAATTGATTTGCAAAAGTTTTAATATCTATTTGATTTGTTTAATAAAAATACATTTCATTGTTAAATAATAGTTAGTGAACACCTTACCAGATGGTAGTCAGTAAAAGATATTCTTAAATTTCTAAAGTGACTTACCTGTTTTATAATTATTTTCCCCATATAGTTTTTACATTTAGTTTTCATAATCTTGGAAAAATTATGAACACTTTTTCAACCATACAGGAACAGAATTGATTCTTTCTCCACATTTGGATATTGGTATGTCAAATTTGTTACAAATACTCATTACAAAAATTAATTTTATTTTACTTCTTATAAATAGAATTGTTTATTTGCTTCCCTTCATTATATAAACTATTTGTTTTATGCTTTCACATTTCTTTTCAGTTTCAGTGACCTCAGATATACCAGACGTCATTGAAGATCTTCTTAACACTAACTACATTGGAGTAATAGAGAATTTGTTTGCTCGAGATGTTCTAGGAGAAAATTTGAATAAAGTGACTCCATCCAATATTGAAAATGCAATTAAAGATAATGTCAAAACACTTATTACCAATAAACCTGAAAAGTAAGAACATTATTAACATTATTTTTTACATAGCTTCTTTCTTTTTCCTTTGATTTATTTATTATCTTAACATCTCTGTTGAGCTTAAGTCTCACAGTTGTCATCTAAACTTATGGAAGATTTATATTGCTTATTATTGTCTGTATTGTATATTTATATATTTGTAAATTATGCCATACCAAGCAGTAAAGATATTTATACTTTTTGATTGATCAGGTTTTTTTTACCTTTGACTCATTTTTTTTTATGTACCGATGTTGCTGTATAGTAAAACTATTTAATTCCTTTTAAAATTAGTTAAGGGTGCAGATTATTCATTACCATACATGAATGGACAATGCAAACCTCCTTTCCACCCACTGCGCCACTTTTTCATCTAATAAGACAGACACACTCACAGTTCTTTCTTCTTTCTCTAGTTGCAAATATATGATTGTATGTTTATCACAAAACTTATTTCTCTTTTTTTTTTTTTTTTTTTTTTTTTTTTTTTTTACTTAAAGTTCACAATATATACAAAGTCACAAAACTTTATAATATAAATACAAACATTAATAATTGTTTTCTGGGGAGTAGGGGGTTAGAACATTTTTGAACCTGTATCTCAAAAAGAATACTGAATTGGTTAAGTGCAACTTAGTTCTTTTTTTTTTTCTCCATATTCACTTATGATTAAACTATAGTGTTTGTCAAATTCTTATTATCATTAAGCTTATTATTTTGGAAATATGTGCCAGTTTTTTTTCTTGCTACATTCTTTCAATTCCTGTCTCATTATTTGATAGGAATATGATTAATGCTATTCACTTTAGAATCTCAGCTATTTACATCACTCGGACATCTTACCAACAAGAAATTTCCAACAAACAAAAAACAATGGAAAACATGGTTTCCAGAAAAGAATTTTCTATTTGTAATTTTATTTAACATTAAACTATTACCACTTTCTATATTATTTATTTTTTTACTACACATGCTGTACTAACTTTATGAAACTAATACAATGATGTGCATGTTTTCAATATTACAAGATTCAGCTACTTATTTTTTAATCTATGTTTTGTGTACTTGGGATTTTTCTCACTGCCTGTAAAGCCATACATATTCAGAATTAACATCATCCAGAGAAGGTTTTATACCATTTATTTAATTTATTTAGACATGTCACAATTTGGATTTAAATTAATACTTAAAAATATAATTATAAAGGCAATATTTCACATGAAATCTAACTCTAAGATCAATTTTATACTTTTACCATGCATTGTTTGGTTTTTAATTTTCAGATATTTTGAAAAAAGGTTTCAGATTCCTCTCATAAAATGGTGTTTGCATTTGATAGCAATTCAAGGTTCTTTTTTTTTCTGTATAACTTAAATGTATTGAAACTCAAGTATAGATTTGAAATATTTTTGTTAAGCAGTTTTCATTCCAACAATATAGCATTCTTGATAAATATATGTACAATGCTTTTATTCCAATTCTGACATTAGAAAGGTACCAAATATTTGCCTTCCTTTATTTGTAGGCATCACCAGGTTTACAGCTGGTTTACAGCATTTATAATGCAAAAAATATATTTTTAGAATGTTGATACAGTAATATATATAAGAGAAGACTATAATAGCCGTAACAACTTTTTCTATCCTCAGCACCTAACAAAAAGGATTCAAAATATTTATATCGTTTATAAAATTGTCATCCGGTGATATTTTCCATAGCATATGTGATTGTAGAAAATTTTAGTAAATATTTTAAGCATCTAAAATTGATAGAATAATGAGAATGCGATAAACTTCATTTCACATATTTAATTGTTATAAAGTAAAAATAATTACCCAATTGTCCCAGGATGGTTAAATTAAAAGGAATATATTGTTTTTATGTTGCAAACATGATTTGTATATTTTTATTAAAACTTTCTTTTTTAACATTTTTTGAGCTGATATAAAGAAGCATTTATTTAAAATTTCCTTATTTCAATCTGACACTTACAAAATAATTTTTATAATAGTATAAATTTTGTAACAATATTTTATTTTTTGCAGTTCCTTAAAAGTTTTGGCTGTGGGTGTTGCCTGTCTCCAATTCTATGTCCAGAATAACTGGACTGGGCCCTTTATTACCAGTTCACCATTAAAAAAGTACTATGACATGTGGAGTTCAAGTATTACCATCAAGGTATAGTAAAAAAAAAATAAATAAATAAATAAAATAAACTTCTCTTGGCATAGGCTGACATGATTTTTGAAGAGAGATCTGAGATTGGTTTTCTATTAATCTGAACCATCAAATTTAAATTATTTCTATCTCATTCCATATTTTGCCCTTTTTTATAATACATTTCAGGAGGAAGATTTGAATGAACAAATATTTAGTGCATTGTCCATGGATGGAGAAGAGGTCTACAAATTAAGCAAACACATGTCCTGTTTTTTCTTAGCCAAATGTGTGTTAATTGGATGTCAGGATATGCTCCAACACCTTTGGGTAAGTTACTTTTAAATAAACAATATAGCAACTTTTTCTCTACATTGATATACCACAACAAATAATTAACATTTAGGTATTGTATAATATGCACAAACCATGTAATAAGTGTGCACACACACACACACAACTTGTATAATCACAAAAGAATGTTGTCACCACATTTTAAAAACAATATTTGTTTATTATTCTACTTTTTTTTATGTAATTTACCTTCATTTCAGTCTCTAATTGGCCTTGGAAATGTTTTTTTTTATCAAAATATGTTCCTTCTCAAATCATAGGTGCACCTTTTGTAAGTTGACTTCTATGGCAAGATAGAAAACCGCTTTAGTCAGATTTTGCCAGAAAAGTTAACTCCAAGTTGGTGGTATAACCCACTCAGGATAAGTTCTTCCTACATCAGACAGATGTTAAATTGTGATAAATGGATTGCACTTACACAGGTCCAGGTAGAAAAATATTTACAATAAAAATAAAAGTAAAAACTACAAGTCAGACAATGGAATCAAAGTCAGAGGGGACACTTCTTTCATTAACCCAGAAATGTAAATCAAAAAGTCAAGCACAAGAATTCCTAAGAAGATAAAAAAATAATAATGATTCTAAATTTCCATACATTTGTAGCTTGAATGATATATAGAAAAACAGGCTTTTCTTGGAAATAAGCTGCCAAGTCTTAAGAAAGTAGATGAAAATTAAGATAGCAAAATGTACAAATTAGAAGAGAGTTTAGAATAATGACAAAATATTGAACACTAAAAAAAATACAATAGATTTTGAATATCAGATTTCTGAAAAGGATTGATAAAATGACCCACGAAAGATAATGTTATGATCAGTGTATTACTTAGATATTTGATGTGCTCTAACCAACTGAGCTATAGAGAACTCAATCAATCAGACAAGGAATTTTGCTTAAAGGCACTTGAATAGTGCCTTTAAGCAAAATTCCTCAATTCCCATTGACTTTCTTGAAATCTTCATATCTGCTCAGTTTTGTATTCAAATGTAAAAAAAGAAATTTTCTAAAGTAATGAATTTTTATTTATTGATCCAACAGATTTTATCAATTTAAACATTATTTTTAGTGGATACTCGTATTTTAAGCACATTTTAAATATTCTAATTTCAAAGATATCAAACATTAACTACTGAAAGAAAAAGCTCAGATGAGGCTGTTTTTTTTTTTTCATCTATAAATATATAGATCAAATTTTGCACATACTATAACTGATTTATCAAAACTAAGTCTTCCTGTAAGAATTTCAGGACAAAACTTAAGTGAAAAATAATGTATCTCAGATAAAAAAATTATTTTACAAATGTGCACAGATATATTTATAATGCTATAAATTTTATATTACTTGCCTTTTTTACTGCTAATATGAATATATAGTTATTGTTTATACAATCTTTAAAAGATAAAAAAATCAGATTGAGATCTTGACAAAAAAATATCGGATTTAGAATGCTTAAGATACTGATAAACTTTCATTAGTGAGATTTTTCTTATGTCATTTATGCTATGTTTTGGCCCTCAATAGCAATTAAAAAAAAGAGAAGAAATTAGGTGTAGCAGGGTGTTGAATCTCATCTTGTACTTACAACTGTTTCAATAACCAGTCTGGTTCTGCTCAAATTATGTAATCATCTTTTTGGGACTACTATTTTAAAACGGAAAACTGTATTCACATAAGTTGTTTATAATGCTTATTTCTTTCTTCTTGGAGCCTTTTGAAACCCAATATTTACAAACACATGCTGGAAGAACAACTGAAAAATATAAATGCTTTCAGTTTACTACATTATTTTGATGAATGCTGTGTTAGGTACATTTCTATTATAGCCTGGTAAATACTGCAAAGGGAAGAAATATGGCTCGTCTAACAGAGAATAATATCACTCTTTGTGCCCACATAATGGACAGAGTTATGTTGGGTTTGTTCAGATACAATAAATTCATGTCTCCAAAGACTCTGCAAAACAGTTTTCAGCAGATACGTTATCAGAGTTGAGTGGTGACTAATTTGAACCAAACACAAATACTTATATTGATCATTTATAGAAAGGGAGTAAAATCTTAAAATCTGAAAAATTCTCATCCAGTGCCTCTAGGAAAATGTGGGCATATATTCATATTGGTCTTTATTTAAAAGTACATATAATACCAAAAACTTTGTTTATCAACTTAGACTTTTGTCTGCATTATCTATGAAGGAGTCTTGAAAGGTTCTTGGTCTGATCTGCTTCCCAAAACCTGACCAAAATCAGAACAAAATCAAAACTTTTAAAATTCTTTCTTAGTTGGGCAGATAACTTTTTAGCATCTTATTGTATAAAAAATCCTTTTGTTAGATCAAATGAGCATAATATTTTTTGGAACTTACCAATAACTTTAAAAAAAAGAAATAAAAGCTGACATATGAGGAAAAGTTTACTTAGAATGTTAAAATGCTTTTTTTTCCCAAATATATTCTTTATAATAAAAAATAGTTTGTTTACTTTATCTGTATATACCACTTGGATGTTTTTTTTTTCTCTTCAAAGGTTTGTATCATGAAATCTCACACAATTTGACCATTGGCTTCCTCCAGTTTTAGACTATTATCTGGATTTAATAAATGTATTTTAATTTTCTTCCAGAGTTATGACTGGTGGCTCATACGAATTATCAATATATATCAACAATTACTTGATGATAAATCTCCTAGTCTAAAGAGTCTTGCTCTTGCCACACTAGATAAAAGTAAGTTTTTGTTCATCTGGTCTTCAATTTTATTCTATTTTTATTATCTCTCAATATTATTACTAGCTGTTCTACTGGATAACCCATTCTTCCAGATAACTCAATACAGTATTTAATCTGCTGTTATTACATATTCTAACTCCACTAGCCAAATCTTTCCTTAAATATATGTTTCTCCAACATCCCATAATGAAAAATTCTTTTCTCTTTGCTTTTTCTTCTGGTTAAGATTAAATCAGAAGGTATTCACTTTTACCACAAATCTAGCAAATTAAAAAATATTAAATTATGATCTTTTTTTAATAAAAATAAACAATATAGCAACTTTAATGTAATCCCTTATTAACTATTTCTCAAGTCCTTTGCTTACAAAATTCAGACATAATGAAAACAAAATAGTTTAACCAAAGAAATTGCATTATGAAATGAAATGACAGTTTTGAATTCTGTTGCTGTAAATTATTCAACTCTAAAATCATTTTGAACTAAGGTTTTTATAACTATTTATAAAAGTCACTAATAACAAATAAAAATAATCATGCCAAAATATTTTATAAAATTTTTCAGTGTTCAGCAAACTATCAGTATTTGAAGGTGATCAGCAAAGGTGAGTATCTTTTTAATGCAAATTAAATTTTAAAAATAGGCAGTTATACACAAACCAAATTTTTAAAATGTATATATATCAATTGATAGTACAGATTACATCTGTACAGAAATGATTAAACTTTATTAGCTATTTTGTTTGATTCATTACCTTAACATCAGGCACTGATATCTGGTGAGTCAGTGTGAACACTGGCTAAGCTGCTTATGGCAAGGCAACAGGAATTATCAGAGTTTGAAGAGGGGGCATGATAGTGGGTGCCAAATGGATGGAACATTGCATTTCTGAAATTATGGAGATATTTGACAGCTTTTGATCTACAGTTTTACTTGTCTGCCAGAAATACTTGATGGAATGTATGACTGACCAGGTTCTTAATGATTATGACAAAAGGTGTCTAGCTAGAATTGTGTGTAGTAACAACAAGCAATACTGGCTCAAATCACATCCACATTTAATGTACGAGGTACCAGGTGCATATCCATATCTTTTGTTTTTATGTGCTCCTTTTAACACTATGACACTAGACACAGCACCTCACTTAGGTTTATAATGTTGTTAATTCAACTCTGTAGAACTATCAATAGTTGTCATGGCTTGATAAGTTATGGTTCCAGTTGTTTCAGGCTTATGGTAGGATTTGGGTGTGGTGTAGACCCCCCCAAATAAGGCCAGGGATCCCAGTTATCAACAAGACATTGTGCAGATTGGTGGTAGTTCCATAATTGTGTAGGGTGTGTTCACATGGTCTGCAGGTCCATCTAAAGCTGTCATTAACTATTACACTGCTCCATGCCCATTTACACTCATTCATGAACTTCACTTAACCCAACAACAATGGATTATTCCAGCATGATAATGCACTGTGTCATCAGGTAAACTGTGAACTGTTAGTGAAAAAAAACTAAGTGAACCAATTATTTTTTTTTATCTTATCATAGGCCTAGCTTTAATATATAAAATTGTTACTTTTCATAAATTATAAAATAGACAAACTGAAATAATTCCAATACTTTAAGGATATAACATGCATTCCAATTTTTTCCAGAAATATCAAACAGAAATTTAAAAGAAAATTGAAAATTAATATATTTTTTTTAAGTGCAGAAACTTTATTTAAAATCCAAAAATGGGTATTTTTTTCAATTTACAAGTTTTCATGGTGGTAAAACAATGCAATGTTTTATTTTATTTTTGTTTAGATAGTTGAAGTTTTATTAAGCAGAATAGATTAAAAAATTAAAAGTATGATAACATTTATTTCAGTTTTTAAAAGTGAAATTAATTTTATCAGACTTTTAATTCTTAGTCTACTACTTTGCTAATAATAACTTCAACTACGTAAAACAAAATAATTTTAAAAGTCATTGCATTTTTTTACATTGTAAAAAGAAAAATGAACCATGTTTCTGTTAATGTGGCATTTAATTTACAACTTGAAATAAATATTAAAAAACTGATAAATTATGAATTAAAAGTACAATGTTTTTTGTTTCCCTTTTTAAATAAAACAGAGGGTATATAAACAAGTTATCTTTCTTTTAATATCATAAAAAGATTTTAAAGTTTTCTCAATTTAGAAAAAACGTCTTTGTTTTTTTTTTTTTTTTTATATCCCCAGTTTTATTTAAAAGATAAATACAATCATATTCTTATTTCATAATTTACCAGTGAGGAGTTATAAATACCATGTTAACAAACCCAGAAAAAAAAACTGACATTATACAGGCATTAGATTCTGAGAAATGGATAAAATCTTAAAAATTGATGGGTGTACTAATAACTTCATTGTTGATATATATATATATATATATATATATATATATATATATATATAAACTTTAGGGGGTTAATGTGCATTATAATAATATATTCCTTCTGGGGAGGGTGACAAAAACACTAGCTATGCCACTGGTGTGTGTTTAAAAATCTGAAAATACTTTTGAAAATAATTTTGTTCTTGAAATACCTGCTGCATACAAAAATCCAATTCAAATTTATACCTCCTTAATTAAAATAGTAAATGTCCCTACAATATAGCAATCATTAAAAATTTAATTAAGAGCTTGCCTAATTTCCACACACACACACACACACACTGTTCTATAAAGAACTCCTGAGTAAGTATTAAAGTGTAATTAACAATGAAATTTCAAATTGTATAAGTGACCAATAAATTAAAATGAACCTGCAAAAGATATAACAATACAAAATTCGCAAAAAGAATTCTATTGTTATATATTGCAAACACATGTTTTTGATGTCTTTTGTGTGGAAAATAAAGTTATATTCCAAATAATATTCAACAAATTTATGATAGGCATTTTAAACTCTTATACTAATGTCTATCCAAATTTTATTTTTTTTAGAGACCTGAAAATTAGATTTGAATTAGAAACAGCTTACATTTTTCTCCAGTTCTATGAGTACAGAAAAGCTCATGAACATTTCAAATCCGCTTGTAAAATAGCCAATCTTGATGTTTCTTTGACAGGTAAATTTTTTGTTTCTTTGTTTAAAAAAATAAAAATAAAAAAACAAGTACTCATAATTTTTCATATCTGATATTTGTTCTCACTTGCAGTTTTTAAAGGAGTCATGAACAAACTATAATCCATTTGGCTTTCTGAATCTCGTCCTTAATTTCAAGAAGAAAATACCATTTATTAAAATTTCTATTGTTTTATTCCATTCTCACTTGTTCACTTGTACTCTCTCAGATATAACAAAATAGATAATGATTAAGTACAATGTTTCTTGAATTTTGTAACCTTTCATAGAAGGTAACATTTTCAGCATTTTAAAGCATTGGTGATTTTTACAAAGGAAGGTTATACATGTAAACATCTTTAGAAATAGGAAACTTTGATAATTTTTTTTTCCCCTGAAGAAGAAATATATTTTTGTTATAGTCTAATGAATAAATTAGAAATGAATCACACAGTAGTGTGTGTTAATCACACTGTCATCAGTGATAATATACTAAGACTTCATTTTTCATCATAGAAAAAAAAATCTTTTTTCCAAAGTAAAAAAGAAAAAAAAAATTTTAACACAGATGTTTACATCATATATAGTCTCCTGCTGCAATTTTTTCCTTCAAAAGTGCCTTCAAAGAAAAATGAATGTGAATTCTTTCAGTAGTGTGACCTGTCTTATATTTCATGTGGCACACTGGTTGAAAAAGTTGCCTATGCCTACTTTAGAGTCTTTGCTGTAATTTAGTGGTAGTTATGTGCCACTATTTAATCTAAACTCAACTTAAAATATTTCATTAAATCATGTAAATTTATAAGAATAGTTAACTTGTGCAAATGAAACCTTCCTAAAATTATTATATTTTTCATTATCAGGAGCTCTTGGTAAACGTACACGATTCCAAACCAAAGAAGTTTCTCAGATATTGCTAAGAGTAACCCGCATTCCTAAAGACAACAAAGACTGTGATCATTCTAATGACAAAGAGAATTCAGACACATTAGACAAATCCATGTTGCCAAAGGTTTGTTATATTTTGTTCTTTTTTTTTTTTTTTTTTTTGCTTATCTGTTTTTTTTTTTTCTATTTCAATATTAGTTGGATTTAAAGCTAATTTTTATTAAAATTAATTTTAGTTTAATATAATTATCAAGATAACTCTTCTAAATTAACCCTTTTTATAAGGTTTTTAAGGTTATGTTAGTTTGCTTATAATTTACTGTATCAGATATGTATTTAAAATTGCAGGTTAAGAATCATTCAAAACTTTTTATGACTGGTTACAGTAAATAATAAGTGTGTGTGTATATATATATATATATATATATATATATATAGTTTCAATGGAGGCCTATTTGCTATTAAACAAATTGAACCACCTATACTCCCTTGAGTGGTACTGGGATTAAGCAAATCATAAATAATACTTTGATATTTTTTGGGTACAAGAATGTGGCACACTAGTAATGATGTTCAAGACCAGCTTGTTATCTACAAAGAGGCACTCTACTTTGATATTTACATATTTATTATGGAATTGTGCAAAGAAAAAAAAATGTCTCTTTTTTATGTTTTTAAAACATAATAAATTGGGTATGGGCATTAAAATCTATGAAGGTTAAGGAATCTTTATGTTATAGACAAGTGTATGGTTGCAAGAAAGAAATACGACAAAAGCAGAAATAGATTTGTGATTTATTTCAATAGGAACGTGTGGTTTTGGGACAGCTACCTTGTGGTATAGTTCATAGGCCGTCTGAAGATCTGGGTTGATCTCTCATAGTAGTTCTCGCTGGTTGGCGTGGCGCTACTGCTGCTGCTGACCACTCAGCCTGACCGTGACAGGTCTCTTCCCTGGCCTCCTGTTGACTGCCGTTGTACTTCCGTGTGACCCCTTTTATGGCATTTTTTATGGCTTAACAGGCTCAAAAAATGACGTGAGTATAATTAGGAGGGAAGCATTTTTATTGGTCGAAAAATAGAAACACTTTAAAATATTATTTTATTTTTTGACTGGAACTCGTGTGTCGGGAACATGCGTAAACAAAGATAATGGTCATTTTGCGACGGGGCCTTGTCCTGTTCACATCTGGCTCTCGCTCTTGAGTATGTTAGTTTATTTGCCTGTAAATCAGCCGAGATATGTCTTATTTTATTTTATAACATTTAGAAAAAACAAAATGAAGAATGAAGTAAAGAGAACAGGTAGCTAGGCTAACAGGTTGGGAAGATAAATTCCTAAAAAGATATTGTCTAGGGGGCAAATAAAAAAATTGTTTGTATTTACATAAAGAATATTTGCATATGTTTTCTTACATGTTCACTTCAGACAAATGAAAATTTCCACAAAGAAGATTGATTGCATTTTCAATTTCACTATAAAATGTCAGATTTCTATATTACGTCTTTATACATCAATTCATATTAAGATAATACACTTTAATTTCACCTGGAGAAAAAAATTAAAAGATTTTTACTCAATGTTCTGTTCACTCCTGTTTCTCTCTTATCTAATTATGTCTGTATATGCATATTTAATCAAATTTATAGCATTATCATAGAAGCTTACAGAAATTAAAGTATTTTTCATAATTGATTTTCTTGTTCATTTATCAATTTAATAGAATATTGCTTGATTACTGAAATTACGTAATTTATAAGTGTGTACAAGCTTCAATGATCCTACCAAAAAGTAAAAAAATTTTCAGTATAAGATTTTTCTTTTCTTTGATCGAATGTGATAATGAGCTTCATTAGTGTCATACCCTGCTGGGAATATCAAATTCCTTTGTCATCAATCTTTTATTCTATCCTTAAGTGATATCCACAATTGCTTGTATGTGCTTACATAGATGATCTGTTAATGGATTGCATCCATCTTTTAAGGGATTTTGATTGCTAACAGTATCTATATTGCTTTTTTAGAACCTTGCTCATGATGACGATACTCTCTTGGAAAGTATACAATTCACAGATTTAATAATTGAACCATCAGTATACTTGACTCCCTTAGAGCAAGCAGTGGTACTGGGATTAATGTAAGTATAAATAAAACTTTGATATTTATGCATCACTGGTGTTTTTATAATTTTACAAGTACAAAATGGAAAAGTAGGGTAAAACTAGTGTGTTCTGATTTGAAAAAAAGAACAATGATGAGAGATCAAACAATAATATTGATAGAAATTGGATTTAAGTTGAAATTGGTATTTTTTTATTTCTTGGATCCACAGAATTAAATCTTATATTATCTTCATAATTTGAAACTACTTAAAGGAAGTAAGGTATGTTTGTACCTGTCAAAAAACAAGCATTAATTTGCATATGCAGTTATTACTTAGTCTAAAGTTAGAACTTTTAAAAGCAGCCATTTAAGAAATGTAAATGAGCCAAATTTTGTATTACATCATCATAGCCTGATTAAAAAAACAAACAAAAAAAAACAATGGCTTGCAAAGTACAAACAATGAATATTGGAAATCTTTTTATAGACAGCCTCTATCAAACATTAATTTAATGAAATGAGTAGAAATTCAAATAGCTATCTAACTTTAACAGAAAAAAATTCTCTATGAAAGAAAGAAAGAAAGAAAGAGACTTGCATGTTTGTATCTATTATTTCTATAGATATTTTTTTTAACTACATCAACTCTGGCCAAGATACTATTTATAAATCACACAATGAGAAATGACTGCATTATCAATGATTTTACTAATTAATCACTGCACAATGACTGATACCCTGGAGGTTTAGATCAGTAGTTCATTCCAGTTTGGGTGTGAGGAATGAGATGACTTGCCTCCTGCAAAGCAAATTTCCTTGGCATGTCAGGTCCTGTTGAAAGGTTGCAACTGCCATTCAAAGTGAAATGGATTATTCAAACATTCCAATCTCACGTGCAGATGTACAATGAAAAAGACTAAGAATTCAAACCAGCTTGAATTTATAAAAATAGGCAGTCTCGTGCGAACGAGAATTGAATAAGTCTCATATGCAAATATTAGTTCCCCCTGACGCAGGCATAAATAGCAAGTCTGTGAGGGGGATCGGGAGAACTTTTGTTGGTATGACGTCGTATGGACAGATGAAGGAGAAGGAAAAGGTCAGTCATTTGAAAGCAAGCACCTTAATCCATTTCAACTAAATTAACTACACTGGGTGCACCTTATGCCATAATTAAAAAATTCAACTATTATTTAATATTAATGTTTAAAATACTGATGCTTGGTAGTACATTCAAATAGAGATGTTACTATGTAAAAGAACTGTTTATATCCTATATCTTGTTCCACTTCTTCAGGGAAGATCGAAGACGATCTGAAGCAAGTCAGGAAAAGCTGACAAATGAACAACTGATTGCTTATTTATCGGTGAGTTTCAGATTTTTTTTTAATTTGATATTTATTTTTACTTAATTCTACATAAGAACCTGAAAAAATCTAATCAAATTTTTTAATTCTCTTCCTAAAATATTTTATACATGATTTAAAAAAAAAAAACAAAAAAAAAAAAACTAATGTTGAAGAAATGGTTAAAAAATACATTGTTATATTGCTAGTTACTGGGAGATCATTCTTATTACAACCAAATAGCATAAGAATGCACAATTACTGAAAAGAAGTATCTTCATTGTAATTCAAATATTAAAGAAAATAAAGAAACCTTTATAAGTATCCTGTATATTATCTGATAAGTTTAAGGGATGATGAATCAAACAAATCAATAGAGATCTAACTGTAACCCATATTTAGAAAATTAATAAAACTTTGTTAAACATTAAAATGTCAATGTATACCATTAGTTTGAAAAAAAATGTTTCTTGTTTTATTTTTATTTATTTATTTATTTATTTATTTAATTTTCAGTTTGTTCTGTCACAACCCCAGGAATGGTGTATTCAGACAACTGCTCTATATTTACGGTCATTCCTTGAAAAATCTTCTGCACGTATGCTTGACAGATCATTGAGACAAGTTGAGGTATAATTATTGACATAAAGTTCAATTTATAAATAAAAATTAAAATCTCAGTTTTCTTGCAGATTCATATGAAACAACATAAGAACTTTAAAATATTCTGTGAATGGCCATCATTCTGCCTTTATTTTGTGTTTTCATTTAGTGAAGATGACAAAACTAATTTATGAATGGAGGTGGATGATACTTGAATGTACCAAGGACATTCACCTTGATTCATTTCTATTCTCCAACATTACAACTTGTAGTTCCTCATTGAATCATAAAAGGCATTTTATTAGCAGTTATTTTTTTAACAGTCTGAAATATAACACATGTAAATAGACATCATTGTTTTACTCAGACTTGACATTTAATAAAATATTATTACCTAACAAGTGAATAATTTTAAAGGTCATTGAAAGATATTAAACATAAATTTATTTTTCTCCAAGAAAATGATTGTTTTTTTCTTAATCTCCAAATTAAGAACTTGCAGATGTAATATTGAAAGAAACATACTAATAACTGGTGCTATCATTAATCTTCTTTTTTTTTTTTTTTTATAGTTTTGTAAATTGTTACTTTTTACCAAAAAACAAATGTAAAATGTCAATTCATTATTGCCCTACATTCAAAATAAACAAATATTTGACAGTGTACAGTAAAATAAATTACAAAGTAACTTGTTTACATTTTTTTTTAAAATGGATAATTCTGGAATTTTTTTATATTTCTCTTAACTTTGATAATTTAGTTCTAATTTAGAAAAATGATTAGCATCCAGCAATTAGAGATTCTTAAAAATAATTTATAAGGGATTCTGAAAGTGTAAAAAAAAAAAATACAAGTAGCAGTAATATCGGTGAAAATTGACATTTTGCATAAAAATAATTTTGAAACTTCACAATTCTGACCCTACATAACCCAATAAAATATTTCCCTTTCAATATGCCCTGTCCTATCAAAATGATCTAACAATTAAGGTATAACTTTATTTTTATTATGAGAAAAATATTTTTTACTACAGAATAATGATCTCTTGTTGATTTCATGTTTATACCTAACATCTTTTACAACTGAATATTTTTTAGTTTATTTATGAGCAGATTATTTTTCATTAATTCTTCCTCTTCACCAAAGAACCATAAATTGACTCTTATTCTTAGAAATAGACAAATTGCTCATCTATTTGTAGTAGAAATAGAATTTTATGTTAAACTTGATAAATCTTTATTTGATGGTGAATGGAATGTTGTTTGCATTTGTTATTTGTATGAGCTTAAAAGTTCAGGAATTGTTAAATCTACTGAAAATTAATAAAAGCATTTATTTTTCATCTTTTCTAATAAAAAGTAAGTAAAAAAAATTAAGACTAATTAAGAATGTAAATTTCTAATCAAATCAATAATAATGATTGAAAATGTTTCATCCAATAAAAATAATACTGCAGCATAAACATTAATGCAAAGCATTAATTTTTTAACTGCATGGGTAAACTAATAAAATAATAATACTGAAAATGCTTCATATAAAAATGTTTAAAAAATTACACAATTATGTTTTATTTAAGTATTTGTTATTTTCTAGGAACTACAGACGACCTTGTCATGGGAGAAACCCCCTACTCAAGCACGTATGTCTTTGGTATACTGTACACAAATCCCATCATTTTGGGTATTGAAGGTAAACTGCAATAAAACAATTATTTTTCATTTGTGGCAAAATATGTAAAAAAAAATAAATCCCACTGGGCTTTAATAATTCTTGGCAATAGTTTGATTTCACTTTAAAAAAAAAAAAGTAATTAAAAGGGAAAAGATTTTAACATTGATTGTGCAGTCATTAAACCATTATGTAACTATTATTAAAAATTCTAATTATGTTTGTTAAAAATTGAATGTTTGAACAAAAAAACTGATTTTCAAAAGTGTCAGTGTCAGACTCTTGATTATATTAAGTTTTTCTCATATAGTTATATAAATCTATATAACTTTAAGTAAAATGTCAATAGAAATTTTATTATTAGGTTAATCAAGTAATGCTATATAAGCATTATGTATTTAGGTTGGCCAAAAACATTTTCTTTTTTTTCTGCTGTTAAATTATAATAGGAAGATTTAGTTTTAATTAACTTCATTCGAAAAGATAACTTTTCACTGTATTGTGACAGCTGCTGTATTAATGTGTATTTTGAAAAATAATTTGTCAAAATTGATTTTTGTTGATGCTAACATTGGAAATAGAAGAGACTAAGCAGTATTTTTAGCATATGCTTTTAAGTTGAAAATGCAACTCAAACAAAAAGATTTGTGCAACTTACAATGGAACATATTGACAACAGTTTATGAAGTCTCATGCTGGGATAATACTGAATAATATTCCACATTTGGGTAGAGAGCAGTCAAATCAGACATTGAAAATCATTTGTCCTAGCTTGGTTTTAATAGTTGATTTATGTATGGTTTCCATATAAATTAAATAGAATTCTATTTTGAATTACTTTTTTAAACAAACTGATGGGCAATGAAAAGTAGCTACTTTACAACAATGTGCAAAGTAAGAGGTCATTGAGCAAGCAAAATGAACAACTACAATGTAAGTTAATAATCAAAAAGTGTCTAGAATTTAAAAAATGACAATATACTATCAGAATGTTTTGAGACTGCATGTTTCTTAGGTGATCAGGTAAAATTTGTTGCATCTTGGCTAAGAACTTTATAGTTATTCATTGTATTCATGCTTGGATTATTATTTATTTCAGACCTTATATAATTATCTTAATGAAAATAAAAAATAATTTCTTGGAAGACTGCAAAAGACACTTTGGGCATTTCTTTTTCTCAAAAAGATGAAAAATTTGGGGAGGAAAAATTATGAACTTACCTGAAAGAAGCCAAGACAAAATATTAATATTGTTCAATGAAATTAATATTGAAAAAAATATATTATTTTTACTTAATAAACTTGTTATGATGTTGATTTGGGGTTAGTAGAGACAAACGCCAAATAACACGTAACAATAAAAAGGGTTTTAATAGGTTGGTAAAAAGGTACAGAAATCGCCTGAGTAGTCAATAACTAGCTCAGCTAAGAACTTTTCTGTCTATCTGTCTTCCCCATGTCAACTGACGTGCCACTATTTAAAGTCTTTGTTCACAGACGCAGACAAGTTCATCTTCAAGAGGGGTGGTAGGTTTCCGACACAACAAAACTAAACAAACTCAATTTTATGTTAAGTTTGCAAATCCACAGATCTGAAAAGAAATCATTTATTGTTCGAATTATACTATAAAAGTACTTCCTTTTATAACCAAAACCGAGCCTATCAACCTTGAAAACTATCAAATAATGTTGCAAATCAAAACCAAATAAGAATATTTTGTAATTTTACTATGACACAGATCTACTTCTCTATTTATCTTTAAGGTTATTGCATAATGAATGAATAAAATAGTTCTTACTTTGCAAATTCTTTTCTATTTCCAGAAACAATTGGCCATGTTACTACTGAAGTTGGGTGCCATTGGTTCAGCCTGTGACATTTTGGAGCAGCTGGAAATGTGGGAAAGTGTCATTGTTTGTTATCAACAAATGGGTAAAATGGAGAAAGTAAGTCAAATATTTGTAGCCTCAACAATTCTTTTACTAAAAAAAATAAAAAAATTAATTAACCTTACTTAATATAAGGATAATAAATTAGTTATGAAATTTTTAAAAACATTTTTTTAGAGAAAGCCAATCCCCTTTCTTATTAATAGTAGCTCTGTCTTAGCATGCATAGTATTAAAGAAATGTTTTCTGAATTCAAATTCTACTTATTGCTGTGTGTATTTAAAAAAAAAAAAAAACATAAAATAAAATTATATAATATAAAATAATAGTCCCTCTATAGAATGATAATGAAACAAAATAATAATGATTTATCTGAAGCATATTTGTTATCAAATTTAATTTTCCTCTGTCTTTCTCTGATCTTATTCCACTTTTCAGGTTAATTGTGTATTCTATTATAAAATAATTATTTTGGTATTGATTCACTGATTTCTTGGAGGAATTTTAAGTGTTGACTGAGATTATAACTCCAAGAATAATGAAAACAGATGTTATCATACAACAAAATCAATTAGTTAACTTCCTTGCTAAGAAAAAAGTTTTTCTCTTCCAGTGCATTATTCAAATGTTGTCATTCATTTTGTCTAGGTTTCTAGCAGTTTTAATAAACTTGAATTTCACAAGACAAAAACTTTTTCTCCCCTGTAGATTCCATTAGATTAAGACTAGCAGGAATACCTAGCATTGCTCAGAAGATCTCTGAATAATAGTTTGTTATTGACAATTTATTGATATTTTTCAGCCATTTTATGGAAAATAATTTTTTATTCAATCTTTAAAAAAATAAACTTCACTTTTTTTTTTTTTTTTTTTTTTTTTTTTTTTTTTTTTTTTAATAAAATAACTAAATTTAGGAAAATACTACACTGGGGACTTGGGGAGCTGAGCATCCCCATATTTTTATTTAAAAAGACACTTTATTTTTCAATTTAAATACTAACATGAATACTCTGTTAATGTTGTTTTCAAACAAATCAAGCTTAGATAAAAGTTCATTAACCTATTTTCAAATTTATTATTAATAAAAAAAAAGTTAATAAACTAAAATTAAGATATTAAACATATTTAATCGTTTTTTTCAAGTAAAAACCATAGTGAGTCTTATTTCATCAAAAAATTATTTACTATTTATTTTTGAGGGGAATTTAGATGTTTTTAAGTAAACAAAGTTTTACTTTTAAACATTAATTATTAACTATTTTGAAAGAGTAGAAACAAGATACATTGAGAATTTAGTTTTGAAAAGCAATTATGTTTAAATTTCAAGTCATATTTATATTTGAAAAGAAAAAAAAACTTAAATAAAAATTAGCCAAGACAGACATGACTTATGGTCAGCATTAGTCATGTTGAATTTAACTATATTGTATTTAAATTTAATTATTTGGAAAAATAAAGCTCACTATAGTTTTTTGCTTTAATAAAACTTAATTAAAAATTATTTACTTTTTATGTTAATTACAAACCAAAAAAACAATGAAGTTCATTTTCTAAAGATTGAATAAAAAAATGTTTTTCTGTAAGATGGCCAGAAAATATTAATAAGTCATATATATATATATATATATATATATATATATATATATATATATATATATATATTATACACACACACACACTTGAATATTTGAATAAATATTAAACTTTTTGTCAAGTAATTGTATTTAATATTCTTTTAAATTTACTTTGTTGTTTTAATAATTTTTTTAAAGTTAATCTTTTATTTACTATAGATGTGAAAATAAATTCAAGAGAATAGAAATTTAAAAAATACATACATGTAGAGTGTTTAGCAGAATAAAGAAGTAAAAACGAATGGTAATCATAATCTGGAATAAGAATTATTACCGTTTGTTTTTACTTTTTAATTCTGAGACTTTTGAATGTGCTCTAATGCATTTTAATTTTAAAATATCTTCATAAATACAAATTATACAATGATTTTTTTTTTTACAAAAAGCTGGCTTGTCTGTATACATATTTACTTTGTCATGAGGTATTGTAGTTTTTTAGTTTTAGCCAGACACACACAGACAACTGCCTTTTATATATGTATAGATGTTGAGGACTCTCCTGTATGTAGCCATGATTTCCTTTTGTAATAAATATGGTTATTAGGGATTTATTATTATTTTTTTTTTTTTGTTCAAAACATTTTTTTCTGTGTTGAGCAAGAAAAAAAAATGCTTTCCTAGCTTCAAATTTTTCCTGGGTTGCATAAATGGTCTACTTTTTTCAAATGATTGCACAAACAGTAACTGAGTTAGATTCAGACACTTCTAAGATGTCACTAATATACAAAAGTAACAACAGAAACATTCCTATCAATTTAATAGGATAAAAATTACCATGTGTCAAAAAAAAATGTTGCAGCTTCTGATAACAGATTATAAAAACTTTGGAAATTTTTAACGCCTTTTTAAAAAAAATGATTTTATTTAGGCAGAGACTCTGATTCGAGAACAGTTGGCCATCAAGGAAACTCCAAATTTGCTATGCTTCCTGGGAGACATCACCAGAAATATGGATTGCTACATTAAGGCTTGGGAATTATCAAATCACAAAAGTGCAAGATCCCAAAGGTGTCTTGGTTATCTCTACTTTGGAAAGGAAGATGTGAGTTTGAATTTTCTTTCAGAGTTACAAAGAATTGTATATCAGTTGATTTAAATGTTCAAAATGTTAACTAGATCTTGTTACAATTTATGCTACATCAAATATTGTGAATTTCCATATAAGTATTTCAAATGATGTGTAATCATTTCACTTGTTTGAAATCATTGCTGTTATTGAATATCTGGTAACAATTGTCACCAACCAAACACCATGGGCTGACAGCCACATCATGTTAAAACACCAATTCCTATATGGTCCCTGAAGTTAAGCAACATTAAGCCTGGTCAGTACCTAGATGGGTGACCACTTGGGATAACAGTTGCTGTAAGCCTGGATGTGTGGGTGGTGTAAAGGATAATATCTCAGAATTGTTACTTGAAGAAGAGTTTCAATTTTAATTCAGTTCGTTATATTCACTTACACATAAATACCTTTGGGAAAGGTGTGAATCCACCTTTCCTCCTCCTCCTCCCAGCTATGACTGAATTAGTAAGACTTATATCACTAAGCCATTATTATCTCCAAAAATAAAATAAAATTGCATACAAAATATTTAGATTTCAGCATTAGGTGTTGACATGTTGCTAATCAAAACCAACCAACCACCGACCATAGAATAAGTGAAACCTGAAATTTTTATAATAGTTAACAGTATAACCAGTAGTACTGGAAACTTTCTAAAGAATTAAGTTTACAAAATCCAAGAGTATGTAGGATCATAATTTACCCCTTAAAATTATTGAAAAATAAAGGTAGAGACACATGTCCATGTCAAAGAGGTCTTGCAAGAATATATATATATATATATATATATATATAAGAATCTAGCAAGCCTGAATATAATTTTTATTTGGCCTTATGAGAAATTACTTTTTTTTTTATTGAAAGTATTTATGTGGTAATGTCTATTTCAAATATGAAAACAAAATTCTATGATCCCAAAGGCATTTATTTTCCATTTTCATAATAAAAAAAAAATTATTGGGCAAAATTCCAGATGTTTTGCCTTTGATTGATATAATTAATCAACTTTGTGAAACACTTGAAAATGTAAAGATTTTAGCAAGTGAATCCTTATGTTTACTTATCCCTGATGTAAGGTTGTGAATAATTAAACAGCAAATCTTTTTCAAGTTTATTAAAATCAATAAGTGAGAAATAAATGAAATAAAATTCTGAAGTAAAGACATATTGAAATTTTATCAATGAAAAAAAACTGCAATTGTAAATAATAAAAGATTTAGTTAAATTTACATCTTATTTTTACAGTGGGACAATTGTTTGGCTTGTTTTGAACGATCACTCAAAATTAATGCTCTTCAGGTAAATTAACATTTCTCTGTTAACTGATTGTTTTTTTTTTTGTATTTATTTGTTTTTAGTTTGTGTGTCTTTTTCTTTCTCATGTTAATATCTTTAGGCAAATTATTGACTAATATATACTTAAATTTTATGCAACTTTACCATACTGAAAAGTATTGTAAAGTTGCACATTTAACTTAAAAGATAATTAAATATTGTCCAATAATTTCAAAATATTTTTGAGAAATGATTAGAAATCATTTATTATTACCATTTGCTTTTTAAATGTTTTTTTTTTTTTTTTTTTTTTTTTTTTTACCCATTTCTTGTTGACTCAGAGAAATGTGGCGTGAGGAGTCTCCAAAATTCCCAAATATAATTAACAAGAGGCCATTGAAAAAAATAACTTTCAAAAATAAAACCAAATATGGTTATTAGATATGTTTAAGGACTTATTTTTGGGGCCAATAACTTTTTAGTACCTATACAGAAGAGATAATGTTACAAATGTATATCATTTTTAGTAACTATCTGCAAATCTGCTCCTCTATAGCTTTTAAAAAAAAAACTAAAAAAAAAAATATAAAATGTATTGCAATAACTTAAATAACTCCTAAAGTGTAAACTTTGGTTTTAATTGTAAGAAAAGAGTACAAAGCTAGTTGTGAAAAAATATTTTGTATACTTAAAGCAGCTTTTAGAGTTTTTTTTTTTTTTTAATTTTTATTTAAAAAAAAATCTTGTTCATTGGGTTTTATTAAACTTTACATGTCTCAATTATTAAAATACAATTTTAATTATTAACATTTTAGAAGGCTCCAAGGAAAGTAATAAAGAATTTTAATACATTAACATATTTTTTCTTTTCAAATTTCTCTTATTTTTATTTCCAAACTCGGAGCATATTTTCTGTCTGCAATTAGTTTTAATTAAAATATCAACTGTTTTAATCTCTTCAGGGACTTAGAAAATTAAAAGTATTTTTAATGTCAAAAAATATGATTTCATAATTAAATAAATTGACATAAAGAAATTATTTCCTCAAAATCTTTTTATAAAATAAATACTGAAAATGATAGATTTTAAAAATCTGTTTTTCTTGCATTGACTATAAAATTAACATTTATTAAATTTCAGGGCATTTTTTCTTTTCTTTTTTTTAATTTTTCCTTTTTTTTTTTATCACATCATTTTTTCATTGAGAGTACATGGAGATGTATAATACTTCTGTTGACCTTTTTGCATATAGGTACCCCTATGGTTTACTTATGGTTGTGCTTCTCTAGCAGCTCAAAAATATGACTTGGCTGTTAAGGCCTTTCATAGATGTGTGATGATTGATTATGATGTAAGCATTATTTTTTATATATTTTTCTTTTTAGCAAATGAGTTAATTTTGTTTACACATGGTATGCAGAAAAAATTTAACTTAACCTATTTACCAAAATCAGTTCTGATGTTAGGTAACTGTAATACTAGTATGTAAGTCCAAAACCTTTTCAGTACCAACTCATATGTATGTATGTCTGTCTCTTATATATATATATATATATATATATATATATATAATTAAGATGAGTAAATGGTTTTCACTTAGCTAATTGATGTTACCTTCAGCATCCTAACTCCAGAGTTTAGTAAAATACATCTATTGGATGCTTTAGTACATATCATCAGTTTGAATGTATGTTTTGAAGCATGCAATTTTGTGATACTAGAGTTCTTGTTCAAATCGATCAAGTGAGAAAACAAAATTCTAACTTGATCGATTTGAACAAGAGTTCTAGCGTTGCGACATCACACACTCCAAAACATATATTCAACTGTCAATAAATAGCATAATTTTAAAAAAAAACATCTTTCAGTCTACATATATTTCATCTTAGTGTTTGCCTGTGTATGGGAAAATTGTGCCCTGAATATTCCAATATGAAATTGTCGAAAGTACTTGGCATGTGTTTTCCATCTGACAACAACTGAAATATAAGGATGTTATTATTCAAGGAATTGATAGTAAGTTAATGTCCCATTAAGTCTTGTTAGCAAAGTGATTTTGCCATTAATCATAAATCTGAAAAAATATCATTTTCTATCTGCTTCCTTATATCAAAAAAATTATGAATGAAATTTATAACATTTATTGATATTGTTATTTCATATTTTTCCATTCAGGATATTATTCATATCTTATACAGACAATGTTTCAACTGTTGTATCCTCCAGCCATTTTCAGAAGTTTGTCATACTCAGAATGCAAACAAACTACCCTCATGGATTGAACTAAGGGATTGGTTTAAAATTCCAAGAATCTTACTAAGTACAATAGACTTCTTATACTTACAATGTTTTAGTTGTTATACCAGCAAGAAAAACATTTTAAGTATAACAACCACAATAATTATGCTGGTTTGACTATAAAAGATGCATACTATGATAATTACTCATTTCAAAATTTCCTACATAAATATATTAATGTTATCTAAGTAAAAAAAAAAAAAAAAATAAATAAAAACAAATGTAAAAACTAGTTTAGTACCCAAGGCAATACTATGATTATAGATATTACCTTGTTAGTACTTATGATTATTCAACATTTGTTATTCCTTAATTTCCAGGTTTAAACTAAAAGTATTGTTTTACTAAAACATTGACATAAAATATTAAGTCTTAAGCACATTCTTGATATATATTTTTTATTACACTTCTTTTATTATTCAGAATTTTAATTTCTAACAAATAACTTAACAAATAGAAATTTTAAATTGTTCACATTAGATTTAACATGGTTACACCTACAAATTGATGCTTAACAATTCTATATAAACATTTCAATATTTTATGCTAGCATATTGTTCATCTTTGATTTAGAGATGCTCAATAAATTACTTCAAAATAATAAAAATTAGTTTAAGCCAATGTTTAGTAGGTAAAATTACATCACTTTTGTTAGCTTTTTCACCTTTGCTTTTCATTCCTGTAGTGAATGAAAAACTAAAGCTTATATCTTGGACATGGATATCAAGAATATAATCTTTTTATCTAATGTTTTGGAGAAAGACTGCAATTTGGATGAAGAGTGGAATAGGAGATTGCTTGCATGTCCTTCATTGAATAATTTTGAAAATACTTGTTTATTGGAATGCTTCCTAAAAATGCTTTTATTATTTTTCCAAATAGAGGAAAATAACATTAATACTCTCTTCTATTCGTCACCATTTTTTATTATTTATATTGAAAATACTTTAAATGTAAACAAATATTTTCTGTCCACAATAATGAAATTTACTCAAGATAATCTCTAATTCTTACAGAATTATGAAGCTTGGGGAAATCTGGCTACAGCTTATGTGAAATTGAAGAAAAAGTAAGACACTTACTTTCTTTATTATTTTTTTTTTTGTAGTTTAAGTTGCAAACTGATGCTCACATACTTTTTATTATATATTTTAAATTTAATTTTTTCCCCTTTTTATTTATTTATTTTTAAACAGGAAAAAAGCTTTTACTGTACTCCAAGATGCTATAAAGTGTAGCTATGACAATTGGATGCTTTGGGAAAATTATCTCATTGTAAGTTCTTCCTTTGACTATTCTGACTGTTACATGATATCCTGAAAAAATAATTTGTTGTAAGCATTTTCTCTTTTATTTCTGCATATAACTAATTGCTAAATATTGTTAATTAAAGAAGCATTGATGTATTTAGAATGAAAAAGAAAAAGATGAAACAAAACTATATAACCCAATTTTAAATATTAAATGGTACCATCTTACAGCTTTCAATCCCTGTCACCTCTATACTTAATGGTTTATAAAAATGGTAAGATTATATATGCATCATTACATTTAATGTTTAAATTTTATGAAGAGTTTCTACCTTTTATTTTGAATTTGAATTTTTAACTTGATTTTTTTTATTTATATGTATTCTAGTAATAATCATCTTTTTATCTCATTCAGATAAATTGAAGTTACTTTAGCTTGAGTACATTTAGAAATGACTTCCCTAATAGAAAAAAATGTCAGCTAATACAACTTCAATTGTGTTGATTATTATACACTAGTCTATTCAGCTAGGTTGTTATATAAATGAACAAAATGAAAATATTGAACTGATCAATGTATAGTAATAAGTTTTCATTTTTAGAATTCAGACCAAAATTAATTGTTGCATTTTTCTCTCCATGTAGATTGGCATTGATTGCGGAGAGTTCAGTGAAGTGATTCGAGCATATCACAGATTGATGGATCTTCGAGATAAGTGGCTGGATATAGAAGTAAGCAAATCTTACTGTTATTTCAAGCAAAGCAAATTTTAAACTTGGCAAGAGAGCTTTTTGTAAGAAAAAATAAAATACATGTTAATGTAAATTCTTAAAAAGCTTTGAACTTTGAACATTTCAGGTGTTCAGAAATGTGGGCTTGGTAGATACAAAATTCATTACTTAGTTTTGTAGTTAAAATTATTAACTAGTATCAACTCAAAGAGGAATTTCAGATAAATGTTGGAGCATAGATTCCAAGACAATTGTCTTATACTAAATTCAATATTTCAAAGTGTGACGATAGATATTTGCACTTACCTGATCACAAGCACCCAAGGTGTCTGTCCTGCTGAACCACCATTTATGAGAGGTCCAAGATGTTGAGCCTTTTTATGAACGTTGGTCATTTCATGTGAGGACTGATGGTAAAGGGCAGAGAAAAATTGAAAGTGGAAGCAAGCAGGCATGAGATTTCTTTTTTGCAAAGACTGTACTATTCATTAACATGACTACAGGAATTAAATAATAAGCTATTTCGACAGAAATGGATGGCTGGTTCAACCTGAAAATTATTCCCAAATTTGACAAGACTGGAATTGTGACTGACTGGATCAAGAAGCTGAAATTGGTGTGACTTATTTTGGGTGAAGTGGGCTTGATCAGGTCATCCCTCTTTGCTTAATTGGGGGAACGTTTGTGATTTATCAACAACTGACCAAGGTTGAGAAATTGGACATGGCCCAAATCAAGGAAGCACTAATCACCGCCATTGCTACTGATAGATTCATGGCATACAGGAAGTTTGAGGCATGTGTGTTGTATCTTGGCGAGACTGTAGATGTGTATTTGGTGGATTTGCAAAAGTTGATGATCCTTTTTGAAAGAATCCCAGGTCATGCAATGGCATGTGTGCTTGTGCAGGGGCTTCCTGTCCCTATGAAGAGGCACCTATGGTCCTCTAGGATGGATATGTCTCTTGAGGAGCTGTTGGCCTTAGCATGGGCATTTATGAAGGACAAAGCTGCAGTGTAGGAACCAGTTGTTGCTGTGGTGCAGCCTGTCCGAATTGCTCAAGTGTCCACAGCCATGAACCTACCTGTTACATGCTAAAAGTGCAATAGTCCCCTTTGTGAGGGACTGTGTGTGGAGAGGGCAGACCACTATTGGTGCAACAAGACCAGTCATCTGGTCAGAGATTGTCCAGGAAACAAAATTGAGAATGAGACGTCAGTGCCTGTTTATTCCCCAGGCAGCAGGTGAACTCAGCAATACCTATCATCACTGTCTACATTGATGGCACACTATGCTTGGATCTCTTCAACTGGGTGATCATGTTCCATTCTGAGTGCAAAGCTATGACAGTCTTGATCGAAGTAGGACATGGTGGTAACCACATTAACTGGAGCCATGCAGGTCTGCTGCAGAAGTGGCCCCATTAGGATTCACACAGCAACTGGTAACACTTCCAAGATCAATGTGCTGGTTATGCAAGGGAAGCCTCTGGATTTCAATCTATTTCTTGGCATCGATGCCATTAAGGCACTCGGCAGCATTCGCATCACACAGTCTGGAACCATGAAGTTTGAAGAAATATGGCTCATCTGTGCAACAAAACTGATTTTAGTGCAAAATTCGAGCAGCAGGGAGTGTGGGTTGCAGCCTGAAAGTGGTCAGCGGGTTGTGCACCAGAAAAACTTGAGAACAGGGTCTCTGAATATCCAGTGTCAAGCAAATTGAGGGAGGAATATGAGCATATGAGCATAAGTTGCAGACCTGGATGGACAACAGTTGACTGTTGCCGTATATTGATGAGGGGTTTGGTCCACCTGACCACCAAGGGCCACCAGCCTGGTACAGAGAGGAGGACTCAGAGTGAAAAAATCCCCAGGGATGGTGCACATTGAAATTTAAACCAGGTTGTGTTACTGGGATAACCAGTCCACAGTCAGTAATCATCAGCGGTATGCCTCGGCATGTGGGGAATGTGCGCCCACAGCTCAGTTCGAGGCTGCCAGTTGAGAGCAATCCTGTATATAAGATATGCCTTGTGTTAGGCAAATTGCCATGGGGTTTTGTATAATTTGTTGGTATGATCATATTTGATGCGATATATATTAATTGAATTATTGAAATTATTGCTGTAAACATTAGAATTTATATATTATTTTTATTCTCATTACATTCGAATATATATATATATATATATATATATATTCTAGTTTACTCTATTAAAACTAATACCTCTTTTCCTTACAAATTATACACCTAAAAAATGACTCAACCAAAATATAACACCAAAAGGATTAAGATCAATAGTCCAAGCAACACTTAAACAAAGATTCACTTGTCTACTTCACTCATTTGATCTATTTCTGTCTTTTTTTCCAATTATGATTCTTGTAATCATCTTCAGCCAAATTAGATCATTGATTTTAATTTTTTTTTCTTTATTTAAGATATTACCTTATAGCAAAACAAGATAACTGTATGATCCAATCAGATTAGAAGTTGTTTGCAATCCTGAGATAATTGTTTCTTTGTACATTCTCATGTTACTTGTTTCATGAACAACTAATCCATGTAAATTATTGTCTTTATTTGGCTACAATGTTAATTAGTTATCAAAGGTTTTGCTTAATATCAAGTGTGGCATATTCTGTTCACTATAAGTGAAAGATATCCAATCAAAAATGAAACTGTTAAAACAAGAAATATGGCATGTTGTAGTGATTCCACTACCCCCCATACACACACACAAGACATATTTTGTTGTAAAGTTAGCCATAAAAAATAAAATATATACAAACCATTTACTAACAGAAAAACAATTACATTATGCCTGAATGTGTAATATTTATGCACTTAAATAATTAAATGCATTCTTTTTTAATTCATTATTTTTGTCAACAACTTCACAAGCAACTAAACATATGCTCCCTCTCTGTAGAAAATCTTTCATTTTGTGTTAATATTTTTAATTGGTATTTTCTGTAAAATTTTAGGTTCTGACTATTTTAGTACATGCCATTAAAGAAAATCTCCCAGATGCCAAGTCCAAACCAGCTGCAGATTTGTTGCCTAAAGTCCTTGAGTTGTTTGGTCGAATAACTTCCAAAGTGA
The DNA here is from genome assembly GCA_903632075.3 of Acanthosepion pharaonis. Taxonomy (NCBI): domain Eukaryota; kingdom Metazoa; phylum Mollusca; class Cephalopoda; order Sepiida; family Sepiidae; genus Acanthosepion; species Acanthosepion pharaonis. The sequence continues at coordinate 1,870,743 of CAHIKZ030002423.1, read as the reverse complement.
GTGCCTATATTTCTCAATTGTCAGAAAGTGATTATAATAATTATTAATACAGAGAATGTTGTGCTTTCTACTTCTTGCTTCTGGATTTGTTATATTGTACAGCCAAACATTTTAGAATCGGAGGTTGCTGTGTTTGTCAAACATAGTGAACCTCTACAGCTAACAGAGAGTGCTTTAAGAAAATGTGTATGAGTAGATTGGTCTGAAGTGACTGGTAAGAAGGTTTCCTTAACTATCAAGAGTAGTAAACCTCTACAGCAAGCAAAATAATTGCAAATATCTATACTTAAAAAATAGCAAACATATGGGAATGTTGCAATGATACAAGAGGGTAAATTGACTAATGACTGACATGACTTAACACTCTACATGTGTGTCTGATAAACCACTTCAGCTTTATTATCAAATACAAATAACACCTGTGTTTGACAGGGTAAAGATTAATGACAGGTAAGGAAAGGAGATGATCTGACACCTTTGACAAGTAACTTCAAGGTGGAGGTTTCTGGGTAACCCGAAAACTCCTGTCCCCTCTTCAATAAACAACTGCAATCAAAAATAAAATGAATAATTACATGTGGAAATAAATTTTTAAAAAAAAGAGAGAGAGAAGGCAAAAAGAATGTTCTTTTTGCAATTTTAATATTACATCATAAAAACAAATTTTCTGAAATTTCTTTCCTTTCAATTTTTTTAATATTTCAGATTACATCACATGATATGGTGTGGAAACTCTATGCTGATTTGGTCTCTTTACAAAAAGATTATGATCCTGAAAAGGTATTATAACTTCCTATTGTAATTTCCTCTATACGTAAAACTTAGGCTATTGCCGTAACACCTGTATATTTAGTATGAAGACTGACTCCAATACATCCTTGTATGCTCTAAAGAATACTTATCAATGACCTTGAAAATATTAATGTCGCTTTTATTAACCGTTCATGATTTTTGACTTGACAATAATTTGTCGAACACCAATTTTACTTTTCTGGCAAACATTAATTCTGCTGGCGACATGCTTGATGGTGTGTTGAGGTTAGGTGTTAACCGGTACACTCTCTAAAAAATTTTGAAGTGCCCCCTCATTTAATTTGTCCAGGCTTGCTTTTTTCATCACTCTTTTGAACGCTCACACAAACCATTCCGCTTGTCCATTAGACCTTGGGTGATATGGTGGGATCATAATATGTTCTATAAAGAACAACCTGCAAAAGTCTTGAAATTCTTTTCCAGTGAATTGTTTTCCATTATCTGGTATGCCATATCTTGCAAACAATTCATGCAAGAAATTCACTGTCACTGAGGATGTAGGATTTTTGCACTTGTAAAATTCCAGCCATTTCGTAAAGCTATCAACTACCACTAGACAATATGCTCCATACATAGGACCTGCAAAATCTGTATGCAATCTTGACCACAGTTCTATCTTTGTGATAGACAGTTTTGCTGTTAGAGTATAATTTCTACATACTTTACTGTTCTTTTTGATATCTTGGTCCATTCTGGTCCAATATAAAAAAACTTCTCATGAAAGATTTCATTCTTGAAATACCAGGATATCCAGAATGAAACATCCTTTAATATACATTTCTCTAACACACTCCGTATTACAATTCTTTGTCCATACATTACAATACCATTGCATATCAAATACATGTTCAGTTCTTTGTTCTGTTCTTTTTTAGTTTCTTTTAATTGCTTTTTTATTTTAGCAATAAAGACATCCTTTTCTGCTTTTTGTTTAATTTCATCCAGTGTAACTGGCAATTCCCATACCACTTTGCACAGAATGTTTTTAACTTCCATCTCTCTTTTTAGCGCTGATATGATCATGTCCTCCAATGGTTTCGCATTTTCAGCTATTAACCTAGATAATCCATCGACATGTTCTAATGTCTTAGATAGTTGGTATTCCATCATAAAATTATAATTTAACAGGATGGTACCCAAGCGTTAATGTTAACTCGCTGGATAGGTATACCTTTCTTTGAACCATATATTACTAATAATGGTTTATGGTCTGTTTGCAACTTGAAATTTCTTCCATTAATAAATTTATGGATTTTTTTCATAGCGAATATGATTGCTAAAGCTTCTTTCTCTATCTGGCTGTAATTCCTCTCTGCTGGTAGAAGCAAATGTAAAGCATGAGCAAAAGCTTTCATTTTACCACCATCGTATTTGTGTAAAATCACTGCTTCAGCACTGTAATCACTAGCATCTGATGCTACTACAATTTTTGCTTTTGGATCGTAGTGCTCAAATCAGATTTAAGACATTTTATCTCATCAAACACTTTTGACATTAATGATCCCAATTCCACTTTACTCCTTTTTTCAATAGATTAAGTGGAGCTGTCAATTTATGTATATTATGTACATAAATTTGACAATAATTAGTCAATCCTAAAAAAAGCTTGTAATGTAGTTGGTGTAGGCATATTTCTAATTGTATTTGCCCTTGACTGATTTGGTTTCCTAACATTTTTATCAATTTGATCCAGGTATTTTATTTTTGGCAAAAACAATTCACATTTTTCTTCACTTAAGCTTGAATCTGTATTCTCTTAGTTTTTGCATTATTGTTTTGACATGCCCAACATTTTCTTCTTTTGACACACTCTTGATCAAAATATTGTCCAGATATGCCACTGCAAAATTGCAATCTGCCAGCATGGTATCCATGACTTGTTGAAAAATAGCTGATGCCATCTTTTATAACAAAATGAAGTCGATAAAACTTATTTAACCCTCCATGTGTATTTATGGTCGTTAATTCAGAAGATTGATTTTCAATCTGAATTTGAAAATATGCTTCAGAGAGATCAAGCTTTGAAAATATTTTTCCGCCATTCAACTTTGAAAAAAATTCCTTCTTTTTTGTTAATGGGTAATTGTGTTTCAAGACAACTATTTAATCCTGTCAAAAAATCTGTGCAAAAATGAATTTTGTCATCTTTTGTTTTTTTTTCTTCATATACATCACTGATGCAGCCCATTTTGAATGGTTAATTTTCTGCAATACATCAATTCTTTCTAGTCTGTTCAACTCTTCATTTACTTGTTCTAATGCTATGAATGGTAAACTCCATTTCAGGTTAAATACTGGTGTCAAACCTTTTTTTTTTTACTTGAAAATTCACTCTGAATTTTGAACACCAACAGAACATCAGGAAAACATTTTTTTAATTCTCTTTCAGCTTGTGTGACATTTTAAATTTGTCACTTGTTCACTTACATTTTTACAATAAGTGTTTATCAGCAAATTCCACAGTTTGAATAGTTCCATCCAGTCTGTACCTAATAAATTTGTCACATTTATTAGAATATAAACTTCTGTTTTTTTACCTGCTTATTTTGAAAATAATCATGTTAATTCTCCCAAAAAAATAATTTCTTGCCAGAAACTGAAGTTGCTACAGTTGCTAAAACAATCACAAGAGTTGTTGGAATAATGTTTCTTATGCCAGATGTGGTGTAAAACACTATCAGAATTTGTATACAATCCTGATGACGGACTGACTTTTGCTGTGTATTTTCGCATGCATGAAGAAATATTTAGTGAAGAATGCAGTAGCTGGGAAGAAGATAAAGAAACCAGGTGGTTGTTAATAAAATTAGCTCCAATAATGAAAAATACTGCAATCATATTTTACTGAGAAAACCAGGTGAAATAGGGTTTGAAGATACAGTACACATTCTGATGAGAATTGTGTGTACCATCAACAGAGAATGTGAACAATTTAAACTAAAGGAAATGACTCCAGATATACTCAAGGCATTAATTTTGGTGCAAGCTCTAATAGCAGAAAAAGATGCTGAAGTCTGAACAAAAAGTGTTAGCAAAGATTGAACATAATAATAACATAACACTACAGAAAATGGTGGACAATTGCTAAACAATGTCAAGTCTGAAGTATGATGCTGAAAAACTTCAGAATAAAAAATGTGCATTGGTAAAAGTTAAGGGAAAATGCACAAAAAGGAATATAAAACCTTGTTTCAAATGTGGAAAATTACATCTTGGTAAAGACTGTCAATGGAAAAATGCAGAATGCTATGACTGTTGTAAACTCAAAATTTCTTAAGAGCTAATATTTATAATTTGTAAAAATGGGAACATAAGAAATTTTGAAATTATTAAGCCTTTTTGTGTGCAATTCAATATTTTGATATTGAAATTAAATTATAGTGCATGCAGTATTCATTTTAACTTCCTTATCTAATTTTTTGAAGTTTATGTATTTTTAATTTAAATTTTACTTACTATGCTGATATATAACTATTCAATATAAAGTAGTTAAAATCTTGCAATAAAATAAATTTAATTTAAATAACTAAATGTCTTTGTATATAAAGAAAATGGGCAGTTCCCTTTTCTCAGAGTATTTTTCTGTTAATCCAGGAAGTAAAAACTACCAGTAATATTAAAGTTTATATGATTATAACTTCACTTACCCACTTATCAAATAAAGTGTCACAAAAAATGAGAATTTGTGATTAACAGTTATATTAAATTTATATTACAAATATTGAAATCAGTAAATTATAGTAAATCAAAATAAGCAAATATGCCACTTAGTTTGAATTCACTTTTTAATAATCACCTTCATTTGTTATTTTCCATTACTTTGGAAGAAATAAAAAAAAATAAAGGGCCTAAAGTAAAAATCATTTTAAAGGAGACAATTCTAAGATTGAGACTTTGAAAACATTGTTTTTCTTACTCACTACAAGCTTTTTACAATAATTTTTATTTATTTTAGGTTGTGTTGTACTTGCAAAAATCCTACAAGTGTGCTACACAAAAGCAAGGATGGGAAAAAGAAATTGATAAATGTCTTGAGAATGGCAAGAAGGCAATAGAATTGGCTGATGGTAAATATTCAAATTAAGATATTCTAAATTATCTTATTATTTTCAGTGTATTGTTCACAAGTGAAACATTTTCTGGTTTAGACTCTAATGACACAATGAAAGTAGAATTTCCTTTTTTGTCATTACAAAATTAACAATTCAGACAGAACTTCAAAGCTAATTTACCTTTAATATGCTTTTTTTTTAATCAGAAATAAATTTTTAAATTTAATCCCTGAAAATTAAATGATCTAAAGTTAACTGTCTGGACACACAAATATATAAAACTGACATCAAATAAATGCAGTTTTATCATTTTATATTTACCAGGATATGCAAAATGTCTTGCACAGTTTATCAGTTGTTGCTGAATGAAGATAATTAATTTGAAAATTCAACTTTAAAAATAATATTTAAAAAATGTGCTTTTGTATTAATTTCCAATTTGCTCTTTCAAGATCTTTATAAATAATCAATTGTGTTGTTGATTTTGTAATTAAATTACTCAATTATTAAAATAAAGCTATTCACTGTCTTGGAAATGGTAACCACATTTTATATCACAATAACAGGGGCACCTTGATGGCTCTTCTGCTCTCATGTTATGGAAGCTAAAAAGAATGCTGAATTGCCCTGCTGGATATGAATTTGGTACCTAATGCATTGAATGTGATTAGAGCAAGTGTCATTTGTCTTTTGCCACCTCAAGCATGGCCCACTAATATATATATGGCCCCCAGATGTCACATTTCAGGCTAATTTCTAACAGGCCTATTTGGTTTATAGTCAATTTATTTCTGTTTTATGTAAAACATGTTAAAAACCATCCAAAAATACAAAACACGTTTTTTTTTTCTCTTTTTAAACAGAAAAGTAATAATAAAAGATTGTAAACAAACAAAAGTTAAAGAGTTAAGAAGTAATACAAAAGAAATACAAGTAAAAAAAAACTTATCAACTGTTTCTCTATAAATCAATTTTCTTTTGACTGCCTTTTTTAAAACATTCTACAATATTTTTTTTCAAACTTCATCCAATGAAAACTTTCGTTTGTTGTTGTAAAATATATTCACAACAGTTTTTGCTGCAAAGTGAATTCCTTTTTCAGTGTGTTATTCACAAGTTAAAACATATTTTGGAGAATGATTTTCAAAAATTCTTTCAGTAGACTCTCTTTTAGTCGATGTTTTACAATAAATTTATCTGCATAGTCAAGTATAGCAAAACAAGCACAAACAAATTCTGCCATTTGGCTAAATGGAACCGTAAGTCATAGTACTGCTTCTCTGTAGCGTCATCACTATTATTGCCTACCATGACCATTTCATATTGAAAACGTTTAATTTTTTGAATTTTTCTCTAATAAAGAAAAAGATGGTAATAGAAATTTCTCCAGAAGTAATTTGCAAGCTTGTTGAGATTGTATAGTGCAGTAGTAAGACATAATGTATTAGTTCTGCAGAAAATGAAGGATGACCTCTTGGTTGATAATGTCTTTTTTGTAATTCTTCCACTACATTTTGTATATAGTTTGGAAAATTTTCTAACATGCTAACATCTTGTGAGTTTAGCATTATGTCCATGTATAAACCACTGGGGTAACAGTTTAGGGGTTCCATCACACTGGAGCTGGACATGAAGGTTTTAATCAATGTGAATACATTCTTTTATAGATTGAAAATGTGCTTCAGAGTCAAAAACTATTCTATAAATTAGAATATAATCTTCCTTTTTTTCTTTTTTTTTTTTTTTTTTTTTTTTATAAATTCAAAACCATTAAGACAACACTTTACTTCTTCCAACTGAGTAAAATCCTTTATCGTATCAACTGAAATAAAATCATGTAATTCATCAGTTTGTACCAGTCATTGTTTTGGAAGCTTTCTGAATTCCCTTGTATTTGGCGAAAGAGATGGTTTTATTTTTTCTTTTGAATGTATTGTAGGTATTGGATGTAAATCCCAATTCAATTTGTTTCGTTTGGATTTCAAAATTAATTTCTCTTCAAAATGTTTCATACAGAGAACTGAATTTTTCATAGGAAACCAATCAATACGATTAACAAATTTTATCCATTTTTCTACAAGGTTAGATTTTCCAAAATGAAAAAAAAATATTGATACTTTTTCACTGTTAGTAACATATCCACTAGAACAGCCAAATGCAACACATTTGTTAACCAAAATATCACAAGAAACTTTAAAACTTAATATTTAAATGCAATGGACAATGAGGTAGAAAATTTACCTAATAGCGATCATTTGCAAAATGGGCTGTATACGTAACTGAAAATCATAAAAGCGAGGTCACTCACAGCTGTTTATAATTTATGAATTAGTTTTTAAAAAAAAAAAAAAGTGTAAATATGCATTTTAGTGTTGAAAACCAGTCCAGGGAATTGAAATAACTTCTGATAAATTCTACATATCTGAATGTTAATTTACAATCTCAGAATTCAATTTTTAAAGTTACCTCCCTTTTAGATTAGCAATTTTCTAAGTTGACAATTCAATTCACATTTTTTTTTTGTTTACATTACATCAGCCTACTAAAATTTAACTTATGTTACATGTGGGGCCGTATAATCCTAGTTGGACATGCTTCAAATCACAATCATTAAGGACTCATGGTTGGCCTCTATTCTGTCCATCAGGTATACATGTGATATAGATCAAGAGATGTCAAATGTTCCCATACTTTCAAAAATGAAATATCTCATCTGCCTGGCACCTACTATCATGACCCATTTTTAAATTTGATAATTCATGTTGCTTGACTAACTGGTGTTCACATGATATCACAGCACAATTGATGTATAACTTGGTATTTTTGTTGTCATTGCCTTTACTTATTGCCTCCTCCCCATGTTAGTGTATAAATTTAAGTTGATATATTTTCTTAGTTTAAACCAAACGCTCTGGTGATACAAAATTGATTAAATGTTTTGGGTTTAGGACATGTCTGTTATGCCATATTTTAATTATTCTTGAAACTAGTCTACCATAAAATATTTGAATAGAGCAAATTTGATATAAAAATAATTTGTATTACTCTAAAAAAAAAAAAAAAAAAATGTTATGGTTGGTTGTGTAACTTTAATCAAGAAAAATTGAAGCAGTTTTAATGGTTTTAGATACTAATCTGTGCTAAACTCATGACATTTTGTTGTGTATCAATAAAATAAATATATAGGTAATCTGTGTCATTTGATTATGAACCAAAGTTCCGTCTGTACAGGAATTAGGGAATTGCTGATTTTTTTTTTTTTTTTTTTTTTTTTTTTTTTTAAGATTGTGACTGTCGAGTGAACTGAAGTAACCAGCATGGAGTTATATATTCTCTCCACCTCTGCATTTACCAAATTTAATTTATATCATTAATGTAGAGTTTTGCTACAGCACTTTTCAGTTTACTCAACAGAAGCGTAATTTTTACCCAAAACGTTAACTGATCATAAACTTGTATTTATACTGCCAGGGTTTTGTGAATCTGATAACTATTTATAGTATTTGATATTATTTTATACACACAACTTAAATTAATATTTTTTCATCATTAAAAAAAAAGAAGAAACTGAAATTAAAACCTCCATTTTGAACTTCACTTAACATTTAAAAACTTGTATATTTTTTCATATTTAATTAATTTTCTTTTTCCAGCACATTTGAAATTCAGTGAAACTGCAAAACATTCCACTATATCTGTCCAGACATTATCTTCTGCTAAATTTATGCTTCGAGGAATTTTAACTTCTATTAAGGTAAATCTTGATAATTATTCATTAACAATTTTTTTATGTAAACCACTTGGTGATGGCTTTGTAAAAAAAAAAAAAAAAAAAAAAATTCAATAGATCAACTTGTGACATGCATAAAAGAGAGGCTAATGTCCTAATAACATGTGATGGCAGTTAATATTGTGTTTATACAAATTTATATTGTAATGTTAACTTTAATTTGATATATTTTACAGTAGTCTTTTGTGGATAAAATAACTCCTTTTTATTTTACTTTCAGAAACATCAGACAGAACCCATAACTGGTGAGCTGAACCCAGCAGTGAAAGAAATATGTTCAAAAATAGAAGCTGCTATAACTGTGGTCATCAGCAAGTTAACCTTGGCACAAATGTAATTAAATGCTAGCTTTCTATTAGATTCTTTAAAACACCCATGGTGGGCCTTATTAAAAATCAAGAGACACTAAATAAGTATTTCATTGTATAAAGTGTTGCCTTATTTTTTTTTTTCTTTTTTGCTGAACATATGTTTATGACACATGTTTATTATTGTAAACTAGTTTTTCTTCCAGCATTGACTTTGTTTCAATGAAGTGAGAACTGCAGCTAAAATCAAAATTATATTTTTATGGTTCCATATATTTTCTTCTCATCTCAAATGCCATACCAAGAACTGAAGTATCTGATTACTTTCAATTATCTTCTACTGCTGCTTCTTTTTCATGGCTTTTAATACCAATACATCTAATCCTTAATTATAATAGTGGTGGGGAGGGTAGATATATTAGGAAGCCAGTTTGTATTCTTGGTACTAGTCTAGTTTTAGTTCAATGAATGTTTACTATAAGCTCTAACAAGTAAACTACCAGGTGGCATATACATTTATTCATTTCATCATAAAATAAATTTTTAAGTTTTGGTTAATGAAAGTTTATAGGTTGATTGTTATATTTATTGACAATATATTACATATTTACAATTCAATATGGCCACACTCTGCTTCCTTCTCTACTGAAATACATGACTTCTTCACACCAATTGTACACCATAAGAGCTTTTTTCAGGTCTGATACACTTGAGTATAAGATATGTGCTCTCCAATAGGGGCCATATTGCAAAATCCATAGAATTAATGTCAAGGCTTGATGGAGGCTAAATTGGCTTGTCAAAAAAAAATCCCTGGAAATGTCTCTTGCATCAAATTATCAGTCTGTGAAGACATAGCGATAATGACTTCCAAATGTGGCTAACAAAGAGTGACCTATCTCCTCTCTCCCCAACATTTGCTGGTAAACTGTTCACTTTCACTCCTCCTTCAGTGAACATCAATGACCAATTTCAAATAATGAGACCAGTTGTTTTCTGTTACCAGGAATGTTTCCTTGACCACAGCCTCCACAGTGAAAGTCTTCTCATCTGACCAAATGAAGACTTTGTCTATGGTACACTGCTTCACCAACATTTTTTCCATCTGCCAAGCCATTTTTGCTTCGAGGCATTTGAGAGCAGCTGAAGTCTTTGACTCTCATACGGTTTTATCCCTAAATCCTCCTTAGCAAACTATCCAAAATAATCAGCTTTTTTGCCAGTTTAATGTTTCTTCAATGACTCTTCTGGTACAAACTTAAACAGTTTTACTGCAAATATTCCAGTTTTATAACCTCACATGATACCAACTATTTGATTGTTTTGTTTGAGCTGCTAAATTTAAACTATAAACAATGAAAAAAAAAACGTATTAGAAAGCATTATGCAATATTTTAGACTTTTTTACGAATATATTAGAAAGCTTTCACACTTTCTAGTTGACATAAAATTTTATTTTCTATTTAAGATTTTAATTCTGACCTGTATCTCCAATAAGCACAAATGACCATCCATGATTTGATCAAATCTTAGAAAGCAAATATAATTTTGGTTAAATTTGAGAAAACTTAAAAATTACATCTGGTTCATAGAATTTTAATTATCTGGTTTATGTAAAATTTGTGTTGCTGACAAAAAAAAAGTTCATATCTGACAATATTTAGGGCTTCAAACATTTTTATCTTCTATATTTACATACTTTTTATATATACGAAGAATTGACATTTTGTAAACTGCACTTTTATCCATGGATTTATTTGAAACTAGTTCTCGTGGGTCCTGACCACCAGGCTAGGTTTTCAACAGATGAAGTGTCCAATGGAAACACAATATCACAAAAATGAACTGGTATAAGTTATCATCTCAGAATAGGCAATCAAATGAATACCATGTAGTCTCTGGATTGAATAAGGATTTGGTGCAAAAATCCCTAAACTACAACAAAAGGATACAATGGCCAAAACATGACAATAACAACCAAGATTAGAGAATTAGCTTGAGTAAATCCGTGTACAATAATAATACTTCCCCATCTTAGATTCATACAAATTTAACTACCAAACTTTTATATTTAAACTTTCTAATCATTGCAGCTAGCCTTACAGAAAGTTTCTAACAAATATATTATTGTATCCTCTCACTTTACTATTAAAAATAACTACCAGGAAAATAGTTTTAGAATTTATTTAAAATTCTTTCCATTAAGCCATTAGCTGATGCTAGAAAAAAAATGGCTGTTTAAACAATCTGATTTTTAAACCATGAAATGATTCAATTTGAAAAAGGTTGGAAAATCATAGAAAGGAAGTTTCAATGTTCCCAGCTAAGCCTAATTCCAAAATGGATATTTTATTTTTTTTCTACATCTAACCTAAAACTTTTCATAACCTTATATTTAACCTAGAATGATACATTAATTTTGCAGTAAATAGTAGTATTTCATATTTAGATTGTTTGTGGCATAATCAGTAGAAATTATCATAAATTCTCTGAAAATTTTGGAATGATAATGTGATTACTTATTTTCAATAGGTTAACTGGGTGCAAATTAAAGATTGAATTCTGTTGTAAGCAACAAAAAGAATTATAACTGCCCACATTCTGAAGAGACATGGCACAGAATATAAGCTATAAAAAAAAATTTCAAAGCTAATCCCAATATTACTTCCCTTACATGTTTAAGATGGAAAGCTTAATTGCTCTCATACACAAAAATTTAATGTTTCACTTTTGCATGCAAAACCTAAATCTTTCAGTATAAACTTCTATAGTAATAGAGTATACAGAATTGTTTTTTCTGTATTTAAAAAAAAAAAAATCTCATCAAAGCAGTTAATATAAAAATAGTTATTCATTTACTTGTCCTGATTTCTATAAAAATAACAGTAATTTTTTTGCTAAAATCTAAAGCACTGCAGCTATCCTTGCATAGAACAGTCACTAAGTTTAGTGTTTTTAGTTTGAGTAGTGCTACAATGGAAATAATAAACAAGGATTTTCATGTGCATTTTGTACTGTATCTTCTGGCTAAAAGAATATTAAAATAAGCAACTCCCCCATTAAAGTGTTTTACTAAAGTTTATTAAAATTAAAGTCTGATATCTAAATTGAGCTCATTGAAACTTTTTAAAATCATTTACTGAGTGTTTTATGGGGTGATGAGACTAAAATGGAGTTGTTTAGTTGGAATCAAGCACAGTGAGTGTGGAAGAAAACACAAACTAAGATCCCTAGTGTAAAAACATGGCAGGGGGGAGCTTTTAGTGGAAATGGAGCAGCTGGATGTTTAAAAATCAGGACCATGAGAAAGTATCTTTAGCTCTAAGTATTTATTCAACACAGGAACATAATTATCTGTACACTTCAGCTAAAAGCCAATGGCACAAACTTTCTGGTCAATAACTTCAATGAAATACTTTCTATAGTTATTAATATCTACAAATTTCATTTTGACATATTGTTTCATTCTTTGAAAGTAAACCACTCTAGTAATTTGTAGGTTGTCTTGAATGAAGACAAAGTTCTTGTCCCTATTCAGATTTTCCTTTAAAATCTCAGGATTCATTATTGGAAGTCATAACCTTAACAACATAAGATATGCAGATGACACAAAAGAAACAAGAAAGAACTAAACATCAATTGCAAGAAGACAGAATGCATAGTTGTTTCAAATAAACATTCCAACATACAAATTGGAGATAGCAAAATCAATTAAGTACAATGATTTAAATATCTGGGAAGTGTTTTAACAGAAAGTGCAACATTGATGTCCTGAAGGAGCATTGGGATAGTGAAAGATGCTAAGCAAAGTATTAAGAAATAGGAAAAGAGTACTGAACTGTTATTCAATGTCAGTCTGCCTATAGAACAGTGGATGCAATCTCCTCACAGATGAACCAGAAATACTTGAAGCAACAGAAATGTGGTCTTACAGAGGATACCATGGACCAAACACAACAATGACAAAATTTTAGAGAAAATTGAAAGGAAAATTATACTTAACAAAGAAAAGAGAGTTGAAATTTCTAGGGTACATAATGAAAGAGGGAATGGAAAATTTGACAATCACAGGACAGACTAAAGGCAAGAGGGACAGAGGAAAATAACCACCTAACTAGTGAGCTTGAGTAAATGGATGGTAGAATAAGAGAAAAGAAAAAACAGAAAATTGTAGAGAGCCATGATTGCCAGTGACCTAAAGGAATATGGCACATAGAAGAGGAATGATATCAGGTGCCAGACAGAACATTCCATCTCTGGAGATATTTGATGTATATCAGAAATATCTGATAGAAGGTATTACTGTCCACAGCACAGAAACCAACTATGAGTCCTTAATCATCATGATCAGAAATATCTAGTTAGAATTCTTTGTAGTAAGAGACACTGGCTCAAATCACACCTAATACAGGTAGCATCAAATGCAGTCCAGCAGATTTGTTTACTGTTAACTTCCATGGGATATGAGAGCATGAGCCACTATTAACATCACAACACAGTGTCTTATCCAAGCTTGTAATGTCACTAATTGAACCCTAGAGGACTGGCAATAACAAGCAAGGCACGATGCAGTCTGGTAAGGATTCCAGGAGTTCACAGGTTATGGGCTGGGTCTGTTGGTCCACTATGTCACACTGCTTTGCAACCAGTCACGGACTTCACATGCACCAACAATTATGGGTTATTCTTACAAGATAATACATTGTGTCCAAGTTGCCCAGAATTGGTTTGCAAAGCATTTTGGTGACTTATGACAAACTGTGCAGCTAACATTCACCCGATACGAGTCCACTCAAATATTTATGGAACATAATGAAGAGATCTGTTCACACCAAATATCCAGTATCTCTCTCTCTCTCTCTATATATATATATATATATATATATATTAAATAGCACGAAGGGAAAGTTTAGATTGGTATTTTAATTGAGATTGAAAGATACTACTCCAGTGTGGAGAATAAAATTATTTAAATGGGAATAACTGTTGATAATTGGGTACATAAAAACAACGAGTTTACTTAATGAACAAAAATCAAACGAATAAATGTCAACCTAACAAGCTATAAGATAAAAGTTTTAGTGGAAAAAAAAAAAAAAAAAATTACTAAATATAAATTGGATTGCTCTTTCAATGTTCTGTCTATGGATTTTTCCAATCGACTCTTTCATAGAAAATACCCAAAACTCCACCGAATTTCAAATTAATTCCTTCGTAGATTGTTTTAAAATTTAGATATTTATCAAACCTTAACCTCCCAAATATGCACGTTAAAGTAACGCGAACTGACAGCGTCTAAGAATTTGAATGAAACCTGTCGTGTAATTTATTGGGGTTGTTGTAACGTCTTCCTTTAATGTAGTTCTTATCGTTCACCCCTTAGCCACCTTTATCTAGAGACGAGACGCGTTAAATTTGAGCAACATCCAGCCGACACACTGGGGTTAAAATAGGAAACTAAAATGATACATCTGACACACTATCCTCTCTCCCACCTCACTTCGTTAACTTTGCGTATACTTGATGAGGTCCGTAAAAAACGTGTGAATTTCTTTTCATTTTAGCTTTTGGAAGTAAAGTCTGATGATCCAGAACCCTGTTAAAGGGGTTATGGTGAAATAGCTTATTACATGGAATCTTAATGTGGTCTGTCTTTTATTCAAAAATAAAAATATATATATATATATATATATATAGGAACTGTAGGCAGCTATCAACATAGCATGGCTCAAACATCTCTTCAGAGCTCTTCCAACCACTTGTGGAATCAATGTAATATTAAGTTGCTGCATTTCATCAGGTCTGGGTCTTACACACTATTGGACAGTTCTGTGGATTTGAGTGTGTCAGTTTATGTTGGTAACAGTTATAAAATGACTCCCTACCTAAATCTATAAAAGATTCAATCAACAAATTAAATATCTACATAATTTGTGTGGCTATATTTCTAAGATAAGGTACTTTGTTCAGACTGTTGTCCTAATCTTTATTATCATATTCACAACATTTCAGCTGGTGTACACTCTGGCCTTCTTAAGCCAGCCAAGCATAGACATAAATACAATATGGGAACCAGTAATACAGAGTGTGTAACATGAGCTTTATTTTTTTTTCTTTTTGAAAAAACAAACAACAAACAAACACCAAAGTTTACCGAGACATTAGGTATATAAGTACCCAAAATTCATTTATTGATGTGCCCAGTGGATAAAAGTGTTGGTTGAAGTAACCTGGTTACTTGACACAAGTGGCCAGGTATTGAGTTGTGAGTTCAATACCTGACCACAGCATCCGTGAACAAAAACTTGGAGAGTTGAGTCCCTAAAAGGGAAATAGCTGAAACTGAGATATCCATAAAAGTATGGTATGGTATGGAATGGAATAAAGGGTTTGGTTCAAAATTCCAATGTACATTTCCTGAAGAAGGCTGGAGCCTACAATGGCAAAAATGTTGTGAATATGACAATAAAGATGAAGACAACAGTAACAAATAGTGTAGATATACGGTATTGGATAATTTGTAATCTAAGACAAGTATAGAAATAATCAGCTGTTTTCACAAATATGACAATTAAAAATATGTGAAATTACTTTTTCTTGGTAAAGACAAAATATTGTAAAAGGAATATTAAAAAAAAAAAATTCTATCCATAATTAAATTTTCAATTATACTACCTTTTTTTCCATGCCCGGTAATTCTCATGTGTAAACAAATCTCTGCATTCACATTTTGCTGTTGCAAAGTAAAAATCCATTTTTTTTTTTTTTACAGACTGTTCAATAAAGTCATATTTACAGTGAATTAAAAAAAAATAAAAAAGAAAGAAAAGTTAGTAGGGATAGAGTTTTTTTTTTTTTTTTCATATTCTAACAATATGTAAAAGGCACTTTTTGCAGCATTTTAAAATGATTACTATACAGGGAAAATTGAAAATATAATACATCAATTACATTTGTAATATTTTTTTGTCTAAGTTTTTGCTCTACTGGTTATCTCTCTTGCACTGACAGCACCTGGTGGTAGTGTCTTCTGACAATGATAGACTGTTCAAAAATTTTTACAAAGCTAGAAAGTGAAAAGACTGACTCTACAAAAGAACAGAGTACAACACTAATAATGGAAAAATTAAAAATTGTCATTTTTAGACAACATAAATGAACAGATATTGATCATTTATATAGTGGGACATCTACAATGAAGTAAGAATGATGGTTAGCAGTTAATCTTAAAATCTTGATTTTGCTCTTAAACAAGTTCCTAACTTTAAATGCTTTGTGTCTGAGTAAATGTTAAACCATTCTAATATTAATTAAAATATTGTGATAAAGAGGATGATATATCACACTTATGAAATTATAAAGCATTTTCAAATTCAGCAATGCCCTTCAGACATTTGAAAATTTAAAAAAAAAAAAAAATTCTAATGCAAGTTGTGTGTGTGTGTGTGTGTGTACGTTTATATATTGGATCAGATTTCCTACATTTTTCAACGATTTCAACAAAACTTCACAGGACTACATTAAAATTACCTTGCGGTGATTCTGACAGTGCCAAAATTGGAAAAACAATTGTTTTTTTGCACGAAATCAATTGAAAACACGATTAAGAGCATCATGAATGAAAGGGGGACAACTCATATCGAGTTATACTTATTATAAAACCCAGGTTGTTTGGGTGTGTGTGTGTGTGTTCGTTTATATACAGGATCGGTTCCTACATTTTCAACCGATTTCAACAAAACTTCACTTTTTTTGGCAGGTAGTGTTTCTTATTATCTTGCACATTTTTTTTTCTTTATTTTTTACATTTAGAATGCTTTAAAAATTCCATTTACAATACAATTGTTTATAATAAAATTCTATTCAATCAGTAGACTCATAACGATTGAAAACAATGTTTTTGTTTGACCAATTCGCAAAAAAAAAAAAAAAAAAAAAAAACAAGACGTGTGTCCATCAACCTTAAACAATAATCTTTGTCAATTTTATTTTTTATGATGGTTGATACTTGATCTATCTCTTACTGTTGGCAACGCCGGGCTCTACTGCTAGTAAGTAGATAAAGATACTAAAGATGAAGACAGAAAAATACGATTTATTTAATGGCCAATATTAATCATAGGCTAAACAGTTATAATTTGGGATCAAAATTTAGCTAAAACTATAGAGACTTATGAATCATTCTCACACCCTATTGAAGATTTGTTAGTTCAATCACCAGACTATAAAAATGCTTAATGAATACAAAAGTGGTGGGGGAGAGCAAGTTTTTAAGAGGGTGTAATCTCACAAACTCCCTTATTGTAACAAACTCATCAAGGTAGACATCTGTATTTAACATTTAAATAATTTCCAATTCATAACTGATACAATATTAAATGTCAATACACACAGCTACAATCCTAAGTTTAGCCAAGAAAAAGAGAGGGATGGAAAACACCTCTCCAGCTAAGTAAAACTAGAAAGTTGAAATTAGCCAATATTTCATAAAATAAAATGCAAATTTTATGTTTAATAGCAGACCAAAACTACAAATTTGGGCTAAGTATGTTAAGAAAGTAGATGAACAAGAAATGTGCAAATATAGAAAGTTGCAGAACATAGAACAGAAAATATGCAAAAATCTGAAAATGAAAATCCCTATGAAAGAAAATGAAATGATGCTAGAGATAGAATGAAGACAATGGAGTGCAACCTAATACACAAAAAAACAGAAGTATATGGATGGGAGTAGAATAAAGGTTACAAAATATTGTGTGTGTGTGTGTTTTAATTGGTTTTATAGCACATCACTTAAAATAAGCAGCAGATATCACCAAAATGTGTTTGTTTGAATTTTTGATAAAGTGTTAAAAAAAAAAAAAAAAAAATTTTATTTTAAAGATTTACCAAAAATTGGAATTATTTAAATGAATTTTTCAGTACTTTCTTTTATGTTTAATAGGTTTAAAAAGGTAAATTTGCTTTTTAACACCTGCACTAAATATCTCAAACATTTTCACAAATCATCATAATTCCGTGTAAATGTATGTGCTGAACTTGAATTAATAATTAAATTATGAAGGAACCTACCGTTTTGGAGTTATTGAAAAGAAAGGAAAAAAAACAAAAAATGGACTTGTTTGTAATTCATCCTCCATTATAGGCATTGTTAATACATTCTGCCCTGACTACTGTCCAAGATTTCCAGTGGCACAATCATAAAATTTGGCCTATTTTCTTCTTTTCCAGCTATATCTGTTTTTTGAAGTCACTACGCATTATCGTATTTTTTTTTCTTTTTGATAAGTGTAGTCTTATTTATAACAGGAAACTTTAAAAAACATTAAATAATACAATAAAACCTTTTTTTCTGTGTAGAATAGCAATGACAAATTAAATAAAAATAAAGCCTTTTCTATATTTTAAAATTGAAAAAATTAATGCACAAACTTAGTAAAATAGAAGGGTTGATTGTATTATTTAAATTGTTTTTTAATTTGTCCCCTTTTCTACACAGAAAGAAACCCAACCTAACCCATAAACAACACTTTGTAAAGAGCATGATTATGTACAAAATAAAATTACAAAAAATGCTAGAAACGAAATAAGGATTTTTTTTTTTTTTTTTTTTTAATATGTCCGCTTTTAATTTAAAAAAGAAAAAAAAAGCTTTATTGTATTATTTAATTTCTTTTAATTTGTCATTGCTATTAAACAGGGAGAAAAAAAAAAAAAAAGGTTGTTTTTGTTATAAATAAAACTACACTTACAAAAAAAAAAAAAAAAAAAAAAAATATTTCTTTACAGTAGTGCGTAGTGATTTTCTGCAAGGAAAGTCTGTAAAAGAAGTAAATAGGCCAAAATTTTGCTTCCGCCAGCGGAAGTACTACGCAGTGAATCAGTGAACATTATGGCAGTAATGGGGGACGAATGACCAACAAGTCCGATTTTTTTTTTTTTTTTGTCGATTACTCCAAAACGGTAGGTTTCTTAAAAAATTTAATTGTTAATTAGCGTTCAGCATGTACATTTACACGGAATTATGACGATTTGAGAAAATTTTAAGAGATATTTAGCGTGGGTGTTAAAAAGCAAATTTACCGGTTTCTTGGAAAAGGGAGGGTGGTCAATTTCATTCCATTCCCATTTTGCTATATATCATACTTGTAAACTTGGAGAATATCTGCAATTTTCTTTTCCATAAGAAAAATAAATAAATAAAAATCCCTGAAGAGGCTATTTCAGTAACAAAAAAAATCAACTGTGAGCGAGTTGAAAATTTGTCCCAAACCTTACAAACTTTTGTCGAGAGTTGGCGCATACATTAAAACTAAAAGTAAAACCAGATTGGGGGTGGGGGATCTATATTCATTGAAATAAATAAAATCAGTGCGATTGGGAAATTTAGTTAGTTGCACACGATTAATTTACATTAATTAATCTTGTGCAACTTTCATAAAAACCGATAAAAGTTTCTATAAACCGTCGAGTTATTTTTTAAAAATATGTTTTTGACCTACAACCTTAGTTCACGGGTTGCAGTGTAAACGTTATTTTCAGCAAGTAACTTATTTTTACAAATCCTACTTAATGCTTTAATTTACTTTAAACAAATCTGCTGCAAAAATGTATTTAATTTAAAATTTTAAAAAGGTTTTTTATTTGGTGTCAATAATGATGGCGGTTCGATGACAGATGAGTACTTTAAAAAAAAAAAAAAAAAAAAAAAAAAATTAGAAAAGAAACCTTTTGAATACTCAAAAATAATTACATTTTTACTTAGTTACGAATTAGCTTTAGTTTAGGCTAATAAGAAACAAACAAAAGCAAAATTAAATTTTTCATAAGACAACTGTTATAAAAAAAAAAAAAAAAAATATGAATTAAGTGATTTCCCCTCTCTCTCACACACACAGTCCGTGGTGGTACCTCTATTAACAATTTACGGCCCGTTCAGTCTTAATGGCTGCTTTACTCAGCATCTGACCTAGATCTTAATTTTAGTCGATCTTACGTATTTGTTTTGATCGGGAGTGGTGGAAATTTTATAAACATTTTTCCGGCATGGATTAAAAGGGAAATCAAGGAAAAACAAGTTTATGAATTAAGAAAATAAGTTGTAGTTGCCATGGAAACTGCTGAAGTAATTTTTTTTTTTTTACCACTATGGAACAGCATATTACCCCCCACCCCAAAAACACTTGTGTACAGGCTTAAAAACTTAGTAAAATTAATTGTTTTAATATCAAGTGCGAAATACAAAATTTGAAAATACCCAGTTGATTAGTATTTTGATTTACAACTAAGTTACACGCAAAAAGACATTCAAAATTAAAAATACAAGTAGAATTAGAGAGAGTGAGGGAGATTGTACTTTAACTTTTACATGTAATGGTGATTATTAAACTTTAATTTAAGATTATATATATCCTTTATATAGTAAAAAGGAAAAGGTGTATTTATTTTGTAACAATCGTAACTGAGATTTTCGACATGTAGAATAGGGGTGGGATGAAGAAAAAAAACGTTGCTGATATTTTTTGGTATTGCCGGAAATCGTTCAAGTCACGAGTGTATAATCAATTTTAATTAAAGTACATTTTTTATTTTAAAAAAATTACGTAATTTTTTATTATATAATAGTCTTCGGTTCTCTATCAGCGAAAGTTACATTATTTAACAAATACAACTGTCCAAATGTTTACTTGGCTGGTTTGACGCACTACCTTGAAGAACAGGAAGCAACTAACAGCCATCTTTGACCAAAATATTTAAATTTAAGGGCAAATAACTCCCAAATGAATACAATAATACAATCACGCTGATAATTACTATTCATTCCTATGCACGAACACTTTCAATATTTATAAAAAATTAAGGTTTTGCGTTTTTTTTTTTTCCATATTAGAAAATGACAAAAATATCTACCTCAATATTTGACGTTGTGAAATTAATTAAGTGACAAGTTGTTTTCCATAAGGCCAATGTAAATATCCTTAAAGTCAAATTTAAAGACTATAACAAGGCTTAACGAAAACAAACCAAACTTATTGAGTCGATGTACCTATTTAAGAGGGTAAAATCGATCGTTTTTCAATTCATTCGAGAGCCTAACACTTTCGTTTCGACAACTATGCATTATCTAATAAAAAAAAAAAAAACTGAGAAATAAAGCAATATTTTCAAATTTATCTTCAATAATTACACAAAATAATAAAGTTTTAAAAAGCCTCTTCCTAATTTGACATTACGTGAGGAGAATTACCTCATCTTACACTTACGTGTTCTCTTTTAAGTTTTAGCTTATCGCTAACACTAGAAAGCTTTTTTCTTTTTTATGTACCTGTCATTCCAACCCCAAATAACGCAACATGGTTATTTCGATTGATGAATTAACCATACAATTGAAAGTAAGTTTATCAATATCAGAAGACCAAGATGGTTATGCAGTCAGTGATAATATGAAATAGTTGTAGACAAGATTTAAGAGGCTATCGGTAGAACGGACACCATAATAGAATTCGATTTTGTAACGTTGAAGGGGATTCATAAGAAAATTTAACTTCTAATCAGCCAGGCATGTTATTAAAGTCGCAAAAATTAAGCAAAGTAATTATTTTTAGCAAGCAAGAGATCAATCATCTCTTATATCACTCTCTGAAAAATGACTGAAATCTTATCACTGCCTATATATATTTTTTTAAATCAATCTATTAGGAGTAAACATACTAATCTTACAAGATTGTGAAAGGAAAAAAAGGAAGTTAAATGGTACTTAAAATACTAATGGATAAAGAAAACTATATTTTTAAAAACAATTGTTTTTTTAAGTTATTACGTTTCACAGCAAAAGCATCTTTGACAAAACAAACGAAAGAAATTGGTAAAGTTTTTCTAATATTACAACACATTTAAAAATTAAACAAAATTAACCAAATCTGAAGAAAATGCAAATTTTTTTGGAACATACATTCAAATTTTGAATACCAAAAAATTGTGAACAAATAAACTAGAAAAATAGAACACTAGAATCAGGTTTTTTTGTAACATTTTTAAGTAAAATATACCAAATGTGAATAAAATATTTTAACTTTAATAAATCAAGTAAAAAAAAAAAAAAAAAAAAAAAAATTAAAGTAACCTAAAATTGTTAGAAAGTTAATTCTTGGAAACATCCAGTTCATAATCTCAAATCATATATATATATATATATATATATATGTGTATGTGTGTGTGTGTGTGGGCTCATTTTGGGAAAAATAAAAAATTGCCATTTACTGGAAATAACTATAAAGATAGTGGCAGGGATTTTTCAAGAATGCTGCCACTTTGGTTTCAATCAGATACTTTCAGTACATAAGCTAAACAACAGCCCACCTCATCAAATACGCCACAAAACAGGTGCTGATTTGGGGAAGCACTAAATGTTAGTTGGTTTATAACTAGGGACCAACATTTCAGTCTTGAAAAGGTATATACACTATGACAACAGACAAAGCAAGTGGTGTAAGACAAATACCGAGGAGCAGATGTGGAAAAATATGAAATCTTGCAGTATCATGCAGCAGAATGGGCCCTTTCTAGTCAATCAGCTAGCCAAAAACCTTTGCAACTTTTGTGCATTAGTTAGATACAAATTATGATAGTACTCTGCCATGGTAGCCTGATCAAGTTACAATTGTGCAATTACAATACCACAAAAGGGAGGGTGAAGGAAGATTTGGTTTCAAGATTAGAGGCCAGCTTTCATCAAAGACCAATTTCAGATCATCCTTTTTCATTAAAACTATCAAAATTCAGCACATATCAAATTATGCATGTTACTGGTCAGTCAAATCATGGGTGTTGTCTTTTGTCTTTTTCTTCTGTTTACGAATTTATGCCAGGTGTTTTTCAACTGCATTCCCCCCCCCCCAATGAATGAGCCTCCACAGCTGCCCTATATTCTTCATTTGGCAATTTACAATGACACCCATAATATCAAAATCACTTGTGAGATTGCAGGTGGCTTCAGCAACAACAGCAGTTTGAATTCACAAAGTATAGTAACACAAGATTTATCAATTCATCTTTCCTTTGATACCCAATAAGAATAAAAATAAAAAATTTGAACAGCAGAAAGAGAAGCTGTAAAATAAAATATTTAGATGTATGCATAAACAGAAGTGAAGGATATAAATGCAACATAAAAGAAGCCATTTTGTTTTTGTTTTAATTTAAAAAACAAAAAAATTCAAGAACAAAGATGCATTTAAATAAATATATAATCATGAAAATTTGAATTTGCACTGTAAATGATTTTTTTTTTTTTTCAAAAGGGGTTGAAAAATTATTAGCGTGGGCAAAAAGTAACACTGTAATAAAAAGTTAAACATTTTGAGCAATCATTTTGAGAGACTGAGATATTCAATTGATTTATCTCTATATAACAAAAATTCCAAGAGGTCAGGTAACAAAATTATCCTAACTTTTTTTTTTTTTTTTAATACAAAGCTTGAGAAAACTCAAATGTTCTAACCACTGAAGACATTTGAAAATAAAGATTTTATTTAAGCATTTTATCATTGCTGGAGGTGATAAGAAGCAAACTGAAAAGTTTAAACTGCAAAGATATTGAATTTAGATAAGACTTATTTTTCAGAAGTGAGAAAATATCAGTTCTCACTGAAAGAGCTCAATACAACTGATGAACAAGAGATTTAAGTAACTTCAATAAATATAAAAACAGAATAGGAAAAGATTTTACTATACCCGTTTCATATTAGTTGTTACATTCTCATACAGAAAATAATAACAACTGTAATTGGACAGAGTTGTTAATCTATATCACAATTTTTAAGTTCTCCAGTGAGTGAGCAAGAGATTTTGTAGTGAAATATACTTACCTGCACAAATCAAAATTATGTTCACTTAGGTAGGTAGATATATAGCTCTCCCCACCCCACAATTATTTTAAAGAGAGGAGAATCTGTTTTTAAACGTCACCATTCACACCCACCCACCCCATCTCAATATACAGTTTATTATAATTTCATTAAACTCAAAATGTTTAACATTAAATTTTTGTATAATAGCCATTAAAAGAGTAAAAAATTCACTGCTAAACATGATAAAATGGTCGAAGAAAAGGATGTATATTCAACTTTTAAATAAATCTGTTTTGGAGTAATAGAATTATTCCACAACCAAAAGTAGATCCTTTTTGTGCTTGTATCAAAAACTTAATCATTTTTGGAGAATTAGATGATTTATGTAAAGAACCTGCAAGATGAACAATGATAAAATTGAGTAAGATTCTGACATCTTACAAGTTTAACATTAATGGAAAATGAAATTTTTGCTTGCTCTATGTTGGTCTGAGAATATAATTAAGAGAAATCTCTTGAAAATTTTAAAAATGACACCACCAAAATTCCATTCAGTATAAGAATGACATTGTAGCAAGAGTTAAAATATCAACAGATTTACTGAGAGCAATTTACTAGTAAATAAATAAATAAATATATAAATAAAATAAATAAATAAATATATATATATATATATATATATATATATATATATATATATATACACACATATATATATATATATATATATATACACACACACTACTAGATATATATAAAATAAAGTTAATTGGTAATCCATATGGATAATTCTAGGGAGGATATAAATCCTGATAGCTCAATGTAGTAAACAGAGCAAGTAATAATTAACAAATCGGAGACTTCAGAAAGCCATAGTAATGTTTTATATTTCGTTAGACTGATAAAATTTGATTTCGCTTTGTCAGACCTTGTGGTTTCAAAACAATGAGTGGATTCAAAAATTCTTCCAACAATCAACCAAAAATCGAAATGAACAAGATTAGCAGAATTTGTGTTTTAAGATAGTTACAAAGTGTAGGAAGGGTAGGAGGGAGGTATATGTTTCTAGGAGTTACAATGGTTGTGGTGTTGACCTCTCAATCACCAAACAAAACAAAAGGAATAAAGAAAGAGGGAGAGGCAGAGAACAGAAGTGAGGAACCCGTTATTGTACACAAATCCCTATACCTATATACATACACATACGCGCCTACATCTATACGCACACACATTCACATCCCTCTACACATCTTTTTTCATGTAAATGTGTCCACCCATACTTATGTATACACAATCATCTATTTGTACTCATAAACATTTATGCACATATTTGACTAGTACATTTCTACATCAGTACTTAGATAATGTGTAAGATGTCCTCAAATACATTAATCGTGTAGCTATAAAGGGGCACTTAAGTGTTTTCCATCAAGTGACCCCAGATATATACACAACGCTTAATCTATGCACCTACTTATGAGAGAATACATATCTATACCTATTTACAGACAGGGCACACATGTTTGCATGTACAAAAACTATGTCCCAACACAGATACAAAAGCAAAGTAGTACCATTGTATACATGTACATGAAAAAGAGAGTTATGCGAGTGTTAGGTGCCCAGGTAAGGTTTTTTATAAAGCGAGGTCACATCTGATGAAGGGAGGGGGGATTCATATATTTCTGTGTATAAAGTGACCTTTAGATGAGGTAAAAAATATAGCAAAATTTTCATGAATTTATCCTATACCTGTAGTATAAGACAACTGCATATTGATTATATATAAAAAATGTTATTGGAAATGTTACTGTAACTTTAGAAAATCAAAAATGAAATAAATCCAATTCTATATCACATTTTTCCTATACACATCTAAAAGGGAAACCACTGTTTTGTTTATATTTCACCACATGATCTCTTGTAAATACTTATACTACTTAAGTTTTAAATGCAACTACAGTAAAAGAATATTTATCTGAAAAATAAAGGTTGTATGTAATCATAAATTGTTATTAAACACCAAAATGATAATGAATTTTTAATGAGAAACAAATATTATGCTATCCTAAATGCCAATACTACCGTAATTAGCACTACCATGATGATTATTGAAAGTTTAGTGAAAGATAAAGGTTGTTGTGAACACAATCATCACTTGATATTTACATTTTCTTAGCTGAGCTGACATTGATACAAGTTGATTTCATTTATTTGGAATTATTCATTGAATAAGCAATTTATTATGAAGTTATGCCAGTAATATACAAGGTAAAAATTGTTTCATTACTTTTATTATCAGTTTATTTGATAATGTGAATCTATTCATGTACATTATTGGTTATGACACTGAGGCCAAGGTTAATCTACTAACAAACATCACTTAGAATTTAAGGTTTCTTTTTTTTTTAAAACTGTAATATAAGACAATCCAATTTTTAAGGGTCATTTTAAGGTAGTCCTATAAATATAAGGTGTATGTGTTCACAAAACAACGCTGAAACATTTTCTTACCAAGAAAGAATTAAAAATCTGATGGCTGATCAGATTTTGGGATGAGTGTGTCTAAGAACATTCTAACACCCACCCCCATCTCTTTCACACACACACACAAAATTTTTACTTTAGCATATACTAGACAACCAATAATGATGCTTAATCATATTTTAAATTTTGAGGTGCAACCTGTTTAATATACCACCATTTTTTAGATTTTTTTTTTTTTAATATATAAAACGATGCCCAAGATTACTCCCTGGTTCTTTACAATTCTATACAATGTCAACCATAAACAATGACAAGCACTAAGACTGTTACTCTAATTATTTACTTGCAGTATTACCTCAGATAAGCCTCTTTGTTGACTTATAGTCTAAGATCTAAACTTCAGCCTCAAAACTTATTCATTGCTAATTTAAACATTAATTAATCTTTTGTATAATCAAAATTAAAAAGGTGAAACAATAGTCATTTTATTCAATTTTTGCCAAAAAGATTTAGTCTTTTTATGAATTAAATGCTGAAAAGAAAAGAAATAAGAAAAACGCTTTCAGAAAAAATTCAAAGAAAAAAAATTTATTTTTTTTTTATAGTGTCCTGTGTTATTTTCATTATATTTTCTTCCTTTTTAAGCCGAAGCTAATCTTGCTGTATGTCATTCTGCCAAAATTGACAACTGCCATGTCCCATGCATATTACTGCTTATCAAATGCCTCAAAGAGACAAACTGTAGAGAAAAAAATATATTCATTCCTATGTTTATTTTTGTTTTTTAAGAATGTGTGTAAAATCCTTTTTCCTTTGCTTGTGTAGTTTAAAAGGGTTGTTTTTGTGTTTTCATAGTATCTTGATTTTTTTATTTTTTTTTTTTTCAATCAGGTTGATTGGATACAAGGGTCAAATAGGAAAAGTGTTTTGAAATAAATGTTCATCTATTGGTCATCCTACAAGTCTTGCTTTAAAAAAAAAAAAAAAAAAAAAAAAAAAAAAAAAAAAAAATTTTTTTTTGTTTTGTTTTTCAAGGAATGAAAGGCGGCTTTGGAAAAAAAACTCCACATACCTATCTTTCTCCTTTAAATTCTTTCTCACAATTTTAATTCTATTTAATTTTTGTTAATACAAGTTTGATAGATTGTTTTTTTGGGACAGGGATTTGAAAGAAAGAAAAAGAAAAGAAAAAAACATGTTGTCCATATATTAGAGAGAGAGAGAGAGATAGAAGTTAATTCTAACTTTGGTAGACCACAATTTGTATTGATTTTGCAATGCATTATCCCGTCACCTTTAAAAAAACGTTTTTGGGAGGAGAGAAAAAAAAAAAAAAAAATTGTTTTTATTTTTTTTTTTTAAATAAACATTACTTGGCAACAAATTCCTTTCGTTGGGATTTACCTTATTTTTCTTCCCATTATCTTCCAAGTTATATATATATATATATATATATATATATATATATATATGTGTGTGTGTGTGTGTGTATATGTGTGTTTTTAATATTTTTGTTTTTGTGTGGTTTTCTAATTTAAAAAAAAATATCCCCCTTTCATCACATCATTCCATACATATTTTCTATCCAGAATGTTTGAATCATCAGCCAAGTGATACAGGACAACCAGTGAGAGTGTAAGCACAATTGTTTTTTTTTTATTGTTTTTTTTTTTTTTTTTTTTTTTTGTTTTGTGTTTTCCAATCATTCCAGGAAACTTCCAGTAGTAATAGTAATAATAGGATGAAAGAGTAAATCTGGTTGTCAACCATAAAGGTAGACACAGAGGCAAAGAAAAAAAAATTCAATCTAACAGTGTAGGAGTAGGAGTAGTAGGAGTAATAATGCAAACGAGCATTGGTAGTATTGGTAGCACTGATCACTCAGCAGAAGTGCTGGAACTTACAGGGCGATTGTTTTTCTTCATTGGAGCTTCTGACTTCAAAGGTGCTACTGGCTCCTGAAGAAAAGAAAAAAAAAAAAAAATCAAATTAAGAAATCTTCTTGAGGCAAGCAGGTTTCATAAAGTTAAATATTTGAGCATCTGGTCATGTTAAATAGAAAGTGGACTGGAGTTTAATCTGCAGTGAATGCTTTATAAACTTGGCAAAGTGCAAACAGCTGAATGTTGTTATGTCAAAAAGAAGTCATCCATCTTACTAGATTTGTCATACAAAGATATTTGGATATCACTCAAATTTTTACAATTACGTGAATCCCAACAGACAATTTTAAAATCAAAAATAAAACTGGTAGCTATTTTACAAGGAAAAATAGCTTTCAAAAAAAAAAAAAAAAAAAAAAAAATTGAAGTAACAAAATTTAAACCATTCAGAAATTTCCATAAAACATTAAAGATACACAACTATCAGGTCATCACATAAGTTCTGTCCAAATTTTACTTTTTTTTTTAAAATGAATGAAATTTAAAGAGTATTTTATAATGTTTAATGGAGCTGAACATTATTATGTTTAGATGCATTTAAACTGATCAAATTTTATTTCGAGAACAATAAAAATTAAATTTTGTTTGATTAAACCCTGCTAACATGGAAGTACCCAAGAATCATTTTAAGGCACATAATGCTTTATGAGTTCAAGAAAGGAAACTCAACGGTCGAAGCGGCTAGGAAACATTCACTCAGTTTATGGAGAGAATGTGTGAATGAAAGCACTTGCAGAAGATGGCTTGCAAAATTCAGAGGCAGTGATTTCACTCTTGGAATGAAGATCAGACAGACATCCAGTTGAGCTTGAAAAAGCTTCTTGCAGCAGCCCTTGAAGAAAATCCTGCTTTATCAGTTGAGAATTGGCAGTGGTTCTCAGTTCAAACCATACAACTGTTCGTCATCTTCAACAACTTGAAAAGTTCTAAACTTGGAAAATGGATGCCTCATGAGAATTGTCTAAAAACAACCTCAAATCCCGAGTTGACATCTGCTCTTTTCTCCATTCTCACCAACTTGTTTCACCTTTTGGATAGACTTGTGACTGGCGACGAAAAAATGGATCTTTTATTGAAATGTTAAAAGAATGTCGTAGACAGTGGCTTGGTAAAGGGAAGGGACCCCAACCACAGCTGAGAAGGGAACTTCATGGGCAAAAGGTTCTTCTTTCAATCTGGTGGGATCATCAAGGAATAATCCACTTTGAATTCTTACCACCTAATGCAACAATTAATGCTTAAATATACTGTCAGCAATTAGAGTGTTTGAACCAAGCTTTGAGGAAAAAAAAGACCTGCTCTAGTGAATCAAAAAGAGGTGGTGTTCATCAGGACAAGGCGCAACCCCACACAGCAAGAATCACGTCACAAAAGACCGAACAACTTGGTTAGGAGAAAATTCCTCATCCACCTTATTCTCCCGATCTTGCTCCTTCAGTCTACCATTTGTTTTGTAGCTTACAGAATCATTTGGAAGAAACAGCTTTTGTAACACAGGAAGAGGTTAATACTGATATTTGTGAGTTCTTTGAATCAAAGCCAAAAGAATTTTACAGTAATGGAATTAGTAAGTTTGTTAATAGATGGAAGGAAGTCATAGATAATCGGGGAAAATACATTGTTGATTGAATCTGTAATTAAATGTAACATTTGGTCACTTGTTTTCTTTATTCAAAATTCGGACAGAACTTATGGGATGACCTGATAGAAAATTAGAATTCATTAGTATTTTTAAATATTACAGTTTAAAATCCCACTGTATTAAGTGTATAGAAACTGAATTTAGGGTGTGTGTGAAAAGCAAATTAATGATGATTAGGTGTAAAACCAAATAACAAAATAATAATAATAAAAAAAAAAAAGTTATTTCCCCAAGTTCAAATATTTAATGAAAATTTGAAGCTGAGAGTTCGTTTGGCTGAATCTGAAATTAGTATATTTAAACATTTTGTCTGCATAAATTTGGAAAAAAATAAATTTATCTTGTCCAGTAAACAATGATAAACTAGTTTAACAGAAATAATTATTTTCCATAAAAGGTTTTCTACAATAAAACTTATCCTCTCCATTGTCACAACAATCTTTAAAGAGATGCATACATACCAGTGACATTAACCTGCAAACAAAGATTGTTTTGGGGTTGATATCACCAGTCTGTATTAGTGAAGCTAATATCAGGATAAGAAAACATTGTCACAAATGCAATAGGATACCAGTTAGAATTGTAGTTGTAAAGAAAAAAAAACTGTCAACTTATAGTAGCAATAAATGTCTGCAATAGATTTCTTCTGTCTTTTGACTGCAACGCCTGTAGCCAAATCACAGTCCAAACAATAGTCCATTGTAATAGTCCAACAGGCAATGGAGAAACAACAAAATTTTTCTTCAGCAGATCGCACACAAAACACAAACTCTTTTCCAAGGTAGGTAATTATCTCTTTCACTACGAGAATTTACAGTATTTTTAAAAGTCAACAATATTTTCTTCCAAATTAATATTGTCCAATAACTTTTAGGATTTGAAAAATCTGATACATTGAATTTATAGCTTTTCCTGTTGCAAGCATAAAGGCTAAAATATACACAAAACTGAATATTACATTAACTAAGTATTAGTGTTAATAGTGAAAAGTCCTTGTTCAAGAAAATATTATAAAATATGATAAATTTCCTGCTGTAACTTAGCGATAAAAAAGGCTTCATTAAAATCTATTATGATACAGCTTCAGTTTAAGACTTGTTGATGCTTACTTAAGGACTTAGTAGAAAAATGCAAAATTTGCTCAGAAATCTCTCCACACACATTTTATACACCCCTGCCTCCATTTAAATTTTCTTTGATTCCAGTTTCCACTTTTGGCAAATGCCGTTTTTTTTGTTTTTACTTTTGGAAAAATTCATTTTTTTCCATTTTTATAGTATTTTATGATAAAATTGCAATACAATATGCTATTAATTATTATTAAAACTGAAAATAAAAATATAATTCAAAGTTTTATTGCATATAAAGAAATAGAAAATATATACAAATTTTTTTTTAAAGTTAAAATCCAAGTCCAAAAATAAATTATGTAAAAAGAAAAAAATGTAACATGACTAGACAATAAAACGATGGAATGTTACAGTGCATATCTTTGTAATAGAACTTTTAATTAGAGCTTCCTTCTTTGTTTTTTTAAGTAAAAGGATTTAAATTGATTTATAATTATTGATTCATAATATAAAAAATTACATTTAAAATATTAACAGTAAATAATAAATATCTGAATAAAGTCAAACATTTTCACTAAAATTTTACAGAGCAATAATTAAAGAATAACTGAATCTTTGCAATATCAAAAATCACATTAGATATTAATTAAAAATTTAAGTAAAACAACTTAAGTTGAAATACTGCTCAAATTTAAAATTGCTAATTTCTTAATCTGGGAAATATCTAATCTTCAAATCTCTTTATATCTGCATTATAATACAACACTGATTTGCTTGGTGTTCTCAGGGGTAAGACTTTCACGTTGTTTATTGAGTAAATTTTAACTGAGAAAATTAACGTTCGGCGTCCATGCTGGTAACAGGCATCCATATGACCTTATTGACAATCTGTTTCAGAAGAGGAAATCTGCTCTTATTTGCATTCCAAAATGATGGGATACAAAAAGGATTTAGTTATTCATCTTGGTAATTCACATACATCTGGAATTCTTCAAGATCAGTAGAAAGACATTGCAAGTACTTGATGGCTCCAAAACTGTCTAAATCAAGACCTATACAGGATAGCTGTCTAGAATCAAACAAGTGAGCTGCTTTGTAAAAGTTATACATAAGGTGGGTATCTAGGTATTTATTCAGTTTTGAAAAAGAAGTTATGAAAAAAATCTTGAAAATTTGAAATCACTCTCAGTATCTTCTAGTTCAGACAGAAGACAGCCAGTTTTTTGGCCAAATGTTGATTTTGATGTACCAGTATGCAAATACAATTTTACATCCTCCATGTTATATACAACACATGCAAGCAGAGAATTAGTTTCTTCTAAGTTTGTGAAAGCTGTTATTAAACAAGTGCAATTCTTATTCATAAAATGCTGATTTAGGCACAAATTATGGTAAGAGGCATGATGTAGTTAACCATCATCTACTAAATCTAGAAGCCTGTATATGGCAAGTCAATGGCTCTTTTCTTGCTTAAAGAATCCTTCATAAAACTGTACAAAGGAGGAGTGATATTTGGCCATATTAAACCAGGAATTCCATCTGCTTGCTACAGGTATAGGTGTTATTTTATAGGGGTTAATAATAATTTTCACGAAATAATTGTTACGTTAGTGGTAAGTTAAAATGTTTAACAAATCAGAAAGACAGTTATTAATTTCTGAAAGACAAAAAAAAAAAAAAAAATCTGAAAATCAAATAATTAGCTATTTATTATTGAAAATTACATTAAAAACCCAGATTCCATGATCGTAGAAAATTTATCCCCCCCTCTCTCTCATATATATATATATATATATAAAGAACACTGGTGTCTGAGTAAATGGGTGTGTTTTTTTCATTGCTCAAAGAAAGCAATGCTAAGGAAAGTTTCAATTGTTTTTATTTTAATCATCCATTATGTGTGTGTGTGTATACCTTCATATCACTAAAAAGAGTATATATGACAAAAAAAAAAAAAAAAAAAAAAAGACGCCAAACTTGACGGAAAAAAAAACTATCATCTAAATGTTTATTATCAAAAGGAAACATTTGTGCTATTTTTTTTTTTTTACATTTTTTAATTGTTCCTAGCACGCCCAAAATTTGTTAAAAATCTTTTTTTTTTTTGTCAGCAGAACTGACAGATAATCGATCATGTCAGCCATTTTTTTTTCCCGATTTATTAAAAAAAAAAAAAAAAAAAAAAGAAATTTCAGTTTGAAATTCTTTTAAAAACCAATTTTTCATAACTTATTTTAAGAAAATCAGAAATTATGTTTATTTAAGATATTTTGAACCAAGCTTAACTTA
>CAHIKZ030002423.1:1530000-1832500 GCA_903632075.3 Acanthosepion pharaonis | reverse complement strand
GTTAAAAAACAGTATAGCATGATGATAGAAGACGCCAAAGTTTTGTCAAAATGTTTCAAAAATAAATGAAGTGTTAATTTTAAGCTTATCTCTATAAAAAAAACCCAAAAAAAACCCCTTTTCAGTTCATTTTTAAGTAGGATCTTGTATCCTACTTAAAAATACTCTTCCAAAGATAAATTTATTACTTAAAAATGAAATATATTTCCTAAATGAAAAATAACTTATATGTAGATTATTTATATGAAAATTAAGTGAGATTTTAATTAAAGAAAATTTCTAATTAATAAAAAATGTTATATTAAAGAATTAAAAATATAAACATATTTAAAAAAAAACAAAAAACTAAAAACTAAAAATACAAAGTAATATTTAAAAAAAAAAAATCCTTAAAATATATAAAGTGGAAGTGATAAAAGGAAAGAATTCATAGAACAGGGGACAATTATAAGATACAATTAATATGGTGTAAAAATATAGAAATTAGAATTAGTTATATATTCAACATTTGAAGAGTTAGAGAAATAATAGCTAATAAGGTAAAATCTATATTATGGAAAATCTGAATTTATTTTTGTCAACATTTTAAAAGTAATTCATTCCTTTGATTCAATAGTTTGCTTTGATTCTTGTACACATAAGTTACACCTATCTCTAAGACTATTAGGAGTATTTGTGGAACCTATAATCTTGCAATCTATCTGTGGATTCAGATCTTTCTCCTTCAATTCCAAAAATGTTTTTTGAAGGAGTTATCTGGTGTTTTAATTTAGGGTTGGTAAAAATCTGTTTCCATTCCCCTACAGAAGTTCCAATGTAAATATAATTTTTCATATTTTCACTAAATCCACATGTGCCATATTCACCCTAACTGAATAACAAAATAGAAAAAAACTGAACAACTTTCCTTCAAATCTACAATTAAAATAATGTTCTTATTGATGGAATTATATTTATCCCATATAAATTATATAAAATATATATATAGATAGAGAGTTGATAATTTTATACATGTTAACAGTACAGGAGTTATCAATTTTAATCATTTTCCTATTGAAGATCATTCTAAGGGTTGTTTTTATGTAAATATTTATTCACTTTTGAAAATACTGTCCAATCTTCATATCAATTTTTTCTTTTTTTTTCTTTGGTTGTACACTGAATTTATAATTTTTTTTTTCTAATTGTTTCTGGGGAACTTTAGATATTTTAGTGTTAATTATGACTGGCTTAGATAATTTATTTTAAAACCCACACATGGAAATTTTCATACAATTCTTTATCTTTATTAAAAAAATGTTTATTTGGATGATAATCAACTAATTCTAGTGCAAATAATGAAAAGTATCTGTCTCTAAAAAATCAGCCATTGTTAAATAATAGTTTAATATAAATATTTTTTGGGGAGAAGTGTAGTGCTGCTCAACTTAAATGATTTACCTTTGAGGTTAGATGGAAGACAAAAATCAAGAAAGTCAATTTTGATTGGCTGAAATATCAGAACAATAGATAAAAGGTTTTAGGGGATATATATATATATAACCGTATAACAAACTAGACATTTTTTTTTCAATATTTGAAATAGCTCCCTTTTTTGAGAGAAAAATTTCTAATAGGTAAAACAGAAATCAACATGATTAATATAATAGTTTAGTTTAAAATTCTTTTGAGTTAAAGTTTTTTTTATCTTTGAATTGAAACAACTAGCAATCACCAGCTGAAAGAAAAGGCAACGCCATTTTGAGCTAAGCATGAATACATTTCATACTATCTCCTTAAAGTCAAATTTGTGGAATATATATTGAAGGAAAAAAGGATCTAGAGTGGAGTTTGGATTATTGTCTATAAGATGAGGGTTTAAATTAAATTAGAAAGACACTGGTAGAGAGTAAGAAAATTGATGGAAACAGCAATAATTTTAAGATCCATTACCATTCCAATTTATTCACAGGCAATTGATCTCATTTTCTGTTTTGCATTTGGTTTCAGCTGGTCCATTTTACAGGCCTTCTTCAGGTTTACAATCTAAGAAAAGGACTAACTGATAAAATCAGTGAAAATTGGAAAAAAAAATGGTTTTTCAAATATTCCAAATTTTTTTAAAACCTTCGACCAGAATAAGCTAAAGTAAACAATTAGAAAAAAACAAAAACAAAAATCACCTATGCTAGAAAAGAAATCTGATTATTATTTATTCATGGACTTTTGTCTTTCTGTTGTTATTATCAGATTTTTGGTGAAATATCCTTCAACCTATCATTTATTTTTGTCAATTTAGGTATATTCAAGTAAATTTTGAACTTTTTATTTAATCTACAAAGGATTTTTTGGTCTCATTCATATACTATGGATATCTTGTTTGGTTTTTATTTAGTACTGAGAAAAACTCTTCCAGTGGCTTGTAATCATCTATTTATTATCTCTCAGATTGCATCTCTTTCTTTGGGCAGAGTCTCCTTTATCACCCAATCCATCTCAAGGACAAAAAATAACTGAAAATTATAATGAGAGATGCCCATCCCTGATGAATCTGCAAACATTTTATTGTTTGGTGATTTGCATGGACTCAGGCAAGTTTTGTTCCTAATATTGCTGTATATTCAGACTCCCACATTTTCTGTTGCTCAGTCAACATCAAATTGTGAATTTTTACTAGCTAAATACCAAATTATTATAAAGTAACATGAATTTTACTCCATTTGTTCCTGGCTCTTGTTTGGCATTTATTCATATAAATTCCATAATGTAATATTTTTGATATTTCTATTTGGTTTCTATTGAACTTCAAATATTAAATGTATAACTAATTCTAATTTCCCATCGTTACACTTTGTTGATATTAATTTTATTTTATAAATTGTTGTTCTGTCACCCATGAAATAAAAATAATTGTTTGTATGGAAAATAAGGATCTTTATGCATCAAATCATTTTAAATTAAAAGGCAGCAGAAGAATTTTTGAACTTTTGTAAATACTAAGTGAAACATCAATTTCTCCTTAAATGCAGCTATCAATTTTGAGTTCTTTTTCTGGCTGTTTAATGTGATGCCTATCACATCTAGATCCACCCTTTTGTTGATGATGGCCAAACCAAGTGTCCTCAACAGGAGCTCAATCTTTGTTAGCACCCAATATGAGGCACTTTAGGGCTGGCTTAAAATTTAAAACTAGCTGCAATTTTGGAAACAAAAGGAACATAAGGAGTTACTCATTTGAGCCATCAAAGCAATTTAAGGTGTATAATATATTAATATATAAATATGAGTTTCAACAAAAATCATTCTCTTGACACCTAACTTTTCTAGTGCTTTTGAATGAGCCAATCATTGAAATATAGTCTTGCTTGTGTGACACACACACACTGTAACCATAGATTGCTCAGTTATTGTTAGATTAAGTTTGGTATAAGAATTTACAATCCACAGAGAAAAATAGAATCATGTTCTCTGGACAAAATTTATATAAATTTCTTGCTGTAACTGATTAAAAAGAACTTTTAAAATACCTTTTTTGCTTAAAATGGTTCAACTTTAATAAAAAAAGTCATTTAGTCTGTATATTTTCCATCACAGATATATTTTATCACTTGCAAAATCACCAGCATTCACTAAGGTATTTGTATCAAGAACCACATATGTTACCTGGAAAAAAAGTTTATTTCTTTCATCCAATTCAAAAAATAAAAATTCAGAACACATCAAGAATGGTTGTTGCTTTGGATCATCTTTCTACTTATTAAAACAAATTTTTTTATTTGAAGTCAATCTATCCAAATCAATATACCATTGTATATGTACTTTTACCTGAAAATTTGATATCTTCTAGAATATTTTGCATTATATATATATATATATAGAACTATATATATATATATATATATATATATATAATATATATATAATATCATCAGGGTATATATAATATATAATATTACACTGATGTATATATATATATATATATATATATATATATTCATAAATAATGTAAATTCCTTGTATTTTAGAATCTAAAAGAACTTCATGTAATTGACAGATGAGAATATATTGAATAAAGGATTTTACAAATTTCCAGAGTTCCCATTTATGTGTTTTCAAGGAATCACATTAAAAGTTTCAAGACCTGAAAATATTTTCTGAATGTTTTTGATTTTAAAACAGGTCTGATGATTTATCTTTTAATTTATTATTTAATAAATTGACAGATAAGATTAGAAAAAGAGGAAAGAACCATTGGTTCCAATAATCCAAAGTTCTTTAGATCATTTTTGAAAACATTTTTAAAAACAGTGCTCAAAACATATGCAGAGACCTGGTTTATAATTATTTTTTTAAAATATGATTCCATCATTTGGAGTTCTCATGTTTCAAAAAAAAAAAAAAAAAAAAGCTCTGTTTCATCTTCAAACGAATTTTGGTTTAACTGATCTTGAAAAGTCTTGACTTTATGCATATTTCATTATAATGGTTTTAATGGAAATGGTGAAACCAATTATTTTAAAAAATACGGGTGAACATATTTTATCAACATATTCATGGCTTTTATTGTAACTAACATCATCTATTAACACTTTTAGTTCATCTTCCTTAGCATTCAGCTCCTCTTCCAATTTTGATATCCATGATAGAGTAACAGCAATCTGTAAACAACTTTCCAGTTTTTAATCTTCTTTGTTGCTAGACAAAGAAGTATCTGTCTTCTGAGATGAGGTATTATGTCACTATTTAAATTATTCAGACTATAGTTCTTCAATTTCCAGATGTCCTGCAAGGACACATGGTCAAAGTGGATAAAGGTGTGCCTTTTATTTCCAGTGACAAGCCTCAAGGTATGAGTTCAATACCTGGTTAAGCACTGCAGAGAAGAACTTGGAGGGGAATTAACAGGAGAACATTTCCACTGACATCCATTAGACATGGCACATGGAACTAAACCGTGATAATGCAGTGAGCAAAATCAAGTGTTCATTTCATGAAGAAGGCCAGAGCGTAAAAACTCTTCATTGAAACATTGTAATAAATATGGTGACAAAGATGAGGACAATTTTCCGATAATGTAAATTGCTAGACAAAGAAGAGTAGAACAAAGTGTCAAGATGGTCTTCATGCTTTGCTAAAATTCTTGAAAGGAATATTTCCAGCAGCCTCCTCCTCAAACTTTTTGTACTGACTAATGATGTCATCACAATCAGACTTGCTGACTTGTTTTCTATCCATCATGTCCATTTTTTTTTTTCAAAAGATTCAGGGTTCAGCCATGCAAGTGAACTTACAAGAGGGTATCTAAGGGGAAACTTTGCCAGAAGTTTCTCAATGATGGTGATAAACATTGTCTTTATTGCAATTCTGCATGAAAATAGATCTTTTGTTGACATTTCCTTTTTGAATAAATTTTGTATAGGCCTATCTGCCAGAAATCCACACTGATCTTTGTAGCATCTTTTATACATGTTTGACAATAAAATTTTACAAATATATTCAGTTTGGAAAATGTAATTATCTTTTTAGTGTGCTCTTCCTTTACAAATCTTAACAGTTCCATGATCATGTTAAAAGATCATCTGCAAGGAAAGGAAACAATAGTTTATCACTGATATTTTATCAAAATGGTTCAATGTCTTGAATTCCACTGGAAATAAAACATTGTTCATGTTTGACAACACTGCAGAGAAGGACTTGATCTGGGGTCATTTTACTGGGGTTTTTTTTTTTTTTTTTAATTAAGTTCACAAATTTGATGAGAGCTGACCAAATGTCTTGGAGGCATTCATATGTTTGTACATTTTGTAACCATCTATGGCAGAAATAGAAAAGTTAAGGGACAGGGTTACCAGATCAAAATTTTAATATAAAGCCAAGCAAATTTTATATTTCATCATTTTTTCACACTTACAAAAGCTAGAGATACAGATCATTATTAGCCTGCAAACTTTAAGAATAACATCATTCATTTTTTTTTCAAAGACATTGTCTATTCTAAGGCACATCAAAAGGCACATTTTCAATTCTATCATCTTTCCCTGTTTACATTGAGTCAAATTTGGTTCTCAAACTTGTTACATTTGGCAACAATTTAAACATATCTATTTTACATAGACAGGTGTAGAATATCTATTTTTTTCATAATGAACTCACCCACCAATGACTAGAAATCAAAAGGACTTTTTACTTTTGAAACTGACATGTGAATAATAAAGTTTCTTCAATTGTTGAAATTTAAAAAAAAATTCTACTAAAATGCATTTTATTACTGTAAAATAATTTTTCCTTTAAACTACAAATTCAACGAGTGTGAATTATTATCTTTGACAGATGTTTTCTTGGCTGACGCTATCTTTGCTTTTCTTGAATGAGCATATCAACTAGAAGATATGCCTTCATATTCTTTATCCCTTTCTTGTTACCTAGACAAAAAATATTGCAGTAACTAAGGTCATACAAGGTCTTTTTAATCAACCACCATTTGCAATAATTGCCAAATATAACTGATGATTAAAAAAGCATTTTTCTTAAAGGACAATTTTAGCATATAAAAAAGCCAGATTTCTGGGA
This sequence comes from Acanthosepion pharaonis, assembly GCA_903632075.3. Classification (NCBI taxonomy): domain Eukaryota; kingdom Metazoa; phylum Mollusca; class Cephalopoda; order Sepiida; family Sepiidae; genus Acanthosepion; species Acanthosepion pharaonis. The sequence goes on along the minus strand of CAHIKZ030002423.1, from coordinate 1,825,951 downwards.
CTTGGCATTGTGATTTTCATGAATTGAGAAAAAGGATGTGTAGACAGCCCAATTCAAGAAATTTCAGGACTTTTCAAGGTTTCCAGGGCTTGTATGAATCCTGTTCCCAGATATTACAACACATGGTGACAACCCACCAATCTCTAGCTCACACAGTACCTCAAGTCCTGTCACTTCTTGACATAACTTGCATATATTTATTAGTACTTAAATGTTATTTTTACCCATACTTGAATATACATTCGGTCTATTTATTAAACAGTATATTTATTTATTTTTCTTTATTCAGCCTGAATATTCAAGAAATCTTATTAAAGAAAAATATGGACTATCCAGCATGATTTGAACATGTGACCCCCTTGGCAAGAGAAACTGTCTTAAGATTGAACTTTAGAAAGTATGGTTGAATAGTGCATTATAAAATTGTCACTATTTAAATAGCAACAAATTTTATATAAAATATCAACTCTTTTTTTAAGACATATTTACACAAGCAATTTCTGCCAAAATATACCATATTAAAATTACAATTCATTAATTACTGATTAATTATTCATAATTACTTGACGCAAAAATCATATTGTACACAAATTAGTTTTCTCTAGTCTAAGTCTGAATAATAGTAAAACAACTACAATTAGCACGGTATTACAAAAAATTTAATTTACTTTTTATATCGTCCTATAGCTTGCATACATTTGAACATAAATACCAAGAAACATTTAAAGTGGTTAAGGCCTTCATGTGTAACTTTTTTTACAATTGTTTTAATGTTAACAACAAACTTCTATAAACATAAAACAATTATTTTTGATGACGTACTTGAAATATTTACTGCAGCAATATAGTTTTTTTTTTTAATGTACACAAAAATAAAAATTGTTCATAAATCATAAACATGGGTATTATTATCTATATTGTTTGGAAGATCCATGCTTACGAATTTGCCATAAGAATATACTAAACATTTATAGAATCATAAAACTAAAAAGGAGCCATTTCTTAATCCACATTTTGAAAGCAAGAAAAATTGATTACATCTTCTATATAATAAATGCAAAAATGTGTGCATGTCACTTTTTCAATTAAAGGGACACAACTAACTTCTAAATATCTCATCTTCAAATGAGACTTGCTCCTCCAGGATTAAAATTGAATGCTTAGATTGCAAATTTAACTGTGAAATTGAAGACAAAATGATTAACTTGGCACAAAGAGATCTCAGCAATTTTGGTCTGCCAAATCCAAACAGAGAAATTTGGAGAGAAACAGGATACAAAAATGGAAGAACTGCAGAATGTATTCAAAACAATGAACCCCTGTTGAACAAAAACCAACAGCAAGTGTATCAGACGGTCCTTGATGACATCAGCAACAACAATGGAGGGATTTTCTTCTTCATACTGGTAAAAATTGTGTAACTAACCTTCTTTTATCTGCAGTGAAAAACCAAATATAAGTACCTCTAGCAGTAGCATCATATGGAATTGCTGCTACCCTCTTGCCTGGAAGGCATACAGCAACTTCAAACTTCCACTGGATTTGAACTACAATGAAACCCATATTTGCAGCATCAAAAGAGGAACCAACTAAGCTAAGCTACTGGAGGAGACAAGCTTCATTGTCTGGGATGAATGCACACAGGCAAGCATTTGAGGCCCTGGACAAAACACTCAGACATTAAACAGAATTCACAAATCATGGGAGGTAGGTCTTTGGTGATTTTAGAGAAACATTACCAGTCATTGCAAGATGAACTCCAGCTGATGAAATCAATGCTTGCCTGAAAAATTCTTACATCTGGGGCCATGTTCAAAGACTAAGCCTGAAAACATAAGAGTTAGAATCACAGATGACCTTGAAGCAGGAAGAATTGCTACTTTGCTGTTGCAGCTTGACAATGGAACCATCAAAATGGAGATATTTTACTCCCAAATGATTGTGGAGTTTCAGTCTCAAGCATCCAAGACTTGATTAACAATGTTTATCCAAACATTAAACACTATTTCATGGTTTTGTGAGTGGGCCATATTAGCTCCCAAGAATCAAAGTGTGGATAGCATCAACTGGAAACTTCTCCAAGAAATTCCAAAAGAAAGCATGAAGTACTTTTTCATTGACACTGTGGCTGTGAATTATCCAATGGAGTTCCTGAACTCATTGAATTCTCTTTGAATGCCATCACACAAGCTGGAAGTAAAAGAAAATGTGCCAGTTATGCTATCGAGAAATCTGCATCCTCCAAAGCTTTGTAATGGAACAAGATTAATTATCAAGATGTTTTCTCATCTCTTGGAAGCAGAGATTCTTACTAGTATAGGAAAGAATTTTTTAATTCCAAGAATCACCTTAATACTTCCAGATCTTAGAGTTCAAGAGACTTCAGTTTCCAGTGAGATATGCAATGTCAATAAGTTCCAAGGACAATACTTAAAAAGTAAACATCTGATGGAACCCTGATTTTCTCATGGCCAGTGCTATGTTGGTTGTTCAAAGGTTGGGAATGGAAAAACCAACTATTTGTACTGAACACAAATGGGTAAACCAAAAACGTTATTTATCATGCAGCTTTGCAATAAGTTCCAAATAGACAAATTATATCATTATTTTCATGAAAAACCATTGTTTAAAAACTATTCAAGTTTGATAAAATTTAATATGTACTCAATGTATGTTGGGCCAAAAGCCCAATCAGGAGCTAGCTTAAATGCCATCCTATCAAGCAGCTTTTAAGCTAGTATTTCATAAAACAATTTCTGTCATAGATAACAAAAGACATTAATAGTAAATGAAGAGTTATTAATAACAGTGACAAAAACAAAGTCAACAAATCAAAACTTCCTCTTGGTGACTAAGTTAGTTGCACATTTTCCACTGGCAACCAGTGGTCAGAAAGAAGAAAATCCAGGACTTCAAATATTGATTAAAATAGCTGAACTATTCCTACTCGAATAATAAATGCAACATGAGTTTTCTACCCTTTCTGTTTGGTTCTGTGCTTAGTAAATATCAACATTCAAATCTCATTTCATGAAGCTGCTCAGACCTAGACAACATCAGCATTATAGTGGGTGCCAGATGGATAGAATAGCCCATTTCTGAAACTGTGGGAACACTTGAAATCACTTGTCTATTGTCACAGCTGTACCAGGAATACCTGAAGAAGGTAGTGCAATGACTGGCCACAAGCCCTTAATGATTGTGATCAGATTATGGCTATAATTGTTTGCAGTAACATACAAGTAATACTAGTTCAAATCACATCCAATGCAGTAGATTACACTATGATACTGGACCGCACATGGGCTTATGTCATTGCTAATTGAACCCTGAAAGACTGATAACATTGGGTATGGTCTGACAAGTCATGGTTCCGATTGTTTCAGATTGATACTAGGATTTGAGTAAGGTGCAGAACCTGTGAAACAATTAGGCCCCAGTTGCCAAGAATCAGGCAGGCTGGTTGTGGTTCAACAATAATGTGTGGTATGTTCACATGACCAGAGTTGGATCTGTTGGTGCAGCTAAACAAATTGACCAGTGACTGCTTTGTTGTAATGCTTTATGCCAAGTACTCTAACAACAAAGGATTATTCCAGCAGGATAATAATACCATATCATTGCAACAAAGTTACCCAGAATTGGTTTGTGGAGCATTCTGACAAATAAATGTGGCTCTCCTACACTCAATCAGCATCAAATATTCATGGGGTGTTGTAGAGTGATCTATTTGCATTCAATATTATGCATCTACAACTATCAGGTATTTGTGAACAGCTATCAAGACGGTATAGCTCAACATCTCTCTAGCAGTCTTCAGACCGCTTGTAGAATTGATGCATTTTGCCATGCTATGTGTCCTACATAATACTAGGCATATAACCCATGACTTTTGTAAGTGAGTAAAAAAAATAAAAAAATAAAATAAAATTTGACCAAAGAAAATTTGGTCATTAAACTAATATCTGTAAAAGAGAAGCTACTCCACTATAAAATATTTTTAAGTTTATCTAGTTCTAACATTGCTTATTCAGATTAACACATTTGACTATGAGAAATGTAAAGAAAAATATTAAAATTAAATTACAAGTATAGATGGCTTCCTTAAAAACAAAGTGCATTTTTGACAAGTGAAATTCAAAGTAAATGAGCAAGTCATTGAATCAAAAATGCATCTTCAAATATTGCAGATGTTTAACAGCAACAGAGCTATAAATTTTTCATTTCCCTAATATATAATGACTATAAAATAAAAATGTGATGGATATCACTAGATTACTGTTAGAAACTGTAAGCTACACCAATAAAGCAATAATGAGAATACCAGTCACCTAGCAACTGTAATTTTAGGAATTAAGAGATTAATTCAGGACAGTTGTCTCCTCGGAATTGTAAGTAGGTTCATCTAAGTAAGAGGCAATAGTAGGAAGACATTTCCACATGAAGATAACTTCCACAAGACCAGTAGTCAAGTGATAGTAGTGAGAAATCTTAATTACATAGTTGAATGGTGAAATCAGCAAGTAAAACAACAAAGGACATAACTTGCAAAAGTTTGTATTTTTTTTTCTTTAATTCTCAAATTTTCTATATACAAGTCAAAAGAAAAACTGCACACCCCACCCATAGCAGCCTTAAGCACAAGCTTCTAAATTAAATACCTGGAACAAAAAACAGAAGCAAATAATGGCCATTAAGTAAATACAAAATAACCAGATATCTGTATGTTTAGTAGTCACAGGAAGCACAGTATTTTTTTGTTTAATTTATTTTTTGCATCAGCATGTATAGACAATATTAGATACTTTTTTTAAGTTAAATTTAAAACAAGCATTTACCTAAGTAAACAATAAGGAGATAGTTTGTTCTGTTTTAAAATAAATAGTATATACAGAATAAAATAGTTAAACTAGTTTAAAATCAAAGTTGTTAGAAAAAGACATTGATTAAACAGTTTGCCAACAATGAAGTATCAAGTGTTTGGTATTTGGTCTCACACCAGCTGAGTTAATCAATACAAGAAGTTACCGATAGCTACCCTGACAAGCAATCAATTAATACTTAATTGAAGAAAAAAACATTTCACAAAAAGTCCAACTTTCATTGGTCCTTAACAAAAAGAAAAGAAAAAAAATATTATTTTGACATCTAACCAGCATTTGGACAGAACAATTATTAAAAATGAGACATCAGTATATCAACAGTTATCAAGTTTTTTTTTTATACTGTATTAAACCTTTAGCACCGTATTATTCATTATTATTACTTCCCTTTCTAATGTATATGACAATCCTTCCACTGCTGTAGCATAGGTCAGGTGTCTTTGCAAGTTGCCATAGCAGGACAGCACAACTGCATACAATCATTTGAAGTTGCTTAAAAAGTCAGGACAAATTTTTGCTCAGCAAAATCACTAACAGAGTGCTAAGTGTTAAAATAAAATTAGCCATGAATTCCAAAACTACATCAAGTATTTCTTGAACATAAAATTTTATTAGTACCAAGGTTTCATTTTAACAAACACAGCCACACAATCTTTACAATAGGTCCAGAACAGAAACCACAAATCTTACTAACATGTGCTCAAAGTGAATACAATTGTCAGTAATTTTGGTTTCCCAATGAACATGAAAATCAGTTAATTTTCATGTTCATTGAGCATTTCTATTTTTAGAAAATTTAAACAGGAAAGAAAAAAAAAAAATCTTCATATCCTAACCACAAAAACTAGATTTGTTTAAAGAACAAATTAAAACAAATATTTAGAGTTAAAACAAATTTTAAAGTTACTTAAAAAAAAAAAAAAAAATTGTGAATTTTTTTTTAATAAAAAGCCAGTGACTGATGAAATAAAATTTATGAATAAAACATAGGTCTTATCATACAAGTGTTAGAATAAAGTTAAAAATAACTAGAAGCAAAGATGGTTTTATTGGCAAATGCTATAAACTTTTATTTAACTGGTATTTTTGTTGCACATATGTAAATCTGAAGAGTTGGCTGCTAGTCAATATCAAACAAGTTTGCTTTAAAAAAAAAACAAACAGTACATTTTTAGTATGGATCTAAAACAAGTGAATATTCTGAAGAGTTTCAGTATATTTAAATATCTGACTAATTCTCCTGGCCCCAATGTATTACTAGCATGACAATTTCTGGTAACAAAACCATTAAAAATATACAAGAAACTAAACAATTTTATGTTAGAGCACTATTGTATTTCAACACATAAAAACGATTCAAACAAAGCAGCTATATATTTACTGTTTCATTTGGTTCTATTCTATAGAGAAAAAAAATTTACCGATTCCCTCTGCCCATAATTATATATATATATATATATATATATATATATATATGTGTGTAAAAAGACAGGTTTCGTTAAATAATTTAGACATGTTCTGTCTACTTATTCTCAATAGGATCAATTAATATTCAGATAAGCTTTTTTTTGTGCAATAATTAAAAGATGAGAGGAAAATACCATGTTGGCTCATATTGTGTTTATTCTGAGTACTTTCAACATAGTATAATGTCATTATCAGGGTATTGTTAATTATAGAGTAAGAATTTAGTGTTCATGGTTGTGAAGGACAAAAATCGTTGTGGTCATCCGAAAATTACCATTTTTTTTATATGTGGTGTCAGAACACTGTGTTATGGCTTGGGTGACGTGGACACCACTTAAAAGGAGGTGACTAGGTATGCTGTGGAAAAATTCCAGATTTGAGTAGCTTTTACTCTTCCCTGGCCACTTGTGTGTTACAGAAAACCAACATCATTTATAATTTTAAATGCCCTCTAGGAGAGTGCATCTCCAACAATAAAAATAATATCTATGGACACACAACAACAATACTTTCACGTAGGCTAAGTCTTCACCTTAACAACACCGGCAATATTTCTAAACATTTACAACATACCTGTCCACACTAAAAAAAAAAAAAAAACTCCATACTTTTCCACAAAAAGAATAAACACAAACTAAAAATTCTTGAAGCTATTTATATCAAAAACTTGAAACAGTTGAAATAGTTTTTCCTTTATCTAACAAAAACTCAAGTCCAGAATTTTTCCATAGCATACCTAGTTATCTCCCCCTTTAATGGTGTCCACATCATCCAAGCCATGACACAGCAGTAATGGTAATTTTCAGATGACCACCACAATATCTGCCCTTCACAACCACAAACACTTATGTCGAAAGTACTTGGAATAAACACAATATGAACCAACATTGTTTTTTCCCCTCGTCTTTTCATAACTGCACAAAAAAAACTTATCCACGAATATGAAAGAATCCTATAGAGAATAAGGCAGGACATGTCTAAATTATTTAACGAAACCAGCCTTAATGAAAATATGCTGCTGAAGTGTGTGTGTGTGTGTGAGACTGATTAATAAGAATCAAAAATATCAGAACTTTTCAGGGTATCAAGAACAATTAATTTTTTAACCTAATTTCCGTTTCCAAAAACAATTCTTTGGATATTTATTTATTTTTTTTTTGTTTAAAACTTAATTTTTTATTCCTGGTATTAATGCTATCATGTGCAACAGAGTAGATATAGTCTAAAAGATTAAACTTTCCAGATCACATTTTCAAGACCCTATTGCATCCAGACTTAGTCCTCTTTTCAAATAAATTAAAGAAAATTATTATGTGGGAATTAACAGTCTGTTATGAGGACAATGCAGAAGAAGATACGATGAATTACTGGAAAATTGTAGGCGCAATGGATGGAAGGCAAGTTGCAAGCCAACTGAAGTAGGCACAAGGGGTTTTGTAGCAAAATCACTATGCAACACCTTAACAGATATTGGGATAGTGGAAACAAAAAGACGAAGAGACCAGGCATGTCAAACTCAGGGCTGCATCAGCTATATCTGCAGCCTTGAGGGCCGCACTTGCTTACAGTCTTACATTAATCACAGTTAGTGGTAACTAAACTTTAAATACAATACAAGGTAGTGCAATTTAATTATTTTTATGGTTGTCCTGATGATTGACATCACTTTAGACAAACTATTCTCGATATATCAGGTTGGAATGCCTGTGTAGATCCCCACTTAGATCAAAGATGACAAATGTTCAGTTAATCTGGTTCTGTGAGATGTTTTTGTGGCCTTCATAAATTAAAATAACTGCTCACAGACATGTGGAACCAAACACCGCCATAATCTTTGTGGCAAACTTTCTGAAATTCTTAAATATCTGAGGAAGGTATGAAAATAATCTGGTTACCCCTACTTCTAGGTACTTTCCCTTGAGTGTTGCATCAGTCTGCATTTCCAGTAATTCCATCTGTAGACTTTCCTCTGCCTGAGCAACATCAGAAGTGAATGGTGCTAAGAATAATGCAAATGGATTTTCACAAGATGAAAAATCACAAAATCTTCACTGAAATTCCTTTGACAGCAATTCCAGGTAATTGCTGTACTTAGCAAAGATAAATACAGACTCAGTATTGGCAGTTTTTTTTCAACTCCTTGCACATAGGAAAATGAATCAAGTTTTCATGTGACAATTGGGACTTCAATAAAGCTAATTTTGCAATGAAACACTTGATATCACCATATAACCGAGTGATGAGCTTATTTTTACCTTGTAATTTCAAATTAAGGTAATTTAATTGGGCAGTAATATCCACTGAAAAAGCTAGACCTTGAAGCCAGCTTTCATCTTTCAACAATTCATCTGTGTATTGACCCTTCATCTCCAAAAAATATAACAATTTCGTGCCACAAAAAAAAAAAAAAAAAAAAATAAAACAACCTTTTCAGTACCTTGTGACATGAAAGCCACTGAACTTCTGTATAGAATGGGACATTTGTGAACTGATTATTTACATCTTCTAATAACTGGCTAAAATGACAGTGATGCAGAGTACGACCTCTGATATAGTGACAAAGCAGAAAGTATTATTGTTGTAATTAGGGCGTCTCTCATTTTTGAAGTGCATACTGAAATTGAATTGTCACTCCTAAATTTTTCTAATCCATAGAAAAATGCCACACAAAATTTTAAGGAGATTGCATAAATATTTATTTTGAGTGTCTATATTTTCGAGATGAGGTATTATGTACATTATTTACATTATTCAGACTATTGTCCTCATCTTTGTCGCCATATTTATCAACGTTTTGGCTGTTGTACGTTCCAGGCTTCTTCAGATAGTAGGAATTTCAAACTGAACCCTTTATTATGCTCACTGGGGTAGACTGTTCTAGTTCCACATGCCGTGTTTGATGGATGTCAGTTATCAGTTATCTCCTGCTAATTTCCCTCTGAAAGTTATCTACTGCCTTAACCGAGTATTGAACTCACACTCTTTGGGTCCTGTCACTGGATCTAACCAATGACTTTATCCACTGTGCCATGTGTCCAATAATGTGTAAATAATGTATTTATTTTGAATCTTTACAAATTATACACATTAGAAAACTTGAAACATTCTTTTAACAGTGAAAATTTTAATTAATGTTTATTATTTTCAAATCCCAATCATGGCAAGTGTATCCAATGCAAAATACAAAAGTGTAGTTTGAAGTTGTTTTTTTTTTTAAAGATTTCTGATAACCAAAGTAAAGCAATATGTCAACTGTAGCTAAGTGCTTAAATGATTTACATAAATAAATTGTTCTTTGTTTAAACTCTTACCCAATTTTTTTGTAAGTAAAAAGGACATCTAACTTTATTTCATAAGCTTTTGTTTATTTTTTTTACTAAATGTTTTATTAATAAACATACTTTGTTCATTAAATTTCCCAAACCAATGATACAGCCTGAAAATAATGAATTTTAATCACTGTAGGTATTGGAATTGGAAATTTAGAACAGCATCAAGAATTGTATCAGTCAACAAAAATATTGGTATTGTCCCATCACTAATGCACATTATATATAATAAAATAGTTTTAAGGTATACTATATGTATATGGGTAAAAGTGCAATGAGAGTGTATTAAATATAAATGGACAGGTCAACACCAAGCAGTGACAGTGTTCCATACTCCATCTTCATGGCCTGAAGATTGTGTTAAAAATCAGTGCTATATATATATATATATATATATATATATATATATATATATAGAGAGAGAGAGAGAGAGAGAGTGGGGGTAACATTTTCAAAATAATATGAGAAAAAAGGTTTCAGCCCAACACTTTTCCCAAAATCTGACCAGACAGTTTTATTTTATTTTTTTCTTTAAATCTTTTGGTCAGTCTGAGAACTTTTCAGTACCTCATATCTTTAAGAGAAGAAAAAAAAATCCACTTATTAAAAAATACTTTTAATTTTGATTTAGCTTTCCAAGGAAAATTAAAGTTAAAACCAGTGATAAGCAATCTTTTGTATACATAGTGAATTTTGAAAGAAAAATTCAACAACTAAAATTAGTGATGTCATGAAATTTGCCAACTTTGCTATAAGTATTAATTCAATCAATCAATATCCTCATGTATTCATGTAAGATTTATCAAAATGATTCAATTTTGATGAACAAATTTCATTGTTTACAGTTCAATCAATTTTCAGCATTTGGAAAATTAAGGACTCAGTAATTTCATATGAAGTTATTTTCAGCATCTTCAGTTATCGAGCAATTTTTTTTAGTGCTGAGGAAAAAAAAATTACTGAATCTATGAACAAACAACCAAGAACTGAAAATGAATTATTTTTTGACATGTTCAAGGCATTTCCAAAATCAATTTCTTTGATTCAAAAAACAAAAATGAATACTTCATATTTTTCAAATGAATGCAAATATATACAAACATTTAAATTTTAAATGTAGAAAATATAACAGCATAGTTGGTGGCAGGCATATGTCATAGGTAATCAAACAGAATTAAAGCTTAGTAACTCACCTTTTTAGTCAAATCTTCTTCCTGTCGCTTCTCATAATGTCCGAAATCATCAAAGATGGACGTTGAGTGCCGATAATTATGGAGAATTTTCAGCACTTGTTTACCCTTTTCTGGTGGCACCTCTTGGGTGTCCCGTGAATTGGTAACTGGCTTGTTTTCATTATTTTCCAAACGAATATGTCGTAATTGACTATTTGGCACGTCCTTGACGTAAATCCATTTCACCTCAAATTGCCCCTTCCACTTATCTTGGGCCCACACTCCGCTATTGGTGGAATAGTCCACTGGAGACATCATTTGGGCCATGCCACAAAAATGTCCACTACCATTCACACTATAGAAAAGGTATACAGGACCCTTGCCTTCTCTCTCTCTGTAAGCCCCATCCAGTCTCTTGTTACCATGCTCAGTGCTGCACCATATGTTATATTTTATTGATCGGTGAATATCATCCTCAGAATAACTTTTTATGATAAAGAAACGAGCCCCTTTTGGATTCAGGTTGAAATCCTTTGGGTTGTATTGGTTTACAGATCGCAACTTTTCCAAAACTGGGTGAGGTAAACTTGGGGAGGATGGAGGTCCATTCAGAGAGCCAGAGTTACCTGCATTAGCAGAAGGCGGACTTGCATTCCCTGAAGGAGTGTTATTGTTGTAAGATGCCACTGTGCGCCGTGGAGCACTCCATACTTGTCTTCCCTGGTTGGCTTGTTTACTTGAATTATTGTTCTTGTTATCCCAAGTGCCGATGTCCATACACTTAGATGTCATGGGAGCACGGGGCATAGAGCGTGGTTTTATTTGTGGCTGAGGTCGTGCTGGCTGGCTAGCAACAGCAGCCCAAGAAGTCTTCTTTGGCCCCTGAGGAGGGGAGGGTCCAGCAGAACCTGATGGTCCCACCTGGATGGAACCATCAATCACTCCTGTTTGTACAGTGTCACTGCCTACACCATCTGACAACTTCTTGTCTCCAGTGATGCTCATGCCTTTCAGTCCCTGTTCAACACTGTTCATTGTGTCACGGTCCTGATCTCCATTTATAGGACCGTAGCCATCAGAGATCATATCAGTGCTGTAGTAATCCTTTCGAGTGGCATTATTCCAGTAATCACTGCCATTATAGTCCCAACCAAACTGTGCATAACCAAATCCACTGAAGACACTGCTGTAGTCATAGCTTCCCAAAGGGAACACACCTGCATCTCGTCCACTTGACCATGTTGCATCCCCAACACCTTGTCCCAGGTATGGGAAAGATATTGGTTGGTTATAGTAGTTGGGTAAAAATGGCTCTGATACTCCTGGACTTGACATTGGGCCAGTTCCATATCCTCCCTGAATAACCAGTAATCCAACAGCATGAATATGCAGGTTGAAGGGGGAAAAAAAAAAAAAAAAAAAAGCATTAAAAGATGTCAATGAATATATATATAAAAATAAATAAAACTATTTTTGAAACTAACCACTGGTATATTCATTAAAAAATCTTTGCTACTGAAAAAAAAAAAAAAAAAAAATTGCAAGAGAAGTTTTAATATTAATGAAATCTGTAGTAAATGCAACAATACTAAGTATCCCTCCCCACTAAAACCAATCAGTCATCAATTAAAGTTGAGAAAAAAATGCAAAGTTTATATTATATATATATATATATATATATATACAAACCTATATTAAAATAATTTTTAAATTTCACTTAACAGATCTAAAAGATATTCTTACATAGATACCTTCGTAAAATTGCTATTAAAAAAAAAAAAAAAAAAAAAAAAAAATAAGAAAAGCATAACATGATGAAAAAGATGCCAAACTTGACGAAAAAATTTTATCATGTAAATGTCATTATTAAGAGGAAAGACCAAAGTTTTTTTTAAATTAATCTTTAAAAATTTTCCCTTCTTTTTAGAACATTCTAAATTTTGATTGAAAAAAAAAAAAAAAAAAAAAAAAAACCTTGTTTCTCCTTGTATCACCAGAAATAGTAAAATAACTTACAATTTTTAGCACGTTTTGTTTTGCACGACACAAATTATTTTTCGAAAATCTTGCAAAAATAAAAATAATTTCAGAAACTATTCAGATGGAAATTGTTTTTTTTTTTATTAAAGTCATGGCAGAAATGTTTTTATATATATATATATATATATATATAACCCCCCCACCATAACTAATTTTATGAAAACTCTAGAATTTCAGTCACATTCAGTTTAGTGGTTATATTAGTTAAAAGCACAAGGCTTTTAGGAAAGTAAATTTTTTTTTTTTAAATTGGACCCCCACTACCTGAAATCAGCCCCGAATTGTAACATACAAAACTCAATAAAACAAAAATATTATTTAATTTCAAATGCTTTTAGTCATTTTTATGAATATGGACAATATTTTCTGAAAGCAAAAATTTTTTTCCATGAAAAATGAGTTTTTGATACAATTATTTGTTATTTCTTTGATTATTTTTGATTTTTACATTTAAGTTGTTAAAATATAAAATTAGTTGAAAGCCGCATTCACTTTTGTAAATGCCCTTATGAATAGATCATTTTTTTTTTTTTAGAACTTTGTAAATTGTATCGCTTCGTCCAATCGGAAGACCTGCAGTAATTAAGAAATGTAATTTTGTGTTCATAAAGGTCATTAAAATGGCTATAATTAAAAAGTATGGAAGGTCACAAGCAACAAAACGTCACATGGCTTGAGTGTAAGTGTTCTCCGCTGAACGCCCATTTCATTATTGCAAATTCTTCATGCAAAACACATGTTGAGCATTTTTACTTATTAAAAATATTTGAACACCATTCTAAGCCATTTTCAGCAGCAACATTACTGCATTATTAAAAGTACCATTTATTTCATTTACATATTTCATTGCAATTTCAATTTTGTGAAATTGTTTTACAGTTTTCAGTGAGTTGTCTTATTTCAATTTTATGAAATTTAATCTCACTCTCAAAAGTCTTAATTTAATTTCTTTATAATATATTTTCCATAAAGCATCATAAATGTAAAGGTGAAAGCTAAGTACAAAAAACAAAACAAAAATTGAATGCTGAAAGTTTTCCTTAAAAATAACAAGGTAAATAATTTGTTCAATCAAATCTAAATAATTTCACTTTTCTCCTTCCATAAAATAGATTACCCTCACGTAAGCTATCAATACTTCAAGAAAATGCCTGTCAAATGACGCAAAATGTTATGACCTGCTTTGTTTTATTTTCAAATTACATCTTTCCGGAGCAGAAACTAAGTTAAACTTGTTTCAAAATATAATTTCTAACTTTCTTAAAATAAGTTATGGAAAAATTATTATTAATTTTTAAAAGAATTTCAAACTGTGATTTTCATTTTTTTCTGTAAATTGGAAAAAAATGGCTGACATGATCAATCATCTGACAATTTTTCTGAGAGGAAAAAAAAAAAAAAAACCAAAAATACTTTGATCATTCTTCTTAATAAACATTTAGACAAAGTTTTGTTTCTGACAAGTTTGGTGTCTTTTTCGTCATGCTATGCTGTTTTTTAGCGATCTCATTATGGTATCTATTCTTACACTATACATGACAATTTAAATATTTAATTTGAATGTAACAATCTGTTAAATTTATTAGCAATGTTGATATGGGGAAATTTCAGAAAAACTAAATTTTGATGTTTAAAATTTCACTAAAACTGGTATTTTCTTTTTACATTTAAGCTAACTATGAAACTAGGATTTAATACAATATGAAAGTTTTCATCAAGTATTATTTAAAAAACATCCTGCCTTAACTTTCCTTCAGATAAAGTATCTTAAAATAAATACAATAGTAAAACAAATTACAGAAGAATGCCATTCTAAGAGCATATCACCTAAGTTCAATTACTTTTAAATTAGCGGCAAATATACAAATTATAGTTTTGAAATTTATATGGCATTTATGGGGTGTAGGAAGGCTGTTATAACACATTTTTCTTTGAGCCAATCATAGGGAATATGAATAGAAAAAAAAAAAAAAAAAAAAACTAACCTGATTAGACTGGAGGCAACTCCTCAAATAGGGCGAATCCTGACAAAGACAAAATAGAGAGAATTTAAGAAAATAGACAAATTAGTTTCTTGAAAATTTAGTAATCTGCAAATTAGAATTCAAGAAAAACAAAAAAAACTTATCGAAATTTATATTTCGATAAATGCTAATTTGTCATATTTCACATAAGTAGTGTTTCCACAGATCTGTGTAAACAAAAAAACAAACAAAAAAACAAAACACTCACACAAAGAGAATGGTCATCAAAAACACAAACTGTAATTTATCTTAACAGTTTAACAGAGGAGATGCTTAAAGAAAAGCTACAACTGGTTCCAATAATTCATGTGACATGGATCAGCTGAAAGCAGTGAAGAAATCCAAGTGTTGAATGCTAAAAGACAACTGAATGCAGGCTGTTATGTTACACATTTTGTATAGCATTCTACACACTTTGAAGTTCTACTGAACTTGATAATTTTGATTTATACACTTTAATTCTTACTGCTACACATTTCTTGTGAAGTATAATGGTTTTAAGGAACAGAACTACAAATGGAAATTTTCACAAGACTACACATTTTAGCTACTCCTGCAGTACATGGCATAGAACACAATGATGTCAACATTTTTTCAGTTCTAGTTTTGCATTCAGCTCCTCTTCCAATTTGGATATCTCTATGGATTTGTCCTTTGCAGATCTTTGCATGGCATTGAATGTTGCGACAGTTGTGAAGTTCCAAGTCTGCTCAGCTTTCCTCACATAGCAGTCAACTGACTTGAGCAAATCTCGTGCAAGGTCTTCAGTTCAATTTCCATAAGCATGGATTTCAGTTTTTATCCATCTGCTTCATCCTGTCTTTTTTTTTTTTTTTTACTTCTCATCCTCAAGATAGTGATTATATACTGTTCTGGCATTGGAAGCACTGCAGAGAAGAGACTTAGTAATGAGAACATTCCCAGTACCTCCAACTGTAGCTAAATAGTCCATGATAATGCATTGTGCAACCAGAGTGTGCTGATCCATATTTTTAGTGGAAAATCCCTTGAGTGAGAAATCTCTCTACTGAGGTATGAGCAATTTGCTAACAACTTTCCAGTTTTTGATATTCTTTATTGCTAGACAAGAAAAATAGAACAAAGTTTCCAGACAGTCTTCATGCTTGCTGAAATTTTTGAAAGCAATATTTCCAGCTGTCACCTTCCTGAACTCTTTATACTGCCCGATGTCATCACAATCTGACTTATTTTTTGTCCATCATGCCTTCTGTGGCAGATTTTTTCCCCAAATCAAAGTGACCTTACAAGAGGATATGTAAGGGGAAACTTTGCCAGAAGTTTCTCAATGATGGTGATGAACATTGTCTTTCTTGCAATTCTGCATGCAAAAAGACTTTTTGTTGATATTTCCTCTTTTGGATAAATTTTGCATAGCCCTATCTGCCAGAAATCCACACTTGATCTTTGCAGCATCTTTACACATGTTTGGGTTTGACAAAAATTTTTTACGAATTCATTCAGTTTGGAAAATGTAATTATCTTTTTAGTAGGTATTTCCACTAATTTTCAATACCCAAGGTATAAAATGAATTTTTATGAAAAGTTTTCTTGAAACTTACATTGAAATCTAAAGGATTAAATTTGCTATTTCCACTAAGCAAAATATTCTGGTGTATTTCAAACAGAAATTGTATTGATTGGAATTGATTCGTTTTTATTTTCTGAAATAGCTAAATTAACACCCATTTTTAGTAATCTTTCATTGCAATGTAATTCTCTGTATTAAAAAAATCTTTCAAAAATAAAATATACTTTTCTGAGGAATATTAGCCGATTTATAGTATAATTAATCTGATTTGAAAAGAATATTATTTACTTTAAGTTTAGAATAACACAAATGTATTTTTAAAACAAAACAGTAGCTGTGTTTTTAACCGACATTGCCAGGTTTTACATAATTAACGATGTGATGACCAGTCACATGATAATGATTGTTGTTCTACGGAAAGATTATTTGTAAAACAGATAATGAAAATGATGTGAGCACCTTTCTTTTTTTATTATTTAATTTTTAAATACTCAATAACTTTAAAAAAAATGTAAAATATTCTGCATAATCTAAATTTCAGGAATGTTTACTATAGTCAACAGTCTTATTTTCTGATAATGTTGTGTATGGTCTACCATACTTTCAAAAAAATGGGCATGTCAGACAAGAGACATTTTTCTTAAAAGTACCATTTTATCTTATAAAAAGCCAGATTTTTAAGGATTTCGAGGTTTCCAGGGCCTGTACAAACCCTGAATAAGACTGAAAACCCACTAACTTTGAACTGAGCCAACAGACACACAGTTTAAACATTTCTCATATTACATTAATTTTTAGTCTTATATTTCTATAATAGCTACTTAATTTTTGGAAGATTTTTAATTAAATCAAAAATTTACAAATAGAACCATCATCATTGCTACAATTTGTAATGATTTTTTAAAAATTGAAATAAATAACAAATTATACCATAACAGTAATGTTTGTGAATTTCCTGGATAAAACAAATTAAAAAGAAAACCCATTTTTTGTCATTAATTCCCAAACTGCAATAATTTAAATATCTCATTTAAAGTTTAATTGTAAGCGAACAGCTCAAAGTAATCTATATACTTAAAGCATGTTTTAGGGATTTGTCATCCAAAATTATAATTTACAGTAGGATTTAAGCCTGCTTAAATTTAGAGCATCTCAAGGAACAGTTGAAATACTGGTGGCCAAAACTGGCAAACTTGTTTAATTTGTGAATATGCTAAAAAAGAGCCATGGATAGCCATAGAACTTTATTTTCCTTACATGTTAAATTTTGTATGCAATATTAACAAAAAATAAATTAATAACTTTCTATTAAGAGATTTGATCCCAAGAAAATTAGTTAATTTAACGATTAATTAAATGAATTTTAAAACAATGAAATTTCATTTAAAATATAGTAAAAAAAATACATTTCTTTATTATAGGTGGAATGCTTGTCAAATCATTTCAAATGGTCAAATTTTAGCTGTATCACCTTCCCATATTCACAATTCATAAGGTTTTACTAGTTCAAATATGAAAGAAAAATTACAGGCATGTCACCGATTAACAAGCTTATAAAGAGGATTAACACCTACAGTGAGAGAAGTTGCAAATTTCCAAATGGGCTGACTGGAAGGTAACCAAGGAAGTAGTCAAATTATTTGATACACCTATATAAATTAATTGAAAAAGATCTTAAAATGTTTTTCCCAATTTTCTTTAATAACCATACCCATTGTATTTTGTTAAACTTTGCAGTTCTCAGTTATTAGTGATTTAAAGGACAATAACCCTACTTTCTTTTTTCTTCTGAATAATTATTTTTAGACCCACAAAATGTACAGTATATAAAAATAAACAACTAAAATATTTCCAAAACAACATTATAGTTTTATTGCGGTTTTTATTTTCATATTCAGAGTATAATTCTTTTCGTTACATCTTAGTTTTGAATAAAATTATTTAATTTCCTATGGAAACTTTTTGTTATACAAATGTTTTTACAGTCCAAATAATATTTAAAACAAATAAAGAGGTTTGATTGGGTTAAATGAATAAATTACATTATTTTCTTTATAAATTCATTTGTTAAGTAAAAAATTAAAAAAAAAGTTTAAAATCCTATAATTTTGGTAGTGTTTTAAAGCTTAAATCTTCAGAGACAAAAATCTTAAGAAAAATCCCCTCCACTTGCTGCAAAAACATTAAAATTTAAAAAATCTCCAATTCTTCTAAAGAATGCTAAAGAATATAAAAAGTATTTTCCCCATGATAGATATAGATATATATATATAAAAACACTTCTCAAAAAGATATTTTGAAAGGGTTTTTCAGTCAAAGAGTATTTTTCAGCAAACCCTCACCCCGGGGACAGGCCAAATTGAAAGGTGGCCCATTACAAAATATTGTAGCTTTTTTTTTTTTTTTTTTTTTTTAACAATTACAAAAAGTCATGGTTCATTGAATATTGTCAAATTTTCAGATTTAGTGGGTTTGCTACTTTAGCCAGTTTGCATACATTTCTATACTTGAAATATCTAGCATATTACACTCATTCAAAATTATCATTTACTGATGGTTTGCAAGTTATTCCATTAAATAACAGTAGATATTACAGGGATGAATTTTTTTTTTTTTTTTTTTTTTTTTTTATTTCCAACTGAATATAAAAATTTGAGTCAATTTTGACTCTTGAAATGATGAAAAACATGAAAGCCAAGTAGCAATATATTAAACCAACACATTTTTGAAAAACAATCATTTCCATTTCAGTAGGTTTCAGACTGCCTCTTAGTATTTTGGAAAATTTTCAATTTAAAATAGGTATATGCACGAGATCGCTAAAAAAAGCGTATAGTCTGATGAAAAAGACGTCAAACTTGACGAAAACAAAATTTTATCGCAAAAATGTCTATGTTACGAGTAAGAGTAAAGAACAAAGTAATTTTTTAATTATTTTTTCAAAATTTTCTGTCTTTATTACAACATTCTAACTTTCGATTGAAAAACCTTGTTTCTCGTCATCACCGGAACTCTAGTAAATAACATGGCAAATTTTTTTGTGCATTTTTTTCTTATGACACATTAATTTTGAAAATCTTGAAAAAATAGAAATAATTGTCAGATTTTAATGAAACTTTCAGAAACTATTCAGAAATGATGGAAATTATTATAAATGTTATTTTTTTTAAAGTCATTATAAAATATATTTTTTTATACATATATTACCACCCCATAAATGAATTAAAGAAAACTGTAAAAGTTTATGGACGAAGCAGGGAAGTCATTATATTAATAAAAACACAAGGCTTTGAGGAAAAGTAAATCAGGTTTTCTTTTTAAAAAATCCGAACACGTAAACGCGAAAATCAGCTCTGAATTGTAACATACAAAACCCAATAAAACAAAAATACTATTTAATTTTAAATGCTTTTAGTTGCTTTTATTTGTTTTTATCAATATGCATAATATTGTCTGAAGGCAAAAACTTTTTCGATGAAAAAATGAATTTTAAAATGAATTAATTGTTATTTAATAAATTATTTTATTATTTTTTACATAAAGTTACTAAAAGTTGTTAAATATTCTAAAATTAGCGGTACTGACGAATCCTGTATATAATGCTATTTTTAGGTACCTATATCTGTACAGATTATAAATAGTACAAGGTTTTTACAATCAACGAAAAAAGCAATGAGAATAATCTTACTGTCCTTTAACCTATGCGTGAAAAAAAAATCTTAAATCAAATGTACGGAGGCCCGGAAGAAACATGATCCAATAAAAACATCACGTGACTTGATTTGTACGGCACTGTTAACGGCCTTTATATTTATATAAAATTACTTTAAAAAATTTATAATAATTTCCATCATTCCTGAAAGTTTCTTTAAAATCTGACAATTATTTCTATTTTTGCAAGATTTTCAAAATTAATGTGTCATAAGAAAAAAATGAACAAAAAATTTGCCATGTTATTTACTAAAGTTTCGGCGATGACGAGAACCGAGATTTTTCAATCAAAAGTTAAAACGTTCTAATAAAGACAGAAAATTATTTAAAAATAATGAAAAATTACTTTGTTCTCTCCCCTTAATAGTAACAAATATTTTGGTAATAAAATTCTGATTTCGTCAAGTTTAAGGCCGTTTTTTCATGGTATGACTACTTAAAAATAACGAGGTAAATAAGTTGTTAACATAAAGATAAATTGTCACTTACGACCTTCTGTACTATAAATTTCCGCACGTAATATGTCAGTGCGTGATGAAAAACACGCACTTGTCATTTGTCAATCAACACCACAGTTCAGATCGGCTTTCTCCCATTTGAAAAAAAACATGTTTTCATCACAGAAAATAAGCAATCTTTGTTTCAAAATATACTAAATAAACTTTCTAATTTCTAATTTTTTTAAAATTAGTTAAAAAAAAAAAATAATTGATTTTTAAATAAATTTTAAACGGCAACATTCACTTTTGTAAACAAACATCAAAAAACAACGGGAGATTATCGATCGTCTGTCGATTTTCGATTCAAAAAATTGAAGATTTTTAACTTTTGAAAATTTTGGACGTGCTAGAAATTATTAAAAAAATTAAAAAAAAAATATTCAAAAAATACTTTGATCATTCCTCTTGATAATAACATTAACATTTATACGATAAAAAATTATTTTAATCAAATTTAAGGCCTTTTTTATTCATGGTATGCTATTTTTTTTATCGATCTCATGCATATACCTAATTTAAAACAAGATTGCAGAAAAATTGTTATGCCCTCAAACTTACTTTTTTTTTCTACAGTTATGCTGCTATATATGAATTTTCCATAAAAAAACAGAACTTTAAGCATTTTTCAGAGGACACACCAGTTTTTACAAGTGTACTTTTAGTTTGCATTAAATCCCATGACATATTGCAATAGAATTTTAAATTATGCTTTGATAGCACTTATGTGTTATTACTTTCTTCACTTCATGCTTGATCTGTGAACTGTTGAACTTGAGAGGGAAAATTCAACTTCTTCAGTGATATCATTAGGGAATTTCATCTATCAGTTGCATTACAAATGGGTAAAGAATCTTTGAAAAATCCTGAAGCCTTTGCAATTTTTAATGAAGATATTGCCTCCATTAAAGAAGAGGTTAAGATTCCCAATAAATCTCCCCTTACATGAAAAACCAGAAGGCACTAGATGTATATTTATGCTTTGGAGTCCCTTTAGCAGTTACTGAAAATTGCCTGTTGGGCCATATCTGTTTGAGCTAATTTCTCTAACAGACCAAATTGTCCTTCAATCATTATATAGAATTTTGGATGTGGGTGATACACAGTATAAAAATATTCAAGCATAGCTGCTTTCTCATTCTGAATTAGTGATTTCAGTCCAAAATCCAAAAGTTTGCTTTCAGAAATTCCTCCAGTCCTAAACAAAAATCTGCAACTTTTTTTTTTAAATTTCAAGGTCAAGTAAATTTTTGTGCTTTAACAAACCTCCAATTATTATATCTGGAGTTTTAGAGAGAGCAATATGCCTAAAACTGCAAAATGCCCATTGTCCTCTCCCTCATATAGCAGAGACAAATTGCTAAACAATTCAGGTTGTATATTTTCGCAATGAGATAACCATTTAGTAATTTAATATATTAGTTCTTAATGAGTTATGAAAGGGTCATACCATGTCAATTCACCAGGGCATTACACCCACCAACACTGAATTACTTGAAATTTGGCACAAAATGTTCCCCTTCATGAGTTAGGAAAGTGTGCCAAGTTATTTTGTGCTAGACTTTACCATTCCAATTTTAAGGTGTGTGTGGGGGGGGGGTATAATTTTCCTCTTAATGATGCACATCACAGAATCTGTTTTTTTAAAAATTAAAGAAAAATACTTCCATACCTTCAATTCTGAAATTTGGTATGTAGGGCAAATAAGAAACGTAGAATCCAAATATGTAACTATTTTAAGCCTACACTTGATAGAAAATTTTATTTTACTCACCCAAATACATGACCCCAAAATCAACAACTTTTCACCTATGTAGCTTACAGTTTAAGTCTAACAAAAATGTCCTCTTCAATTTTCATAATATTTTTTGCCTAACATCTACAATGCCTGCTCAAGTTCACCAAAAAATTTTGTGAGGGTTTTAAGTCTACTTTAGAAGAAATGAACCTGCCAAATTTAGAGTTTTTTCCTATGTATGTGCAGGATTTTTTATAAAGATTATAATTAAAAGACAATCATTCTAATGCCCCATGACCTCTAAAATGTTGATATTGTGCTAAGTGTCTTCTTAAACTATTCAATAAGATTGCTTTTATTAATTTAAAAAAAATAATTTAAATATATTTTGCAGATATTACTTTTGTACAGATAGATTGTCTTTAAAAAGCTGTAAACCTTGCCTCATGTATGATAATCAACATTTGTAGATGGCACTTAACAAATGAAGTTAAAAGAAATTCTTTCTGTTTGTGTTTGTTTTAATTTTATTTTGGTAAATTATTTTCATGAAACAAAAAACATTTGATTTTTTTTCATTCTCAAAAAAGTCAGAAGATAAATGTGAATCTTTAAAACATAATATTTGTAGTTGGCACTTAACATTTATATAGTTAAAGGAAATGCTTTCATTACTTTTTTTTAAATTTTTAAAAATTATTTTCATGAAACAAAAATTTGATTTTGTTTTAATCAGAAGAAAATCATAATAAAAATGAATATAAAAGAGCCTTTTAAAAGATTACATTTTAAACTACACTGTGCACTGAATTTGGTTAAACATGGCCTCTAGTAGGGTAATCAATAGTGCATAGAATATTTAAACATATTTATTAAGTTGAAAGAAATGCTTTCATTACTGTGTGTGATCTACTTAATAATTCTTGTTTTGAATTTTTTCTTACAAATTTAAATAATCAATTTATGAAACAAAAATGATTTCTTTGGTGTAAAAAAAAAAAAAAAAAAAAAGATTATGATTAACACAATTGTTTAAAACTATATCAAAGTGTTTTTCCATTTTTATCTAGTCCCTTATCTGTCTTTGATCAAGATCTATGGTACCTAGGCCATAAATGTGATAAAGATGAAATCAGGTCAAATTGGGAACTTTGAATGACCTTCCTTTGACCAGAGCTGGTACCAGTCTGTCTGGTCCCAAAACATCTGTCACTTACCATCCAGTATCCAAGGAGAAAGGTGGTATTTTTTTTAATTACTTGGATTTTTTACTTGCACACTGGATTTCAAGTACAGTAGTTTCTTTTTTCAGTTAAAGATGAATTGTTCTATTTGTACTGAGCTAACAGTTGAAACATGTCAGGGTTTATTCAATGATAAACAGGTTGGATTGATTTCAGTAGATCAGTTGGATGCAATGGATGTAAAGCTTATTGCCTGTAGAACAGGATTGACGAGGATAAAATACAGGCTATCTGTTACCATCACAAGCAGACCTTGTTTACCGACTATGAATGGCTTGAAAAGAGATGTAATCCATTTAAAAATCATAAAAAGCAAATCAAAGGTGGTTTGAAACTAATTTCATTGGAGATGGCAGACAAGGCAAAGGCTAAGTTGGTATTAATTCCAGGCAAGAAACTTTGCCCTAATTGTCAAATACAAATCCACAAACTACTTCCAGATGATGAAGAACCAAGACATGTATCAGATGAGGAAATGAAAAGAGTTTGATACAAGTACTTCTGCAGAAACGGAGAAGAGAAATATCAATGAATGTTTCTCTGCTATTGGAATTTCTCCACTGAAAACAAAAGGGTTTCATTACTCAGGAAAAGCTACTTTAGGTAAGAGAAAATTTTCTTCTGCAATGCAATGTGTAAAGACCAAAGTAGCCAAGTCATTAAATGTTGACTATGAGCTGTTGAATGATGAGGCTTTAAAAATCAAAAAAGAGATTTTAGATAAAGCTAACTGCTTTGATAAAATGATAGAGCTTCTTGTAGCAAAAGTGAAGACAGTGGAATCAACTAAAATCAAAATACAGATCTTGACACTACCAACTGGTCACACAAAAAAGCCATGGATGTGTTTGGTGTTTCAGAACACATTGTACGCAATGCTCGCAAATTGTGTTTGGAAAGAGGTATTTTAGCTGTGCCAGAACCAAAAAGGGGCAAGTCTTTGCCTGCTGATATTGCAGTTAGTGGAAGCATTTTACCAAGATGATGAATATACTTGACTGATGCCAGGCAGGAAAAACTACGTTAGTATTAAATGTAATATTCATCAGTAGAAAAAACTCATCTTGTGCAACCTAAATGACCTCTTCAGAGCATTCAAGGAACAGAACCCAACAGTGCCTTTGGGATTTTCAAAATTTTGTAGTCTAAGGCTGAAATGGTGTGTCCTTGCTGGTAATGCAGGTACACATGTTGTATGTGTATGCACTGTCCACCAAAATATGAAATTATTACTGGAACCACTGAATGTATCATATAAAGATAGGTACCTCCACGAAATCGCTAAAAAAAGAGCATAGCTTGATGAAAAAGACGCCAACCTTGCCGAAAACTAAATTTTATTGTTTAAATGCTTATGTTATTATTAAGAGGAAAGACCAAAGTTTTTTTTTAATTATTTTTAAAAAATTTTCCTTCTTTTTAGAACAGTCTAAATTTTGATTAAGTTCATGCACTCAGCTCTTCCATCACATTCATTTTAGTGGAAAAAAGATTTTAAGGATATATGTTTTGTACCATTAATGAATATTCTGTGCACTGTTGATGTTCCTACAACAGCCAAATGGTAGAGTTTATCATTTGTCAAAGATGGATAAATTATCTTTGCAAAAAATTATATCCAAAACAATTTAGTCTATATGCACAACAAAATTTAGTGCATGGTGTAGTTTAAAATGTAATCTTTTAAAGACTATTTGTATATTCATTTTTATTGATTTTCTCCTGAATGAAACAAAACTAAAATATTTATGTTCCAGGAAAATAATTTAAAAAAAGTAAATGAAAGCATTTCCTTCAACTATACAAATGTTTAGTGCCAATTTCAAATATTGTTTTAAAGATTCACATTTATCTTCTGACTTTTTTGAGAATGAAAAAAAAAAAAAAAAAAAAAAAAAAAATATCAAATGTCTGTTTTATGAAAATTTACCAAAATAAAATTAAAAGAAACACAAACAGAAAGAATTTCTTTTAACTTCATTTGTTAAGTGCCATCTACAAATGTTGATTATCATACATGAGGCAAGGTTTACGGCTTTTTAAAGACAATCTATCTGTACAAAAGTAATATCTGCAAAATATATTTAAATTATTTTTTTTAAATTAATAAAAGCAATCTTATTGAATAGTTTAAGAAGACACTCAGCACAATATCAACATTTTAGAGGTCATGGGACATTAGAATGATTGTCTTAATTATAATCTTTATCAAAAATCCTGCACATACATAGGAAAAAACTCTAAATTTGGCAGGTTCATTTCTTCTAAAGTAGACTTAAAACCCTCACAAAATTTTTTGGTGAACTTGAGCAGGCATTGTAGATGTTAGGCAAAAAATATGAAAATTGAAGAGGACATTTTTGTTAGACTTAAACTGTAAGCTACATAGATGAAAAGTTGTTGATTTTGGGGTCATGTAGTTTCTTATTTGCCCTACATACCAAATTTCAGAATTGAAGGTATGGAAGTATTTTTCTTTAATTAAAAAAAAAAAAAAAAAAAAAAGATTTGGTGACATTGTGCAGCCTTAATTAAGAGGCAAAATAGGAAAACTATACACCCCCCTTAAAATTGGAACGGTAAAGTCTAGCACAAAATAATTTGGCACACTTTCCTAATTCATGAAGGGGAACATTTGTGCCAAATTTCAAGTAATTTGGTGTCAGTGGGTGCAGATTTCAACTTTTTGCTGGTGTTTTGACATGGAATGACCCAAAAGTAAAAAAAATAAAGTCTTAAATTTTTTACTCTGGTAAGTTTAATAATTTGTAAATTAAAGCAAATCTTAATAAAAATGAACCATCAATATAAGAAAATTTAGTTAAAAAAAAAAAAAAAAAAAAAAAAAAAAAAAAAAAATTATGTTAATACTGAAATTTACTTTAAGAGATAAATGTGATAACTGTCCAAATTATCACAAAAAAAATAATATATATATATATATAAGCAATTCAGATAAAACTATAGTAGCTAATATTAAATACACAATTTATATACAATACTTTATATATAAAATTAAAACTTGTCATATCTTTGCTTATGACATAACTAGCTATGTTTTTCTATGTATGTACAGAAAGCAAAGAAGTGAAAGTTTGAAATATAATTATCCATAGTTATAAATCATTTAAAGATTGAAGTTTAGAGGAAAAAATACCCGTATAGAACATAAAGGCAATATATTGTGATAAATATATAAAATAGTTTTGTGAATTCTTTCAAATCATTTTAGTATTTTTTTGGGGGCTAATGGCAATAAACATCAGCTGAAAACTATTGGTTATATTGTAATTTTACTCTTAACCAAAATTTGTTAGGTCTAGTGTGTGCATAAGACTTGTGAAATACCTCACACCCCCCCACGCTCTCTAATATTAGTGATGTATAATAAAAAAAAAAAAAAAAAAAAAAAAAAAAATGAAAAATGTTTATTTGCATAGATTGTTAGAGTAGAATGCAAAGAAGCAGAGAATATAAACAATCTTATTTAGTCACACATTTCAACAAAAGTTACATTTCTTCAACTATTAAGAAACATTAGTTTTACTAGTGTTCAATAAAATGAATCAATTTATAATAAAATTCATAATATTGAAAATTTTCTATTAGAAAACAATTTTAATAATCCAGTATAAATTTCCCACTCCTTTTCCATCACAATGCAAAAATTATCAGATATAACTTTTGCAATGTGTGTAGACAAAAAAAAAAAAAAAAATTATCAAAGGTTTTCTTTTAACAATATTATGTACATAACTACACACTGTAACATGCCTAACAATTTGGCAAGTTTAAAATCTTCCATTTATACTACATTCCAAGTAATGTGTTTTTATGCTTTGTTAGAATACTTTCAATAACATCTTAAAATTCTTTGGAGAGGGGGGAAAAGTTTTAGATTGTACCATTTGAAAGGACACAAAGAATAAAAAAAATTGTTCTCATTAAAGTGCACAATGGTATCATGAATTACTGAGCATTATTATGAGAATCAAATTAGATAAACAAGTTCAGTATAAAATTAGCAAATATTCAGGCATTGATAAAAAGATTATCAAGGATTAGTAATAATTCAGCTCAGTGTGAACAGGTAGCAACAATTATGACATTACCCCAATAAATCAACCAATGCTGCATCTTGCTCAACATTACTGACATATTGGTAAAACATGTGAATAATCAATTTAGTTATTTCACATTTTATTACTTTCTGACATTAAAACAAGTCCTTTTGGTCTTTATGAATCTTAACAGATCATATTAAGTAACATTATATATTTCTATTTGTAAATAATTTTGGCCAATCAATCTATCCTTAAAATAATTTTAAGTCAAAATGTAAATTGTTTCAGCTAAATGTATCCAAACTATTCTTCCTTAACCCAGTAATAGGATTCACAAATCATGAATTGCTTCATGGAAAAGGTTTCAGGTATTTAATTTTTTACAGAAACAATAATTGTCATAGTTAATAGCATAAATAATGTCTAATGACATGTTAATAAAC
Source organism: Acanthosepion pharaonis (assembly GCA_903632075.3). NCBI lineage: Eukaryota > Metazoa > Mollusca > Cephalopoda > Sepiida > Sepiidae > Acanthosepion > Acanthosepion pharaonis. The sequence continues at coordinate 1,797,790 of CAHIKZ030002423.1, read as the reverse complement.
AAAAAACACTATTACCTTAATTATAAGTTGTTTTTTTTTTTAAATTAAATATCTTATATTAGTTTGCTTTTAGTCAACACCAGACAAAAATACTGTAAATCATACTTACTTGTTGAGGTTGATGCAGATAATGATCAAAATCCTCGTTTTTTACTTCTTTTGCTGAGCCGTTGGCCACTAGAACAGTATAGCAAAAAATTATGATTTATAATTTTTACAAAAAATATATTGTAGGTGTTTTTACTTGTCTTTATTTTGCTTAAAAATCAACACTATTTGTCAATTATCTCCTACAATAAAGATTAACAAAGGTCTAAAAACCATGGTCTTTATTTTATAAACACTTATAGATTCTGTAATGGAAAATTATTACAGATAAAAGAGAACACAACTGCATAAAGAATATATAGAAATTCAGTACCTACATGCTAACCACCAAGTCAAAAAGGAAAACATCTAATATATAAAATGTATAGTATTTCAAACAATTCACCTGATTCAAATTTATGCCTATCAAGTTAGTTCTTAAAAAGATAAAAGATATTAACTTGTGGACAAGACCAATGTAATTACAGCACAAGTGGTCTCACTTGTGTGAAAAACTAGATTTATTCTATGCAACACATACAGAAAATGATGAAACAATGAAAGATTTCAATAAAGCTTTAGCTCACTATCAATAAAATTCTGATTAACTATACAAGTTGATTTTAACACTATTAGCAATCTAAATCAGTTTTTATTTTAAAGTATAGTCAGATACTATATATCCATCATATTATTGCCTCTACAGGTTGACTGTTGGTTAACCATTTTGATGCCTTTTAAAACATACTAAATTCCTGACAAATTAAGGTTTCTGTAGCACTTAGCTAAATTGATTGGATTGTGAGCCCAACGTTTATCACTGTTCTATAGGTACTACCAAACTGCTGGTTATATCTAGTTAAGAATTACTACAATATTTAAAACAATTTTCATGTAAGCAGTATTCCATTTATAGTCTTTCTCTAATTTATAAAATGTGCAATGTATCAAGTTAAATACATTTTTCTACTTTTGCAAACTGAATATTTTTAATATTTACATAAGAAAAAAAAAAAAAAAAAAACAACTCACCTTGATTTGCTTGACCTTTTGCTCTCTGAATTTTCCACAGAAGTAATAAAAAAGGAAAAAGGAAAATGAAAATGCATTCACCAAATAGTAAAATAACACATTATCAAAATAAAAAGATCTTTGGAAAAAAAAGGATATATAAAACAGGATACATCTCACATAGGGATTTGCAATTTTTCAGATTTTTATTGATACAGTATAAAAGACAAAACACTCGATAACAATAACTAAACTTCAAAAAGCATATTTAAAATATATTTTTTCAAGTTTTTAAGAAAGATATGGAAGAAAACATTATTTCTCAATAACATCTTTTTGTAAGTTAGGAATTTAAAACCTTTTCATCTAAGTTATTTAGGGAAAAATTTATGGTTTCATTAAGTCAAATATGAAATATACATTAAATTATGAAATCAAGGTTTTAATGCTTTAAAAGAAATATACTTGTTATAAAATACATTAAGTATAACTATATCACATCCCAGTAAATTTTCTGTAAAGTAGCACAAGTGAATTATGCAACATGTGGCTAAACACTATCAGCAGTTAAAAGAAAATAGGTAGTTTTATCAAGAAATTTCTATCTACAGCGGGATATGCATTAACAAAGATTAAAAGAATAATGTAAAACTAAGCGAGTTCTAGTATATACCACAGTCTAACTAGTTATTACTAATCTACCGGTAGCTAGATATCTAACTTCTTCCCTTTCCCACTGTGGCAAAGTGAGGGGTGTAGCTGTTTAGCCAGTTCAGAATGAGGCTAATGTGAAGGTCACCTTCATATACACAGAGGCCCTATTTATTCCAACACAGTATATAAAGTTAGTCAAGTAATTTAAAGTGAAAATGTTAAAAATTGCTAAAAGATTGCAGGTATGATTTAATAATTACAAAATATTCTGGTAAAATTTCAAGATATCAAGTTACACAAATAAGAAAAATATAAACAGTACAGATTAAGAGAGAATAGACATATTAGATCCAGAAATGATGCAGATCAATTTTAAAAATAAAAACTTTGTTACATTAGCAAGCATTCAGCCAAATATGAAATTTAACCCCTGTATACTTATCAATAAACCAAATACAAATATTGGCTGGCAACATTTAATATTTTCATGCTTAATTTTAATAAATTTAAAATATATCCTACTCAGACTCAACTGTTTTGAAATGCTAATCCAAGTTTGTAGCTATTTGTGTTGCAAAACATTGCCCAAAAAGTTAACATTTTGCTTTAATAGCAGATGTCAATGGAAAATTTACATCAAAAGAACAGTTTTTTTCAAAACATATATGCTCTTAAATATTCCATCATTCCAGGTATGAAGACTGCAGCTTCATCAGAAAATCTCATACTCTGATGAAGCTTTCATATACACACACACACACACACACAATGTATGTATGTATGCAAATATAATATCTGGCCACCTGTATTCAAGGATACCCATCTACTAGGGTGACTAGCCAATCCCTATTGCAGATGCTCGCTCAGGCACATTTGTGTTTGCTCAACACCTGTGGTTTATAATGCAACTATGCTGAGCAGACCTTAGTTACAGTTTCTGGGAGAGAGCATGTTATCTAGCATGACCAACAATTTGAATAGGGCCAGCATGCTCAAGCCCTCAGCTATGATGACCACAGCTATCAACGGCCCACAAGAGCTCAGTCTAACCAATTTCACTCACAAGGCTTGAACCAACACATGGTATGGTTTTCAGGCACTTTCCAAATGCACCACATGCTGTGATCGACTTTAATCCAGTCCAATAACACCAGGATGTCACCTCCTTGACAAATCGACCACACGCATTATATATATATATATATATATATTACACACACTTTAAAAAAAAAAAAGAAAAGCAATACCTCTCAGACCAATGTAATTATCTTTAAGAAACCTTTCAAAAATAAAATATACTTTCCAAAACTTTATTTCAGGAAGATTAACTAATTTCAAGTTTAATTAATCTGATCTGAAACAAATATTACTTTTAGCTTAAAACATCACAGAAAAGCATTTAACATGAGGGTGAGTGTTTTTACAAGGGGTTGACAAATTTCCAAGATGGAAATTTGATGCTGAAATTTTTTCTAAGGTTGGAGGGGGAACATATTTAGAAAAAGAATTACTCAATGTGAGCACCTTTTTTCATATAATTTTTTTTTTTTAACTACTCATTGAATATTAGACACTTTGGTCTTAAATTTATTATAGTTACTACTATTATTTCTGATAATGTTTTGTATGGACATCCATTTTTACAAAAAACGGACAAAATAAATTCAAAATTCTTTTAAAATACTGTGGGTGAGTGGTGGCAGGTATTGAACTGTGTTAAGCTTTTCCATTTATGATTAGTAAATATAGTTTTTACCTAATAATATCACCTGACCATTACAAATTAATACAGAACCTTAAGATTTAAAAAACACACACATTTTATTTATATATAAATGTTCATGTAAAAATTCATTATTCATCAAAAACTTTTTATTCATAGAGCGATTAGAAGCTTTTCTAATTTATGTCCTAGCTTTATTGCATTTTTTATTTTACAGTTAAGATTTTTATAATTTGTTCAGTTTGACAAAAAAGATTTAAATTCTTAAGGACTTCTGCTTATAATATAAATATTAAGCTCTACTAAAAATTAATTCATCGAAATTTCATAAAAATAAAAGTTTCTAAAATTTTTATTCATTTGTGAATAAGCCTTAGAATCCCAAAATAATTTGATTCTTGCAAGAATTTCAAAATCAATAGATTTTTCAACACAAAAGATGCTAAAATTTCCACATACTAATTCATGATCATCCACTGACATAAGGAGGAAAAAAAAAAAAAAAAAAAGTTCAGCCAAAATTTTGACAGTTCCAAAAAGAATTAAAAGTATAACCAAAAACACCTTTGGTCCTTCCTCTTAATAAATACTTTGACAGTAAAACCGTTTCTATTAAGTTTAGGATGTTTTGCTTTTTTCATCATCTATGCTCATTTTTAGTTAATCTTTCAAGATAAATGTGTGTACACACAAAGTGACTGAAAGATAACTTCTTATTTTATGTATGAGTGGCCAGCCAGAACACCCTGTGACTTTTTTCTTTGGGATTGGTTAAAGAAGCAAGTCTACTATACGAAACCAAGATTTTGGAAGAAGGATGAATACAAGAAATTATGCCTTCCATAACGCAAGAGTTCCTGGTGAAATCAGTTGATGTGATTCCTGGGTGGCTCAAGAAGCTTGTAGCAAAATCTGGTGCCCATATCCAATTTTAAATAAAACCTCATGCCAAATGCTTTCCTCTCATATCCATTTCTTACAAAAATTCTAGTTAAATAAATAAATTATAAGTATTTTAAAATGGGGAGTTACTTTTCAATCATCCTGTATATATTTGTGTGTGCGAGAAATTAATTGCACCAATCAATAGTTAAACTGTTAAGATATTTTCAAAGGAAATGGAAATATTTCACCAATTCAAAATATTATGGGTTTTCATTTGAATTGTGTTAAATTCCTTTCTGTCCCCACTCTACCATTATAACAATGGTAGATTCAATTCTCAGTGAATGCCAGACACGTGTAGACTTGTATAATTAATAGGCATAGTTTCATAAATATCAATTATTTCAGATGTTTTCATAAAATTCACATGACCCAAAAATTCATCGCCAAATGTAGATAAATGTTAAGATTCTATAAACTTGATATAAGAATTTCATGCAGAAGTTTATGAATCAGGTTTGAAGATAAGTAAAGCTCAAAAATTAACACAAATGATATTAACAGTAATACATTACATTCATAATTTAGAATTTTTACCAACTAAGTAGAAGAAAAGGAATCCTAAATAGGTTTTCAATACAGAAGGAAAATAAGTTATATTTTAAAGATAAATACAAAATACATTAATATGATCTAAAAGATTTTTCAATTTAAATTTATTTCCAATTTGACTTAAGAAAAACAATTATCTTAAAAGATCACTTCAGGTAAACTTAATTTTGAGTTCTATAGATGTTAATGAAACATTCTGGACAGATGAAATTAAAAAGAATGTAGTTATAATGCAGCAAACAATGAACAATTAAAACCTTTCAAAGATGTAAAAAAAAAAAAAAAAAAAGTCACAATTCTAAAGTTTTTGAATTATTCTGTCAAATGTATTCTAATACCAAGCAATTTTCACTTGTGAATTAAAAACAATGCCAAAATTGATTTAGATATTAGAAAATAAATCTCATTGAGACAAAAAATAGCAATTAAAAGAAGTAATGAATGAAAAAATTATTTATATACATAATAGCCTTAATCTATTAGTAATACATGCCACTGATAATCCCTTTACCCTTAAATGTAAAAGATTGAATGATGAAATAAGCTAAAACAAATTTGAGTTAAGAAATTATAGAATTCTGAAAGAATTATGCATTAGAACTCAAATAGAATTTGATGATTTACATCGAATTCTACTTGAGTTCTAATGCACAATTCTTTCAGAATTCTGTGAATAGATGTGATAATGTAAAAATTACGTAATAGATTTTTAATTAAAAGTTATTACATTTTTTCTCTATAATAGTGAGACTAAAATCCCTGAACTTAATAGTTTGCATGAAGAAATACACTATGGAAAGCTTTGCATCTGCTATACTTCCTATAAATTTGCTGTCAGTATATTAAGTAATAAAAGTTCTAAGAATGACCAAGTTGGAATTGAAATAATTTTTTAATTTTAAAAATCTGATATTTGATCTAATTTTTGGAAATGTGAACGTAAAAAGCTTTATCACATCCTCATAGATGTAATGATTGAAGTGATAATTCCTAACCAACAATAACAGTTATAACTATCAAAAAATAAATCCATGAAAATATAGAGCTGAATTAAGTCAGCCAAAATAAAATACTTATTGATATTAATTTAATAACTAAAATATAACAAATTCTAGTCACATGACTTTTTAGTCTATACTGATGAAGCAAATGTTTTATAATTTTCAGTGTTTATAACTATTGCCAAATGTAACAAGTTCCATGAAATGTTATGAAACATCTGAAAAATTCAAATTTTTGCTAAATATTTCAATAAATTCATACAAATATTAAATCAAATTACAACTATCAATGTTTTCATTTTTAAAAAATTGCATGCACAAGAGTTGGCCATCAGTGCTCAAGTTACTAAATTACATACACTTATGCCAAATTCATATTACTCTAGCATTAGTAAATAGACATTTTTGGATACTTATTTAAAAAATAGAGCAAAAAATAATTATAATTATGCACTTGAAAAGAATCCCTTAAAAATTTTATGTGCTGAAGAAAAAGAAAGTGTTCCAGGAATTTTACGTATCACATAACAAGAGTGTTAGTGATGCTTCCAACCAGGCTTTTGTATCCTCTACTTAACATCACAAATACATCCATAAGTAGAATGCATTTCATGTTTGAGAGAACAGGAGAAATTTGCTTTCTGTTCCATTATATCCGAATGTTAGCGATGTATAACTGGCATCATATTAAAAAAATAATCCTTATTATGTTAACACGTTATCTGTATCAAATGTTACTCAATATAATGATCTGAATACTATCTTTCAATTAGAAACTAAATTAGACCATGAACACTAATTCTCATTAACACATCTGATAAGTAACATTGACTACCAGTTGCAATCTAGTGTTTAAATAGTTGTCAATCTGTAACATTAATAACGTTTTAACAATAATAGCTTTTCTACAATTTTGGTAAATTAAAGATTTATAAGAATTTATCAAAGTTCATAAAACACTTAAAACGTAAACTCCAAGAACTTTTTTTTTTGTATAAATTTTAAAAATACTACAGGAAGATTATAGTAAACTCGATTTTTTTTACTCATAAAATTCAAGATTTGTCAAGACATTTTCGTAAAACAATCGCACTGAAATGCAAGCTAAAGCATGTTTGACGATTTTAAGAAATTAGAAATTGATTCACAATTCATGCCGAAAAACAAAACTTGTTTAATCATGATAGCCAATCTATTTCTAAGGTATACACAACAACAAATATTTATTTTATAAACAAACAAACCAATTGATTTGCTTATGTAACCCGTGATACCATGGGTCAGGATTTATTACACGTCAAATTCACTTTGTTTTTCACATAGTGGCAAATACTAGTGAATAGGGAAGTGGGGAAAAATCAGATGTATTTTAGCGCCGACTGCAATTTGAACTTTTATAGCCGATTTTTACCCTCACAAATCATTTTAATTTTGACACTTTCAGTACTTTAGGCAGAAGAAATTGATGAAGCCGTGATTTCTATTTATCTAAAATTTGTTTTAGCAAGTTTCAATATTCAATCATTATTGTGGAGAATGAAAATAAAAAATAGGGATTGTTGGGAATACTGATAGAATTGGTTTCAGATTGAAAGAAATAATCCACATAAAAGCTAATATCGAAAACAGGTAATATATCACCATTCTTTGGATTTACATATTTCTACTAAAATATTTTATAGTAGTACTAATAAATTTACGAGTGTTGAAGTTGAGAGTGCAAGTTTCATTTCAGATAGTGTGACAAATATATAAGTTCATACAAATGATGTCATCATCCAAACAAAATTTGAAATATTGAGTGAGTGAAGGAAAAGTCGAAAAAATAAAAAAAATAAAAAAAAATAGATTAGATTAGAAACAACGAAAAGAGAAAAATGTGATATGAAGATCGTTAAGAGAAACAATGAAAAGGGGAGAGAAGAAATAAAACAAGAAAAACTGAGGAGTTATAGAAGGAAAGGAACTAACTGTAGCGTTGGCAGCGTACCGGGACCATATCATGCTCTAAAAAAAATAAAAAAAAAAATAAATGATAATAATAATAATAATAATAATAATAATAATAATTATTAAAAAAAATAACAAAAAAAAAAAAAAAAAACGAGATAGAATAAAAGCTCTGCTCAGCAAAAATCGTGTCAATGGTTTGGTTATTACATATTGTTATATATTTATATTTTAAAGAAAAGAGAATTGTACCATGTCGTAGTGGTTATTAAGTAGCAGCAGCACGGTGACTGACGCCAACGTGGTGGCGGCGACGTACCTACCTCCGGCACCACCACTACTATCACTATCATTACAAACAACAGTAGTAGCCGCATTTCATAACTTAAGGTCTGACAATGATTGGCAACAATATAAAATAAAACTAAGTATGGATCAATGATTAGATACCAAGGAAAAACGATCTTGATCTAAAAATAAATAAAAAAAATAACACACACACTATAAGTTTGAGCGTGTCTGTCCTGCGGTGTCAATGGCGGGTTAGATAGAGTTTATAAAAATAAATGAAAGAAAGAAAAAGACCAAGATACATGGTCATAATCTCAAAGTAACAATGTTTCTGGTTGGCGGGGAGACTGCTTCCTGCTAAACCAGAATGTATTAATACACAAAATCCGAAGGCTAGCACCTATGTGACAAAGCAGCTTTTAATAAAGCTAATAGTGTTACATCTACGAAGGTTATGATCGAAAGGTGGAAAAACGAAGAGAAGGACTTGTTAATGTGCCAGTCACTTTTAGTCCCGTGCTGCTATGGCGGGCGTCAGTGATGGCTGCTTCACAACTTCCTTCTTACCTTCCAATCAGAGTACACCATGTCAGGCTTTGAGCAAGCTATAGTAGGAATATTTTACACCCTGACTGACATTACAACACACAGTAATAGTATAAGCATTAAACAAGAGACAGCACTGCACAACTACGAGAGTACCAGTAACACGATTATAGTCATGTTCTAGTGTCGAACACCTCTGGTGTAAGCACGATGATCCTTATGATCGCCATATGTCATGGCGGCCAGAACTCTCAAAAATCACTTACTAGTCCCAATCAACCACTACTTGTCCGCGAGTTTAACGTTTGATAGAGAACAACTGTTATTTTAGTTGATAAACCTAAAATTAGATTATTTCACTTTGTATATATAAACTACTGCATAATAGAAGTATTTGTAACCAGGGCATCTATGCAGACTTTTACCAACTCGGTGGGTAGGCAGGCAAATAGCCACTTAGTTGTTAGTTAACTCCTTTGCACTCATCCACTAAATTGGTAAATAGCATTGATAGACTGACAAGCTACACACTGATTAAGCAATTTTATAGCAATAAAAAATAAAGTCTTTATGTTAACTATAATAAGTTAGATTACTAGTTTCATATAATTTTATTTTTAGCAACGAAAAGTATTGTATAACAACGATCGCTGCAGTTCTAAGTTCTGTTAAAATAAGTAATCAACTAGAAAGTGAGGTTTCGAGATATCAGTAACGAAAATTGAAAATGTTAATTGTTAACATAGCTGAACTATTGCTTTATTCAGTAAAACTAATCAGTCATAAACAAAATGTTTTATGTCCGGGTTTAGAATAAACACCAAAAATGAAAATGTAAGTCCTACAGAACAAGTACATAATAGGTTGATTAGCTATATATAAAAAAATAAAAAAAAAAATGGGGTTTTCGTTTTTAAAACGATTCACTTAACACTAAGTTTTTTTGTTTTGTTGTTTTAAATATATTCTAAAAAAAAAAAAAAAGAAAGAAAAAGAATCTGATCACAAAGGACATTTAAACTGAACTTCTTTACACAGTAAAGAAAAAATAACAACCAAGTGACCAAAGCAAACATGGTCATAAAATGGAGGATCTGTTTATTACGTACTAATAATAGAAACGATTTCTGATAAGTTTGTGATTAAAGAATGGCAACTTTTTTTTAACCAATGGAAATACAAAATGAATGGCCTTCACAATAGCAAAGTTAATTATTGGTAAAAATTAAAGGAATATCGAACATGATTCAACAATAAGATCATGAAAATGTACGAGCTTAGCTGTGATGTTAACAGCTGTAGTTTTAGGTGTGATTGGACAATTTAAGAGTAATTGCTATTTAAATTTAAAAAGTAACAAAAACTGGGTGAGCCTGCAAATATCCAATAAAACTGTGGTAGCTGTAATATGCCAAGCCAACTATTAAAATGTTTGAACGCATATGCTGTTAAATTAACATCGACACATTTGTGAAAATGAATAGTTATACACAATAAATTTTTTTCTATATTGGCACATTTGAACGAAAAAGTATATGAAATTTTTACCTGACTAATCTGAATTACACCTTAACTTTTTTCTACTAGCATCTAGTAAAGTGCTATTCTACAAGTTCAAATACATATTAAAAGGTTTACACAAAATAGCTATTAAGTGAAATAAAAAGCAGAGTTTAATAAAAATATGACATGACACAAAACAATTTTTATAACACGTCAAGAGCATTTAAGAGGGAAAAAAGAAAACTGTATACGTGGAAGCAGATCTCCAAGGCAAATAGATTGCAGATACATAATAACTGATAAAAACCATATAATAAATAGAAGAAAACGAAGTCATACTACACATAGTACAAATAAAACTTAGTATGTTTTAGAAGCCGGATAAAAAGATTGTTTTGCGATGTGATTCTTTCTTCCGATCTGGTAAATCCCGTTTGGGGTAGTAAACGCTTTAGACAAGTGAAGATGGTTCGTTTTCTCATTGATGACAACAATGTGACAGGGTAGTATAAGGTAAAGAGATTAATAATATATATTCTTCTCAAGTGATGTTTTAAGAGAGTAATACACTACCTGATCCACACTGGCAGACATCACAGAAGAGTTTAGGCCAGAATAATATGTAGCAGAATTATAGTCTGTACTGGTAGTAATGACGAGTTTTGCCAAATCTCTGTAATGAGGAAAGTCTGTGATAGGGGACTATGGTGAATGGAGCTTTCGTGGAGCTCCACTCTGTCTTTTGAAAAGAAACCAAAGAATACAAAAAAAGATGGGGGCCAAGTAAACCCCTTCAATCCTCCAGAGTACAGACCGTGAGTGATTGTATGGTAACAAAATAGCTCTACAGTGGTAGAAGAGCAATGGATGGATGCGAGGAAGAATAACACGGGATTGTTTTGAGGCGGCGATCTTGGTCAGATCGCAATATGCAGGAGGAAGTCCAAGATTTGGGGTTTCTCGGAGGAGGGTTTCTCTCCACCTTGTTGGGTGGGGGTCGGCTACAAACACTATTTGTTCTTAAAAAACTGCAGGGGCGATACAACGTATCCGAGCGTCGATTGGCAAGATTAGCTGCGTGGCCAAGAGAACGGCCAACGGGGGTAAAAGTCTTCACAACCGGGGGACTCCTCCGGTTGTGTTTGCTGGTGGCGGTAAACGTCCTTTTTGCGTTTTTTGTCTGTGGTGGTGCAATGATGGCGGTAGGCGAACACCGGACGACGGAAATAGAAGAAAAAAAAAAGAGTCAGATACACCTCGAATATGAAGATTTGACTAGCTTTAGGGTATTTGGGGCTATTTTTTTTTTTTTTAACTATACAAAAAAGTCTTAAAGTTATATCCACAGGGGTGGATGGGTGTTTATCTCGTGTCCTCCCCCAATCTGTTGATCCAGTAGTGGTAGCGGCAACACCAAAAGATCAGTCTATGTATTATGGAACAGCTTTAACGACAGCGCTTTCAAGACTGCTGTATGCGCATGTATGTGTGTGTGTGTGGAGCAACAATGGCGGCGGCCTCCTCCCGTAGTCTCGATCTCGCGAACACTCGCACCACGTGATAACGTGACGTCATTTTCTTTCTCTCACATATACGTTTTTCTCTGTCTCCGTTCTTTTCTCTATTTACTACTCTTCCTTTTTCGTTTACTTCCTCCTCCTCCTCCTCCTTTTTTTTTTTTTTTTTCTTCTCTTATTTCCTCTCACTATCCGACATTGATGCTACACGTTTCGGCCGGTATCAGTCATTCTACGAAAATCTCGGATTACTTAGAAAGAATTTTTTTTTTTCATTTTGTTTTACTATCACTGAGTGTAAAGCGATTTTGCTTTAAAGGTTGTGTTTTGCGATAAATTATAACAACACGCAACATTTTTAAACTCTCCCATATTTTCATTGTGGTCATTTTTTTTAGTTTATGGATGAGTATTTTCATTCGTTAATAAGGTGCCCTTGTTTCAGTCTTGGTGTTACTGATTGTTTTGTTACTGTACTTCAAGACGTCTGTAACTAACTAAAATTTTCACGTTAACTACCATTCTAATTCCAATATTTGATAAATTCGCTTTATGAATTAAATTATCTTCCATTTCCCAGTGTTTTTCCCCTCCTCTCACGGTCTTCTTCAACAACCTTGACATTCACTCATTTCATTACTTACTTAAACCAGATACACGAACTACAAGGCTGAGTCCATCTGTATTCTAGTCAGTGGTCACATTAAATTCCAATTTCTTTTTTTAAAATCTTTAACTTTATCTACTGTCTTTAGAAAATAACTCCTCAATAAATAAAAAAAAATGATTTTTCCAGATAAATAATCAATTTGCAAAATAATGCTATGTGAATCACTGAAGAAATGAGTCGTAATTGCATTTATGGTCTCTTACATTGAAACACCATGGAATAGGAGGACCTTGTACATGTGAGACATTAATTCTTAATCTTAGAAAAGAAATGAAAATGCAATCTTTGAACAGTTATTTAAATTTCACTCAGTACAAATTATGCCCAATTATCCTATTTTGTACTACAAAATAGGATAATTGGGCATATTTTCTTGTATATCTCCTATATTCTCTCGGTGAGAACGATAGCAACATTTTTTTAAATGTTCGAGACTAGCCATTATATACTAAATAAATACCATAAATATAGCATTAAATTTAAAAAGATGGAGTTTGATGTAAAATTTCATGTTAGTCTCAAACACGGAATATGGTTAAGTACTTTACAAGAGGTGCTGCTGAAAAGATCTTGGCCTGACCTACTTCTCAAAAATCTGACCAAAGATCATTTTTTTCTCTTTTTGGTCAAAACTAAAAAGAAATTATGCCAGATGCAGTGTTAAGAAGCATATTTAAGTCCAAGAATATTAAATTTCCAAATAAAGTACAACTAAAAACACTCAAGTTTTTTAAGACAAATGCCTAACTTCTCTAATCTGCTCACAATATTACTTTGTGTTTGGCAAGCTGAGTACTTCACTAAGTATTCTGTGCATATATGAACATTGCAGAAAATATTTTAGCAGAATTTTAAATGTGAATTTTCATATTTTTTTTAACAAGAAATCAAAGGAAAAAGAGGCATATCTCATGATCTATAGATTTCCTACATGTGAAACTTGGTGGCTGGATATACAACTGTAATTTCCTATATAACATAGAGCTGCATTAAACAGTCTTTAATGAGCAATTTCACAAGCTTTTAATTTAAAAAAAAAATCATGGTTTATACTGTTTTATGTTAAAACCAGTAAAATAAGAATAGCCATTTGATTTAATCAAATTAGATGATTTTCAAAAATCTGACAGTGATTAAGGAAGATTTATCTAAGGATTAACTTAAAGTACCAAATACTCTTGATCTGGCACTTGATGACAAGATAGTATAAGACAAGTTTGTGTAAAATATTGCAAGTCTATTTGTGTTGAGAAGATATTTGCAAAATAGAAACCAATTAAACTGCATTGCTAACTTTTTAAAGATAGACTGCAAATATATTGGGTTCAGAGGATAATCATATCAGGTTAAATTTTGCTTTTTCTGTATCGACACCACTAAAAAGCAAGCTCAAATTGCATTTGTGTTGAGACAACAGACAAAAGAAACTATTTTATTTTCATTGTTTTTATTTCACATCATCTTTTAGCATTAAAAAAGGGTCCAATATTCTGATAGTTTGATGCTGATATTTTGTAATAAGATATTGCAAAAAATATTCAAAGGATATTTTGTAATATACATTACAAATAAATAAATTGAAAATGGTGTCATTATAATGATGTCAAAGTTATAAAGAGAACATTAATACAAATGTATGCTCTAAGTTCTGAAACACATTTTAGAAGTCATTTGTTTATCGATTTTGTGAGCACAATTTCACAGCACCTAAAATAGCATTCCAAAGTTAATCTTTACTGGTAAATTTCAGTCTGCCAATCTAAACTTTCTTCAGAATGCTCCACAAATTTTTAGGTTAACATCAGGTGAAGAAGCCAATCACTTCATCAAAATAGTATCTTTGAAACCCACATCATCCAGATCATTCTTTATCTAATGTGATGTAACATTGTCATACAGAAAATCTGACAAGCTTGGTTTCTTTAACCATGGCAACACGTGTGCCTTCAAAAATATTGGCACTGTCATCTTAACACCATCTAGGACTTGCCCATTCCTTTACCATCTATAATTCAAACCCAAGACATCACACTAGCTCCACTTTGTCAATGTCTCAATCTGCAAAGATGGCTGTTCCATCTGTGTGGCCCATTAATGGTAGCATGAAACTTGTTAATGAAAAGAGCAGTTGAAAAAAATTGCTCTTCAGATGTTCTGATTTCCATTTCATTCAATTTTCTTTAGGCATCCTTTTAAAAACATCTGCTTCACATGTTTTGCTACTTGATTTAGGACCCAAAAGCTTGTACTTTTGACACTTCCTTGCTTCCACAACACTTAAAAATAAAATATTCAATTGTATGAAAATGCATTTTTTATATAGTTCAGTTTGTTTGAATATGAAATTATGTTGACTCAATGTTCAATTTGACATGAATTGAATACTAAACAAACTTGAGTTTGTACCCATTTATGGTTGCATCCGAATTCCGTGTCACCATTTAAAAAATAAATGAAAGGGAGGGGGCTTCTTAAATTTAGAATCAATACTAATTTTATTTCAATTGAATTTTTTACCTTTTTTATTCTTCTTTTACTGATGTTTTTATATCTCCCTTTTTGGATTATGCCTTTCTTTCATAAGTTTGTATAAATAGGCACTTTAATCAAATTCTTATATTCAATTCACAGCTTAATTGAACATCAGATAGATCAGCAAAATAGTCCTCAACTTGCTTTTACCTGCATTGGTGTCATCTGTGAGCTTCACTGACCTACTTCACAGCTCAGTGATACTTACTGAGCATTTTTGCAATTCCCAGTGTTGTTTTAACTTTTGCAAGCACTGACATTATTAAACATTTCTCTTTATCTGCCAAATCAACCTTAAAATCCATTTAAAGCTTTAAACTCACAATGTAGCTATTAATTTTAAACTTTAATATCTAGGATGTTTCATACTGCTGTTTGCTTACATATGCACATTGAACTGGTTTTCATCTCAACTGCATAGAGCATTCCACAAATAAACCTTTAGATTTCAATAAGTATTTGTTTTAATTGATATTTATATCAATAAAACATTGAAACACAATATAATATGGAATCTTGCTCATCATTTTAAATTTGCCATTAAATATATAAGACAACGTATAATTATAATTTTAAAAACATTTTTGTTTAACTATGTATTTATATTTTATTTTCTGTAAAGCCAATTACTGATTTCACAGAAAAAATAAGGTTAAAAATTTTGATTTTATACTCACATACAGGGCTTTAGGATTTATTTCAATATTGAACACCAACCTCCTTTCCTTTCATATTGGTTTCATTGTTGTATGACTGGCCTTGAGAATAAAAATATACTGTCATTGACTTGATGGTAACCAAAGCAGGCCTTATTAACTGTTTTCTTGTCTTAGATTACACTAGACATAGCAAAGAAATGACAGTTAATTTTTTTTGATGAGAGACATCAAGCATACAGTTATGAATTATGGTAAAGTATTTAGCTAATTTTAACTGTCACAGTTTTTCTTTCAATTTCTTTTGCAAGCAATTGAATTAATGTATTTTGTATTGGCTTGGGTTTCATTCCAAATGAACATGGACAGTTCATTCAGTACTGGATCCTATTTTGCCAAAAGCTCAAACAATCTCAGGAAGTTTCTATTGTTGACTGAGCCCAATACTTCTGAACCACTAAAAACAAGTTTGTTTTTCTGAAAGAAACATTATGCTCTCAATAAAATGCTCAAAAATACCCATCCAAAACTCTTCCCTCTAAGAAAAGCTACATTTTTTTCTTATCTGTGGTAGATTCATTGAGGATTCTTTCTTAAATCAGCTATCAGGTCAGCTCAGTGTTCTTTCGATTTATAGAAACAGAAGGTACTCCATGTTGCCATCATTAACACCATAATACTGGACACATTTGGGTTCATGATGTTGATAATTGAACTCTAGAAGACTTATAATGTACAGCATGATCCAATGAGTCACATTTCCAGTTATTTTATGTTTATTGTAAGGATCTGTCTTAGGTCACTTGAGGCCATAGACTCCAGTTGTCAACAAGGTACTTCTCCATTTATTCATGGTTCCATAATGGTGTGGGGTGTGTTCACATGGCATGGGTTAAATCTGTTGGTTCATTTAAATATATCAATAACTAATGACTGCTATGTTGCACTGTTTTGTAAAAATTTACACCTATTTATTGACTTCATGTATCCACAAAACAATGAGTATTTCCATCAGTATAATACACTGTCCTCAGGCCAAAGTTACCCAGGATTCATTTAACTTGCATTTTGTAAACTTGACAAATAATGTTGCCACTATTTTTACTCAGCATTTATCCCATTTAGCAATTGTGGGACACTGTTGAGAGGTCTAATCACCTGCATGATCTTACACTCTAAAAATAATAAAAATGGTAATGACTTAACACCTCCCTGGAGGTCTTCCAACAATGTGTGGAATTGATGCCATAGCAAGTTATTGCATTTTATGCCCTATATGATACTAAGCATGTCTCCCATGATTTTTACACATCAATGTACATTAAATGCAACATTTATCTCTCTAATTCCAAAATGTTAGATTAAATATGAAATTTAAGGAAAACTAACACGGTCAAATTTCATTAGAAAAAAACTTTAAACTGAAATTATTATTGTTTTACTCTGATGATGTTGTCAATTTAGTTGGAACAAGAAGATAACTTTGTATATGTTCCTTACAAAATTAATTAAGTATTTTAAGATACATAAATACACTTGTCTGTTCATTCACATTCCTATAAAGCAGTAACAGCACAATTGTATCAAAGTAAAAATATTACTGGTCATTTAACAGGTACTGTTTGCAAATATACAATAAGTCCTTTTTCTTTATTACATGCCAACATATTAATACTAATGTAATATTATGCAAAACTAACCATAAGGTTAGTAGTACACTACCTGAAACCACACAGCTTGCAAAAGCAATATAGGTGTTCTATTCAACAAAATAAAATAAAGAAATGCCAGGAGATATATTCTCACTCACTTAAAATAAACCTGCAGTGGCAGAAGTTTGAGCATCCTAAAATTTTTCTTCATTCTGGGTTTTGTGTAACAAACTTCAAAATATAAACCCAGTTTGAATAAATTGTAGGTATCAATATATTTGGTAAAACAAGAGGTATTGCTAGTTCAAATTTAGGACTTGGGATTTTTTTGTCAGGGTAAGTGGAAAGAAACTCCCTATTTAATTTTATTAATTATTAGTTCATTTTTATAAAACATGTTTTATTTTGAACAGTATAAGGGTAGAAGTACAGTACACTGTTAAAATTCTGCATAGGTACGACTGTTTTCCATCAGTGTTTGTAATCATCTGGGTATATCCTCAACTGACTTCTTCATTTCCTGTACCTTTTGCGCATTTTCTTCCAATATGGATGTTGAAGGATGAGCAATTCTGTGGGTATCAACCTGTACTCATCAGCTTTGAATTACAATTTCTGATAGTTTTGGCTTCTACTGGACACTGTGCCTCCATCTCAGTACTTGTATCACAGACTGCCACACTTTGTAACAGGATACTAGCTGAGCACACTCATGCTGAGTTATGTGTTGTCATTCTGGACTACACTTGTCACTCTGAAATAAAAACAAATTAGCAATGAAATTCTACCACTGGGCATCACAATATATTTTATTTCATGCAAATATGGTGATATTAACAAATAATAAGTAATTTTTAATATGGAGTTTCTTTCCCCCTACCCTGTAGATATATCTATGTGTGAGTGCAAACTATACCACAGTATACACTATACACCTCCATAAAATCTAAATGACCATATCCTAGCAGCTGATCTTTCCTCTGACTCCTAGCCCTCACTGCTCAATGAAGAAAAAACTTGCTTGTATCATTCAATACCTCCAAAACTAAGCTGGTAATGTTTCATCACAAAACAACAGCAAATGCAAACAGCAAATTTTCTCCCGTCCTGATGAATGGTTGTACTTTCAATGAGGCTCCCTGCTTTAAACACCTATACACTCTAGACATCAAGTTTTACTGCTCCAAAACATACCTGTCTCCTCTGGCCATGCTCTATCTTTATAAGAGTCAGGTCAGACTAAAATTGTTGCTGCTATATCTGGGCTAGAGCTGCCCAATCCTAACTTTCCAGCCTTGACAGAGTTCAAAAGTGTTTGTGCAACCTTGCAAGTAATGAATTATTTTCCACTCTGCAAATCCTTTTCCAGACAAAATGTTGCTAGCCTTTTATTATTCTATTGCTATTTTCATGGCAAATGTTCAGACAATCTACATTTCTTAGTTCCATCAGTTCCAGACCTTCACAGCTAGGACCTGCCATACCATGTACACAAAGTTGACTCCTTCATATTCCCTCCATATTTTATTGGTAAAGAATGTTTTACTCAGCTTCTTCCCCAGAACTTATTTTGTGGAACAGACTCCTGAGAGGATGCTTCCACAATCACTACAATCTTAACCTCTTCAAGTCTTCCACTATTATCTATCCTGAATATCCTCATAACTTCTTATTTCCTCCTTTTTGCACACTTAAAACACTGTTCTTCAGTAACCCATATCTGGAGTGGCTTTTGGGCCTTGTATTGGGTGACCAAAGTTTTAAAAAAATTATGTGATCAAAAGTAATTTACAATACAGAAGTTCTTTGATTAGTTAATTATCATTACAATTGGAATACTTATTCATGAAAACTCTTGTAGTGGTATCAGCATTTGGTTATATTGAAATACTTCTTAAACCTACTTTTTATGCTCTAAAATTAAAATTAAAAATTAATTTAAAATTAAACTTATTGCATGCTATGGCCAAAGCACATAGCCTGCAATAAGTGTTTGAAAACAATAACACAGATGTTTCACCTTAAAGAATACATTAGCTTAGGAAAGTGATGTTACATTTTTGGAGAGTCCATTCAGATATAGCAAAATTTATGTAATTATCATTATTAATAATAATAACAAAAACCCACTATTAAATTAAATTTATTTTATTTCTTGTTGAATGACATGTTACATTTTTGGAGAGTCCATTCAGATATAGCAAAATTTATGTAATTATCATTATTAATAATAACAAAAAACCACTATTGAATTAAAATTATTTTATTTCTTGTTGAATGATATTCTAGATTTAAAAAAATTCTCATCATTGAACCTTTCCTTATTTTAATGATTTTGAAAATGTTGCAGTGATCTGACTAAATAAAAATCTGAAGATAAAGTATTAAAAACAATGAATGAAAAGTATTGGGATAGATGTAAACCTAACAATCTGATTTCTTAGTTGAAGAAGTCAGATTGTTAGGTTTAGATCTACCTCAGTATTTTTAGAATTCATTTTACTGAAGAATAAAATCATTTCTCTTGATTGAGACGAGTGCAGTTTTTTCATCAATTTTCAATCTTCATTCATTCTTCACACTATCTGTTGTGATTACCTTCACTTACTTTAATGTCTCATGATAGATTAAATTTTTCCTTTTGCAGATAGGATAAATTTTCAGTTAGCCCCAACTATAACTATGCATAATTTAAAGAGTTTTTTTTTCTTTATCAAGTCAAGCAAGGGACAAATATGAATTACTCAATTTGTTTAACAACAAATAATTTCTAATAATGGAAACCATTTTAGCAATTAAAAATCAGCAAAAAAACAATGTGGACATGGAATATTAAGACATGAATGTAGAAAACAAGAAAATTTAAAAAGGAATGGAATGACTAAAGCTAAACATTCTAGGAATATGATGGAAAGAGAATGGGGATTTTGTAAGTAATGATCACTGAATCAGAGAAAAATGAAAGAGGAGTTGAGTTAATATTAGACAAAAACAAAAGGATGTGCATTTTATCTTAGTGATAAGTATCAGACATTGGCCTTCTGCTGAAACTAAAGTGTAAGCCATTCAATATAGCTAACATATGCACCCACATCAGAAAGCACTGGTAAAGAAATTGATGTTGAAAATGCCAAATCTCAAAAAAATTTACAATAAATCATCATCATCATCGGGAATTTAAGTGCAAAAACAGGAAGGGAAGAAGATAGTAAAATAGTTGGTAAATATGGACTTGGATCACACAATGGGCATGGGGAAGGGGGATAGAAGCAAATGTCCAAGTAATAATGGATACATGATGCAAAGAACATTCAAGATACTTGTGGACTTGGAAAAGGATTCAAAATGGAATACCTTAAAGGAAGCACTAGTGATAAATACTGAAGAAAGAGAAAAAGAATTGGATGACAAAAGGAGAAACAGCAGGTAATAATAAGAAATAGTGCAGAGTAGATAAGGCTAAACAAAAGCAGAAAAATACCATATGAAATTACTCTATCATATCTGCATCTAGTCAATCCTCTTTATCCACATTGTGTATGACGAAATCTTAAATGAAACTGAATGAAACATCACTAGTAATAATATAAGTTATAAGTAAAGAAAAATGACTTCCAAAACAGATAAGGTTGATTTTGATTAAATCTTTGCAACATTTTACATATATATATATATATAGAGTATAAAGGTTCTCAAAAATAATGTCTGTTGTTTATTTACAGATACCATTTTCCCACATAGTCATCAGCATTAGCCATGCATTTTCACCAGCAAAAAAGAGCCCTCCTTTCATGGATTGAGAGTAACCAGAACATTACAAATATTGCTGTTACTATTAACAAAATGCATTATATACCATGTAAATTTATTTACAGCCAATATTTGGTCAATGTCATTTTTTGCATGAAGGAATTCAATGATACAACTTGGATTCATTTATATTTTCATATTAAGCCATTTTACCAGACTACCATTTGCATGCTATCTGTACAAAAAAGGATGGGTTAATAATGGGAGAGTTCAGTTTCTACTGCCATATCACCAATAACCATCTCAGACTTCATGGGCCAACATAACAATGCAGGAGGCATTACAGCTCGTATATATCATATCAAGAATTATAGCAGCCTTGCTTAGGCTACTTGCTGTGATATCTGTTAGAAATTCTCCTGACTCCAACGGACTTCCCTGACTCACTTGGAGTTCTTTACTTAAGGTGTCTTGCCTAGTTCATTTGTGTTACTAGGGGTATGTTATTTATTCCACAACATCTCCTTTTGACATTTTTTTATTAGTAAATATTTTATTTAATTTCTTAGAATTCACTGCCTCTTCTTTCTGGTGAGTTTGCCACTGTACTGAACTTTGTATTTCTTTCATTTTGGGTCAACCTCTAGTTTTTCCATTCATTTCTTTTTTTCTGGTAATCATGCTTGTACATTCAATGAATTCTTAGTGTTGGTACATCAAAAGTATACAGTACTTGCATAAATTCTTCCTTTCTTGCAGGCCTTTTCAGTAAATTTTTTTTTTAACTGATTCCAATGCTTTTTGTGTTCTCATTTTTTTCCTTTTACCATATCATTTTTCCAATTTGTGACTTTATTATTCGGTCTTCCCGCATTTCTTTTGTATTTTTATGTACTCTGAAAAACACTTTTCCACTAATTTTGAAAAATTTTGTGTCCTTTTTGCTATTCATTCTTATTCTATCAGCAACACACCTGATGGTGTATTGGGATTCAGCATTATCCAGTATACTCTCAAGAATTTTTGTAGTGCTTCTTTGCTCATTTTTTCATTACTTGCTTTTTTTCAAAGCTTTCTTAAAAATACCCACAAACCATTCAGCTTGTCTGACCTTGGGCGATACAGTGGGGTATTAATATGTTCAATCGAGAACATTTTACATAAGCAGTGAATTGTGTACCATTATCCGAGACCATGGCATCTAGAATGCCATATCTTACTAACAGTTTGTGTAAAAAATTAACTGTAACCATGGAAGTTGGTTTTTTGCACTTACAAATTTCAGGCCACATAGTAAAACTATACACTACCACAAGATAATGTGATCCATTTATTGGACCTGCAAAATCCATATCTTTGGCCAAGGATGTAATTTCATGGTAGTTGATTTTGTTACCAGAGCACAACCTCTGCAGGCTTTTACTAATTTTTCAATGTCTTCATCCATTTTCATCCAGTATACATAGCTTCTTTGAAATTCCTGGATGTCCACTATGAAATTCATTTAATATCCACTTTTGTAATATGCTAGTTATTGCTACTCTTTGTACAATCATCAGTACTCCATCACATAGCAAGTAAGTGTTTAAGTCTGGATTACATTCTAAAAAGTGTCTATCTTTCTTACTTTCTTTTAGTCATTTTTTTTTTTATTTTCGAAATAAACATGTCTTCTTCTGCTTTTACTTTTATTTCTTCCAGGGTAACTGGTAGTTAGTGTACTACATTGCGTAATATATTTTTAATTTCTATTTCCCTTTTTAATGCTGCAATAACAGTGTCCTGAAATGGTTCAGTATTTTTTGGTATCAATCTTGATAAACCATCAGCATGTCCTAATTTTTTGGACGGTTGGTATTCCATCCTGAAATTGTAATTTAGTAAGATGGTACCCCAGTGCTGTAATCTATTCGCTGTATGCATAGGAATTCCTTTTTTATTAATCATACTTTGATAATAGGGGTTGATGGCCTGTCTGCAAATAAAAACTCCTTCCATGTATAAACTGGTGAAATTTTTTTGCTGCAAATATTATTGCTAATGCCTCTTTTTTGATCTGGCTGTATTTTTTTCTGCTGGTAGGAGTGAACACAAAGCATGTGCAACGGCTTTCATGTTACTGTCATCATATATATGTAGAATTACTGCTCCTATACTATAGTCACTAGCATCTGAAGCTAATACAATTTCTGCTTTTGGATCGTAGTGCACTAATAATAAGTCTGACGTTAGTATTTTCTTGATTTCTTCAAATGCCTTCTGACACTTATCAGTCCAGTTCCACTTTACACCTTTTTTAAGCAAATTGTTCATTGGAGCTCTCAAATTCTGCATATTAGGTATATAGATTTGATAATAGTTTGTTAGTCCCAAAACTGCTTGTAGCCTAGTAATGTTTATTGCAGGAGGTATATTCTTAATTGCATTTGCCCTCAACAGATCTGGCTGATGACCATTTTTGTCAGTGATTTGTCTAATGTACTTGATTTTAGGTAAAAACAATTCACACTGTGACCAAGAAAAATCTGTAATATTTGGGGCAAGCAAAAGAAATGAACTGCCTAAAAAACAAAATTTTATTAAGAAGTTGTAAGTGTTCCACAATGTACTTTCAAGATTAGTATCTGTGGTCATTCAAGATTGTAGCACAAGTTGTCACATTTACATCAGTATTGTATGAGGTAATATGAAGATCTATATGCATGAAGTGAAATAAATATAATACATAGATACCTATAATTTTGAGAAGTGCCATTATTAATCTGAGTGTTGTTTGTTCTACTGAATTTCTTTTGTTGCATTCTATTTTACAGCCTTTTTCAAGTGTACAATTTGCTTCCTTCAATTTTCTTATAATCCAGCTATGCTATTATTTGGAACTTGTCACAAAGAGGGTAGATGATCCCTCTTCTGCAAGATATTGTCTGCTGTACCATTCTTTTCTTCTTTACTTTTGGATATGGTTTCACAAGTTTGACTTTATCTCTTCTATGATTTTTCCATGTTTGCATGTGATGCAATCTTTTACCATCCACTTCTTTCATCAAGGACCAACTTCAGCAAGAAGATTGCAAATAGTGATTATTATTCTGAAAACCACCAGTCTACAATTCATTTGGATTCATTCATTTATTGTAGATTTCCTATAGCCCCATAGTTGCTCCAAAAATTATCTCATTTCCCATTTCACGAATTATATGGGATGCATAGTTATTGTACACCTAAAAAAGGATATAGAATTAATGAAAACATTCCAATAACAATAAAAAGAATAAGTTCAATTTGTCTTGGAATGAAAACATTATGCCTTATCTATGCTTTTCATTACTTTTATTATAACAAACAAAATAGTACCAAAGTACTCTGAATAAGGAAGAACAACACTCAACTATATTTATAGTGTTGTATTTTTTAATGATCAATTTCACATTTCAGCAGTTAGTGAGTTTTCTCTTGTGTTTATATTTCAAACCTTTTAAACCTCAAGTATGAAGTTCGAAGAAAAAAAATAATAGATAAATAACAGAAAAAATACTAGTTTTAATGATTCATAGTAATGGAATAATATGATGAATAAATAAATAAATAAAAATAATAAAAAAATTTTAAGCAGTATAATGTTTAGCCATAGACAGTATCAGATTTTTTTAGGGTTAGGCAGATATGTATTTAATTCTTTCAAAATAAAGCTAACTATATGTTCTTTCACTTTTTTCTTATACTTACAATTTTCTCTCTCCTCGTATTTAGCACTCTCTTATTTTCTTTTGCTGTCTAATGGATATAGCATGCCTATCCATGCATATAAACAAATTCAAAATGAAGATACATAACATACCTGAGCTGAATTTTAAATTTTAAGACAAATTACAGATACAATTTTATCAAGGCTACTCTAACCAACTTACATGCTCTACCATATTATCAGCCTATGACCTTTTTTTTTTTAGTACTTAAATGATATTTCAATAATGGCCACATTGTTGTTAATGTTTATGTTCGGTATCACTGACTTTTACTTGCATGCAATTATATTCCTAGCCCAAATATTTGTTAAATAATGCATACTTAGGCTGCAAGAATCCCTCCAAATAAATTTCATTAAAAATCAACTAGCAAGGTCTGTTTAATTTTTATTACATTTTTCTGTCTGTGAATAAACTTGTCACACATCTAGATTCATACAGTGAAGAAAACAGCAACTTACCTCGTCAAACCAAGCGACAGCGCATCGCGTGTATTCTACAATGGAAAATGTGGCAAAAAAGAAAATTACTTACCAAACAAAAGGGCACGTATTCCGCATGACATGCTGAAGATGGAATATTTGAATTAAAAAACAAGTCCATCGCTGGAGTCGCTATAAAAGTATTCTGATATGCAAATTACTGAACATCCTCTCCCAGCTGTCGACAAATGGAAAAAATGCTCAGCCGATAAAAACAGTCGGTGTTTTTGAATTGGGGAGAAAAATTCGGGTATTTTGGCTACTGCGTTTGTTGGAGAATTATTTTTCTGACTGGTTGCATGCATTGTGATTTGTGAAATAGTACCTGCGAATCGAGTTTTTTGGCATTTTTTTCTGCCCCCAATCTGAACTTAGAGTCTGAACTTAGTGATTTATTCTCTGCGACGTGGAAATAATCTGCGACAAATATTTCCTTTGTAATCCCAAATCGCATACAATTCAATGTATGGAGGAACTGTCATCTGGAATCATTATAAGAAAGTAATTACATTTTACTAGAAGAAGGTATAAAAACAAATGCAAGTTAAATTTACTTAGTTATTATTTGTCAAAAATGTAATCACATTTATTTTCAATGAGGGCAGCCTAATGGAAAACCAAATTTTTGATTCCAGAAATTAGAAGAAATCCATGTTTTTAAACAAGTTTTAACTGTCCTGTTGGCTAGGGCTTCAGAATATGCCAACTACATTACTGCAGAGGGGTAACCCCCCCCTCCCCCAATGAGGCTATCTGTAATGTCTGGGGACAGGATTCTGGGTTAGATACTTTTGATTCCCAACACGCCAATTTGGCCCTTACTTGGACTAGATCAATTGGTTTGTCATGCCCTAGTGCCTATAACAAAATATAAGGCCCCAAATATAAATACCATCTCCATCTAATTTATAGGCATTAGAAGGCAATGGCTGAAGGTCAGTCAGTTCAAAGAGATCTGGACTTAGACATGGCTGTAAACAGTTGGGAAGTGCAACAAATGGTTTAACAGATGTTTAGAATCTCTCTTGAATACAATTATACTGATTTGTGTAGCCCTGACATGTCAAGGTGACTGGGTTTCTCCCTTGACACATCCCCCACTCAGGTTATGACAGTAAATTACATCTGTATCCTGGGTAAGACAATAAACTATGTCCGACAGCAAGGCCTCTGATCAGGAAGTTTTGAGAAGGGTAGAACCACCTCTTAATTGTTGGTGTTCCAGGTCCACTCTGACCGGGGTAGTAGCATCTGTTAGGGTCCCAGCTATATGCAAATAGTTAACCCCCAAACTGGGGTCAAAGCACTATGAAAGTGTAAAAATAAGTTTTAATAACAGAAATACTTTTTTGTAAAAAATATAATTACCAGCAATACATTTTTCGAAAAAAATATTACTAGCAATAAAAATTGTCGGCATTAAATAGCCCAAGGTGGGTGGGGAGCATAGATGGTGAATTTTACTACATCAAAATTATGAATAACCAAAATTAAAAACCCAAATAATATCTTTCAGACTCTGATTCTGAAAAAGAAATAAGTATTGACTTTCCAAGTTTTCTCGTGCTCATGTCCCTAGATGAAACTCTTCCAGCAAAAATCCAGTAAAATTAACCACAAAAGAGTTAAGAAATTGAGAAACAGCAATTTGCTAGTAGAAATGGAAAATAGGAAACATGCCAGAAGTTTAATCAAGATAAAGACTTTTCATAACCCCAAAATAAAAATCTTCCTCCATGAAAGACTGAACACGTCTAAGGGAGTCATTAGAAGCAGAGTTGTCTCTGGTAACACCTGCAGAGTTGTCTCTGGTAACACATCTGCCTTAGGAAGCCGAGGGGGGTGTCAGTGATTACTGTAGAATCACAATAAAAGGAAAGGAGAAACCATAACAGCAGACATATATATCCTTACTTTTGTCACACTTCAAATCCCTAGAAAATTAAAATTCAGGTACAATATTGAACCAATGGAACAATATATTCCTGCTCCACTAAATTGATTCAAGTGCCAAAAATTTGGACATCATGGGGATAGCTTCAGGAGTTGCCCAACATGTGGAGAATATTGCCAAAGGAATTCAGACCACACAGAAGAAGAATGCCACTCTGAAGTAATATATGCTGTCAGGCAAATAATCCAGCATACTCACAATCAAGTGACTTCTGGAGAAGGGAAAAGGAGATAGTCATGGTGAAACATAAACAAAATGTCTCATTTGTGGAAGCAAGGCAAATAGTAGAAAGCTACATGAAAAACCCTTCCTATGCAAAAATAATGCAAAAAATGACCACAATGAATACCAGTCAACATGACAAATACAGAGCCCTCATTGAGAAGTTTGTACACTTAGGACCAAATGACTGGCCCAAATTTCAAGACTACCTAAAAGAAATATACTCCAAAGAAATAGTACAAACTTAACCACAAAAGAAAGCCAATGAAAGAACTGAAATAATAAAGAAAAAATAAATACAAAATCTACACTCAAACACAAATTACTCCTTCAAAAAGTACAAAATCTCCTACAAAGCAAAGGTCACAGCAATCTCCTATCTGTCCACCAAAAACCATTAAAGATAGACTCAAGAACTTATCTCCCAAAAAAACAGAACCAGCCAAACAAAAACCAGAAATTCACAGTAACTTAATTCCTACCCAAAATCGATTTGATAAACTGGGAGAAATGGAGATGGAAAGCCAGAAATCATAAACAGCCATAACCTCCAAATTCAAAACCTCAAAAAATTAAATCACAACCACATAAGTCCAAAAACATTTAGCAATCATGTATCAAATAATCCAATCGAACTGCCATGGAATAAAGGCAGATATAAATGAACTGCTTCTGCTAATAGCAGACCTGTCACCAGCAGTTTTGCCTTCAGGAAACATTCCTTAAGCCAAATAACAAACTGAATATAAAAGAATACTATCAATACAATTACACACATAACATTGGGCTTTGAGCATCAGGTGGTACATCCATCCTAGATAGGAATGATGTACCTCAATGTAAAATAAATTTAACAGCTTTACAGGTGACTGTTGTTGAAGTGAGCTTGCACAGACCAATAAATATCTGATCAGTATATATCCCACTGAACTAACCAGTAAATGAAGCTGAAATTCATGAAACCATAAGGGACCTTTTATGATACAAGGGGACTTTAACTGTTATAGCACAATATGGGGTTGTAAAGACACAAACTAAAAGGGCATGACCTTAGAAGCAATAAATAATAATGATTTATTCATTTATAATGATAAAACACCAACTTAAATAAATCCATTTACTGGCAGCTACTCAGCAATAAACTTACCCCTATATGGTACATCAATTTATATGGATTTCTCTTGGAAGGTACTGGCTGATACATGTGGTAACAATCACTTGCCAATAATTCTACAAAACTCAGAACATAATGATAAAAATCCTCTTCACTGGAAATTAGGTGGAGTGAATTGGAAAGAATTTAAAATCAAATGTTCTGAAAAGCTAATCGAATGAAAAAGCATCAAGGACTTAAAACATTTCTCTGAAATCCTCAACTCTATAGCTAGAAAAGGCATTTCCAAAAATTCAGCACCAAAAAAAATGCAAGAGACCTTGGTTCAATGGTAAATGTAAAAAAGCCATTGTGGGAATTCTGTGAGAATTCGACAAACAACCTACAACTTCTAATTTGCTTCAATTTAAGAAATTACAGGCAAAAGCACAGAAAATAATTAAAAAAAAAACAAAAAAGAATAATAATGTATAATAACATTGACAAATGGCAACTTCCCAGAAATGTGGAGAGTATCAAACCTGGAAAAGATGACACAGACCCTGAAAACTACAGACTGACATAATTAACCAGTTGTCTATGTAAAACTATGGAGAGAATGGTTAACAACAGGTTGACTTGGTATCTGGAAACTAAAGGCTTAATCAGTGACTTTCAATGTGCTTTTAGGAAAAAAAAAGCACTATGGACCACTTAATATGCCTAGAAATCTTTGTAAGGGAAGCCTTCATTAAAGTCTTTTTGACTGACAAAAGGTGTACAACATGATATGGACATTTGGTATCTTGAAACACCTGCATGAACTGGGCCTAAAAGGAAGGCTCACTTCATAGAGAATTTCCTGGAAGACCGAAGATTTCAAGTCCATATTGGAACTATTCTATCAAAACTGCAAAATCAAGAAAAAGGGGTTCCACAAAGAAACATTCTTTTGGTGACCCTATTCTGCATAAAAATTAACTACATAGTTAAATCCCTAAGCCCAGGAGTGAAATTCCCCCTGTATGCCAACCACTTCTAATAATGTACTGATCTTGACATATGCATTCCACAGAAAGACAACTCCAACAATGACTCAATAAAATGCATAAATGGGCCACTGAAAATGTATTTACCATTTTCAAAATTAAAACCAAATGGTTACATTTCTGCAAATTAAGAAAATTGCACAACAACCCCAGTTTAAAATTAGAGCAGAAATCCCAGTAGTGAAAGTTCCACTACTGGGATTTCTGTTCCTAGGCATCATCTTTGACAAAAAATTAACATTCATTCCCCATATAAAATATTTAAAAATAAAATATAACAAAGTCCTTCAACTTCTCTGCGTATTGGCCCATGCTGAATGGGGAGCAGATTGACAAACGCTAATTAAATTATACACATCATTACTTCACTCAAAATTGATTAAACTAGTTTCATATATGGAGCAGCTAGAAAATTATACTTAAAAATACTCAATGCAACCTATCATCAAGGCCTCAGACTTGTGTTGGAATGTGTCATGAAAAAGTAAATGATTTTGTCTCTTTCTCTCCTGCTGTCGTAGCGACAGACACAGTCTCCACTTCTGAGACTGAAAACTGCCCTCCTTCTCATTCCAGCCCTTTACATAGAGCTTGGTAACTCACCTATGCAAAACACCAACAAGCCAGCTACCAATCACAGTTCCCGCGCCTGCCCACCTCCACTCGCTTTGGGGGTTTCAAGTTGACCGACCAACTCATTACACGCCTTCCTGATCTTAAGATCACAAAGCTTCTCAGTTCGAGAGATGGTTGCATCTGTCTGGTGACTGCGTCTGCATATATACAACTTGCATGCTTGACATATTGGGATAACCACACATGCGTGAACTCGTTTGCTCCAAGGTGGCAGATTTCCAGATTCATCCCGTGCCTCACTGTCATGATCGCACACCATGCAACTCGGGGCAGGCCTCTTCTGCCAAATATACGTCTACTGTCTCGCCAGGTCGTAAACACCATGCCTGGAATTGGTCATATGCCACGAACCAGTCAGTTCCAAATGCGGTTAGTAGATCGTGCTTTATTTGCTCAATGTCACTTTTCTGTTCTTTGCTCAACTGCCTGTACACAGCAAGGGCGCCGCCTTTCAAGCGCAGTGGAAGAATCCGTTCAATCTTCGTGATCTCGCATAATTCACAGACCAGTTCCACCTTTTCGATCCATTCAACCACAGACTGTCCACTTGTATCACCACTGAATTCGGAGATCAGTTTTATGTTGAACGGTCTTTCCGCCCTCTTGCTGGAGACAAAGTAAATGCCGAAATAGCTTGTGATGGAATGTGTCACAAAAAAGTAAATGATTTTGTCTCTTTCTCTCCTGCTGTCATAGCGACAGACACAGTCTCCACTTCTGAGACTGAAAACTGCCCTCCTTCTCATTCCAGCCCTTTACATAGAGCTTGGTAACTCACCTATGCAAAACACCAACAAGCCAGCTACCAATCACAGTTCCCGCGCCTGCCCACCTCCACTCGCTTTGGGGGTTTCAAGTTGACCGACCAACTCATTACAAGACTAATACTTGGGATTTTTATAACATTACCAGTGGAGTGCTTATACACGGAAGCTAATAAAACACTCCACATATAAGGTGTACTAAAATGGCACTACAGTACTATGTAAAAAATAAAATCATGCCCATCTAACCCAGCTTATAGCAGTACCTTTGAACTGAATTACTGTGATCTATTCCAACAAAAAGACAACACTATAGAATCCTATAGACTCGGGATGAAATCCATTACTGAAAAGTTAGGCACCACACTCTCAAACATACAAGAAATGACAACAGCCAGTATCCCACCATGGACTATCAAGCAACCCAAAGTTTTTCTAGAATTAAATAAACTCCCTCAACAGAAAATACACCCACATGTATTCCAGGACAAGTTTAAGGGCATATTGGAAAACTACCCTAACCATACACCCATCTATATAGACAGGTGAAAGTGTGAGTACAAGATAGGATGTGCAGCAGTGAGCCAAAATATTACAAAAAAATGCACCTCCCAAAGAGAAGTTCTATTTTCCTTGTGGAGGCTTATGCAATAGAGTTAGCTCTCAACATCATCACAAAAAGCAAACAAAAATTTTTTTCAAACACATTATCTATCCTAATGGATTTGAAGGGAAAAAAATCCAACAACCTACTTATCAAAATATTATGCAAAATGAGCACTACTTGCAAACATAAAGACATCAAACTATGTTAGATTCCTAGCCACATCAGAGTTGAAGGTAACAATAAAGTAGACCAAACAACCAAATCAGCTTTAGATATGGATGTAGACTCAAGGACCAAAATCCCATACACCGACTTTAAAGAGGTCATTAACAACTATATTAAAAAAGAATGGCAACGGTGCTAGGATGATAACCTACACAATAAACTCTTTGCAATTCAGCCCAAACTGGGACAATGGAAGTTGGCTTTCAGAAAATCTTGGAAGGAAGAAGCAGTACTGGCCTGCTTATGCATTAGCCATACGAGAATAACCCACCTATACTTGCTAAGCAACAAAGATCAACCAGTATGCCAAGCATTTGAAATGGCATATGCTATCAAACATATATTAACTGAATGTTCAGACCTTGCTCTCTCAAGACAAAAATGCTATAATATAAACATGTATGAGCTCTTCAAGAAAACAAAAGTAGATGACATAATATCATTTCTTAAAAGAGTGGGCATTTCCCAAAAAATATGAACCAAATGAGAAGGTCAATAAAATCAATTTCTCTACAGACTGTATTGTGACACCAAGATCTCCAGAGGTTGAGCAAACAAAAAGAGAAATAAAAAAAAAGGAGAGAGTCTCTTAACTGGATGATAATTGTTGAAATTGCAAGGTGAATTGAACCTAAATTTAACTAGATGAAATTCAGTAAGATTGATCAAACAAAAAAAGAAAGGAGGAAGAGGAAAGAGTCTACTAACAGGATGGTAGTTGTTGAAATTTTCAGGAAGATTGATTGAAAAGTTATGAGAGTTAAAAACAAAATAATAATTCCAAGGAGAATCAAACCCAAATTTAACTAGATGGAATTCAGTAAAATTGAGCAAAACCAGGACTACCCGTCCTTCTCCACTTACCACCAATGAGAAATAGACCATTAAGGTATCCACAAAGATGTCAGATAAAATAAAAACATATGTTGTCAATAAACAAACCAGGGTGGTCATTGATATAAATGACATTCACAATTCCTCTAGACAAAAAGGACCATGAAAAACCATCTGTTTTTAATTGACCACCCAGAAGAGTAGTATCTTCACAGAGATAAAGGCTGACTGGATGTATTCATCATTATAATTGCTGTGGCATTCGTCCAGAGAAAATTTTATATACAAACATAATTTTGGATTCCTCTGGATACAAGTGGTAAGGAAAAATTAATTACTATTTTAAAGTGACCATGAACAAAAAGACTGGGTAAATCTGTTCAATCGTAAAAAAAATATGCATAGACAGAGAAAAGGTAAACTCTCATTTTAAGGAGAGTGCAAATGATTTTCTTTTCTTTTGCAATTCTTGAGTGGTCTGGTTGATCAAGAGATCCTAGCATGGGGCAAGCTGATAGCAAAGGATTAATGACTGAAAACCCCTTTTGTTTTTGAGAAAGTGGGAGAAAGAAGAGAAGGGAGAGAGATTAGCACTACCTATATAGAATAAGGTGAAGTGTAAAGAGTTGGAGTTAAGGGTTGGATTCATCCCTCTGACAACTCTCAAAAGGGGGCTGAACAACCCCAAATTTGGAAAACCACTTGAGTAAATGTATTTTTATATGTGGAAACTTAGAAAAGGTTGATGCTTAGGGTAGAAGACAACAGAACCCATATCCTAGTCAACCCCAACCCTGCTGGATGCAGAACTCCATATATGCTGGATACAACAAATCATACATAAATCAAATCATTGTTACATTTTTAACCCAAGTTAATTCTTTATTTCAAAGGATTCTTTTTTTATGTAGATTCCAAATTGTTGAAGCGTCTTCACTTCAGTTTGCTTCATCAGTGATCTTCTCACCCTCTAAGATCAAAAATACAACATGGCAGAGGAGTGAATGGTTGTGAACAGACAAATGCTAGCTAGGTCAAGTTGAACTGTGAATACCATCACAATATCAGTGACAACAAGTTACACGCTAACAAGTGAAGAGTCAGTTAAATGGTAAACATGGTGGTCTGAATGAACTTGAGTACTGACAAGCAGCATTTCATATTTGGTTACTGCTGTCTAGGGCCAACAGTGGCATGAAATTATTGGTTACCACTAACCAAGGGTTGACAATGAGGTTACAGTATATCTGAAAAGAATACATCAATGAAACCAGACTCTTAACAAAAGCCATCTTTCCAAAAATACATCAATGAAACCTGATTTAAAAACTGATCTTACAAAGAATACATTTTCTATTCATACAAATCTAACCTCAAAATCTTGCTGTCATTAAATAACCCATTGTAAAACAAACCAAACCAAACCAAAGAGTCTGTCTATATTTCTGAGATGAGATATTATGTACATTATTTACATTATCCAGACTATTGTCCTCATCTTTGTCACCATATTTATCACAATGTTTCAGCCGTTGTACGCCCCGGCCTTCTTCAAGGACACATGGCACAGTGGATAAAGGTGTTGGTTAAATTCAGTGACAGGGCCCAAAGAGTGTGAGTTCAATACCCAGTTAAGGCAGTGGAGAACTTTCAGAGGGAAATTCACAGGAGATAACTGATAACTGACATCCATCAAACATGGCACGTGGAACTAGAACAGTCTACCCCGGTGAGCAAAATAAAGGGTTCAGTTTGACATTCCAACCACCTGAAGAAGGCCGGAGCGTACAATGGCCAAAACGTTGTGATAAATATGGTGACAAAGATGAGGACAATAGTCCGAATAATGTAAATAATGTAAACCAAACCAAGTTTGAAAGATTGTTTTAAATTCTTTGTTTCTTCACCCTGTCAACTGACATTTTAAAATATATTGTCTGCACTTCTGCAGAGGGATAAGACTATGCATCAATGAAGCCACCTGTTTGCCATGGGTGGCAACCAATAATGTCTGAGAACAGAAACTTGGTGGCTGAGTAGTCCATGACTCAGACCTATAAGTGATGAGACAGGCAACACTCCTCTTTGGTCCTTACTGGATAGGCAGTCAGAAAGACCAAATCTAAACAATTGGCTTATGTCAAGCCCTAACACCTATGTAATTAAGCCTGACATTGTCTCAGAAACTAATCACATACCCAACCTTTTATTATTTTAAAAGTGGTAGAAAGAAACAAATTTTGACCACCGTTTAAAATTAAGTCTGTCCAGGGTATGATGATAAACTACATCCACATCCTGGGTAAGATGATAAACTACATCAAACAGCAAGGCCTCTGATCAGGAGGTTTTGAGGAAAATGGAACCACCTCTTCATTGCTGGTGTTCCAAGATCCACCCTGACCGGGGATGGTAGTACTTATTAAAGTCCTAGCTATGGGCAAATAGTTAACCCCCAAACTGGGGTCAAAGCATTATGAAAGTGCAAAAATAAGTTTTAATACCAGAAATACTTTTTTGTAAAAAATTATTACCAGTAATAAATTTTTGAAGAAAAAATTATTACTTGTAATACATTTTTGAAAAAAATATTACCAGCAATACATTTTTGGAAAAGATATTACCAGCAATAAAAATCTTATCAGCATTAAATAACCCATTGAGGTTGGTATGCTGTAAAACAAACCAAACCAAACTAAAATTAAGGTGTCAGATTTTTTGAATGCTGAAGCTCAAAATTAACAGGGGATCAAAATCCTCTTTCGATGAGAGTATACGGGTAGATATATCCCCGTCTCAATCAAGGTGAATGGGTTTATCCCCCTTGATAAATTCCCAATAGTAATTGGATTTGTGGTGGGTGGTGAAGCATAGGACGAATGAAAAAAGAAAAACAAACAAATCAAATGGCAAATATGAATAAAAAACCCAAAAGAAATCTCTATAATTCAGAAATAGAAGCCAAAATGGAATTCTCAAGATTCATAGTGATAGAATCTCTGGAGAAAACTCTTCTGGCCAACCTGTCACCATTCTTGATTGAAAAAGTCATTATTAGCAGGGCAACTCCACAGTGAGGAAAATGAAAAGTAATCTACTTATAGACCTCAACAATAAAAGAATGCAGATAATATACTCAAAATGAAGTCTTTCAACAATTTCAAGTGTAAATTGTATCCACATGAAAGACTTAACACCTTAAAGAGAGTTGTCAGAAATACACCAGGGGAAATAAATGCAGTCTTAGAAAAGTAAGGGGTTACTAACTATAGAGGAATAAGTATAAAAAGGGGTGATAACATATCATAATACATACATATAACATTTAACAAACCCTCAGTCCCAAGAGAGATAAAAATTGGATTCGTGATTGAAAGGGTCAAACAATACAGCCCCAATCTTTTGAAGTGTTTCAAGTGTCAGAAATATGGGTATCATAAGGAGAGCTGCAGAGGACACCAAATAGATGCAAAATGTAGTCAAAAAGACCCAGATCATATTGAGGAAGAGTGTACTCATGATATTAAATGTGCTGATTGTCAAGAAAACCATCTTGCCTTTGCAATATCTTGCTACAAATATAAAAGAGAGAAAGAAATCATGAAGGTCAAGCATAGAAGAGATGTTTCTCTCCAAGAAGCAAGAATAATAGTTAACTCCTATATGAAAGGCCATATGTATGCCAATGTAGTTCAGAAGAAAAATCCAATTAGCAGCAAAAATAACAAAACAACAAATCTAGAGCACTCATCAAGCAGTTGGTGTAGCTAGGACCAAATGACTGGCCAAAATTCCAAGAACTGCTAAAAAGAATATGCACACCTGAAAGCTGCTAAACAGAAATACTAAATAATTTGGAAGAGCCCATTTCAAGCCCACATACTACGACTAAAATACCCAAAACACAAAATCCAGAAGACAAAAATGACAAAGATCACCAATCCATCCACCAAATCTCAAAATAGATATCTCTGGAAAGTACCCCCATCCAAAAAAAACATGACCAACCAACAAACAAAAAAAAAACAACTACTGACACAAAAAATAAATTTGAGGTCCTAGAGAGAATGGATGACATGCCACCAAAAAGTTCAAAAATAAAAACTAAAAAATTAAAAAAGAATAAAACTCAAATAAAAATACAAATATGGGATACAAAAGAATACAATAGAACTGTCATGAACTAAAGTCAAATTGCAATGAATTACTCATGCTTATAATAACACTGGATCCTGCAGTTATTTGTATCCCAGAAACATTTCTGAAAAAAAACATAATTTTAACATTAGAAACTACTAAGAGTACAGTCACAGCTCTGCACTCGGGGCCTCCGGGGGTATATCTGTCTTAATAAACAATGATGTACTCCAGAGAAAAACTGAAGTAAAAACAGAACTACAGACAGCTGCTGTGAGAGCTACTTTGCACAGAAAAGTCAGCATATACTCTCTGTATATCCCACTGCATGACAAGACATACCCAAATTAATAACTGACTTACAATGAATGTGGCTTTTGCAAAAACTGGAGTACATTGAACCACCCAGTTCACTTGGAAAGCTTTATTAGAAAAGCATTTATAAGAAAAGAGCACATGGCTACTGTATTCTTTGACTTGGAAAAGGCTTGTGAAACTATCTGGAAATATGAGATCATGTGAGATCCAAATGATCTTAGATTGAAAGGTAGGCTTACCAGAATTCAGCAAGAACTTTCTTCCAAATAGAACTTTTCAAGTCTGCATTTGGTCTATTCTGTCTCATCCAAAAAACTAAGGAGTGTCACAAGGGAGTATATTGCCAGTCACTTGGCTCAGTATTAAAATAAAACTGCAAAAGAACTCACTCAAGATAGAAATGATTCATTGTACATAGATGACTTTACTGTAAGTTACCAATCCCCAAAAATGCCTACCATAGAAAGGAATCTGCAACAATGCTTAAATAAGATCAACAGATGGGCAACAGTTTTAGATTTTGAAAAAGCAAAACAAAATGTGTCCATTTTTGCAATAAAAAGAAACTGCATAATGATCCAACATTACAACTTGTACAGATAGAATTCCCAATGGTAGATGAGTACAAGAACTTGAAAATAAGTCTTAACAAGAAACTAATGTTCATATCACACCTGAAATATCTGAGAAGAAAATGCAGTAAAACATTACAATTTTTGAGAGTGGTGGACAACAAAAATGGAGGAGCAAAATGGCAAACATTGCTCAAATTATACAGAACATTAATTCAATCAAAGCTGGACTATGGAAACTTCATCTACTAATCATATCTCAAAATACTTAACCCAACCTACCATGAAGGTTTGAGATTGGTGCTTAGAACATCTATAGAAAGTTTGTAAATGAACCTCCACCAAAATTTAGATGGGACAAACTAGTTCTACAATACTATATAAAACTAAAAACAAGTCCTTCTAATTGTGCATACAATATCACATTTGATTCAAAATACAGAAACCTCTTCCAACAAAAATAGGAAATTATAAAAACCTTTGGACTCTGGATGGAATCCATCATTCAAGCAGCAGAAACCTCTATCTAGAATCCATAATACAATCATACCAAATATACTACTTTGGACTAAAAGAATGCCAGAAATAAATCTAAAACTATGTAAACATTATAAAATAATTATGTATCCATTTATACTCCAAGAGGAATTAGAAAAAATCAAAATCAATTATCTCACACACTCATACATTTTCACAGATGGATCAAAATACAAACATGTGCAAAAGATTTTAACAAGAAAATAAAAAAGAAACATCTGCCAAAAGAAATTTCAATTTTTAATGCATAAATTTTTTCAATATACCTAGCACTTGACTTCATTTCTAGAAACAAAAATAAAAAATATGTACTATTCTCTGACTCAGTTATGGCAGCAATAAAAAATAAAAAACTTGACAACCCACTGTTGGTGAAATTGCTATGCAGGATGGATTCATTATCTGACAGTAAATAAATAGTGCTATGCTGGATCTCAAGCCATATACAAATTAAAAGGAATGACCAGTCAAACTCAGCTGCAAAGTCTACCTGAAATGAAACCCTTGATAATAGTTTTAGGATCCCTTATGTGAACCTGAAAAATGATATAGACAGTTTCATTAAAGAAAAGTGGCAGAAGCAGTGGACCAACAATGCAAATAAACAATCTTTGCATAATCAAACCAGTCCTGGGGGAATGGAGGCAGGTGTCTAGAAAAGGAAGAAGAGATGAGGTAATGTTGGCTTGGCTGCACATAGGCCACACATACCTCACTCATTCATACTTGATGAAGAATGAAGATCAACCAACATATACAACATACCAAGCTGCACTTACAGTGAAATACATTTTAACTGAATGTACTTACTTAACACTTGTAAGATATCAGTACTACAAGAAAACCAACACAAGAAAACTATCTGAAAATACTGAAACTACCAACACAACATTCTGCCTTAATGAAATAGGTTTATACTAAAACATGTAACACCTACAATAGATCATGTACAAACCGTATATCTATAAAACATATATCTCTCTTGAAAGTATAAAATTATGTAGAAAATATCTGTAGTTGAATGCATACAATTGCATTCCAAATATATTTAGTTGAAGCCATAAAATTGCACACCAAATATTTAGACTTTGGCATTAAATAACCAATAGAGGTGTTGATATGCTGATAAACAAAATCAACCAAACCAATTCTTTGTCCCTGAATGTTCTGCTACTTATTAAATTTTCTAATGATCAAAACAAATGGAATCAAACTCTAAAATGCCCTATAAATAATATACAGTCAAATAAAAGAGATGATAAAATAATTCTAGATGCAATTTCTTGAATGTTTGTGCTTTGGTTGGTTGACTCATAATTCATAGCAGTAAAATATTTTCCAAAACACCCTAATATTTTGTTTAGGGTTTATTAGATACATAGTATTAAAAAATATACAATCATCAAAGAGAAAATTGGCAAAAGATGGTAATGAATCTAAAGAATCTAAGCCACTTATTACCAAAGATTTAAAACATTGCAGATATTGCTATGAATACAGTTACTAACAAATAAAGGAATTTTGAATATTTGTATAAAAATATGAGGACCTTTAACTATGACCTTTTTATATAAACACCATAGAATAAAAAGAAAGAAATATATCAGAATTTGTTAAACATTTTATAGTTTTAAACATTAAAACTTTGCATTGAGCCAATTCAACTGTAAATTGACCTTGTTACCAATCTAGTACTAGGCTTAAATTCATAAAGTCTATGTACCATAGTGAAGAACTCACCCAAACAATTACCATAAAAGTATTTATAGAAAAGCCACAGCTTTACAGCTATGGAAAAATAACTGAAGCAGAGATGCCAGGTCAGAACTAATAATATTGCAGATTCTCCTTTAGCTTTTATCAAGAAACTCAAAGAAAAAAAAAGCACCAGCACTGGGCCATATGTGGAAGCACTGTTCTAAGCATGGACAAATGTTAGGTTTATAGATATATAAGATAGATTCTGGAGAGAAAAATGATCTAACACAACACAGTCAACCAACTTTCTTAGCAGCTGACCCAGCAATGTAGTCTTTCCACTTCATGTCAGCTGAGAATGTTAACCTGAGAAGGTGCAACAAGTCACTCTCCTGAAGATTAGCATCAACTATGCTAACGGAAGACAGAAAGGGGTCTCTCAGATGATTAAAAGAGAGCAGTTCAGTTTTAGAGGGATTAAAATTAAGAAACTATTCTTTTCCTGAGTTAACAACAAATTGTAGGTCATTTTTGAGATCAGCTGCCAATCTTCCAACTGATCATACATAGTACCAAGACAGGAGTAAATGGTTGTGTCATCAGTATAGATATAAAGTTCAGAGCTGATGTCATTCGGAAGTTCGTTAATGAGTTTCTTAATTTTTTTATGGGATATCTAGGTCTTAATTGATTTCCCTCATTTGAATCATCATGATATCTCTGGTCACTCTCATGCTCACTATTACTGGATACACTCATTCTCTCCTCCCTCTCCTGTTCTTTACTTTCATATCTCTGGTAGTCTTCCAGATCATTCTCAATACTGGATTCATTCATCCTTTTTTGTGTCATCTGTTCTACTTCCTCTTCCTTTTCCATAACTTCATGCTCTCGTGTGGTTCTAAATTGTCCTTTATGAGCCTATATGCCCTGTCCATTCTTTATTAACACAGCTGTATTAAATCCCTTTTGCACCACAAATTTTGCCTTTTCAGAACTTGAATCCTTGTTCTTTCTGTACAACACACTTTCATTTGTTGCAAATGATATGATAATCAGAACTCTTATTTGTCTTCCCATCAATGCAGATGGGCTTTGTCTTCTGCTCTATAACTTATGAGTATCTGTCTATATTTCTGAGATGAGGTATTATGTACATTATTTACATTATCCAGACTATTGTCCTCATCTTTGTCACCATATTTATTACAGCATTTCAGCCGTTGTAGGTTCTGGCCTCAAGGACACATGGCACAGTGGATAAAGGCATTGGTTAGATCCAGTGACAGGACCCAAAGAGTGTGAGTTCAATAAGGCAGTGGAGAACTTTCAGAGGGAAATTAACAGGAGATAACTGATAACTGACATCCATTAAACATGGCACATGGAACTAGAACAGTCTTCCCCAGTGAACGAAATAAAGGGTTAAGTTTGACATTCCAACCACCTAAAGAAGGCTGGTGTGTACAACAGCCGAAACATTGTAATAAATATGGTGACAAAGTTGAGGACAATAGTCTGAATAATGTAAATAATGAACTTAGAAGTATTCTGGATAAATAACTCTCTATATCACAATCCACTGGAGAGAATGCTTTTAATCCCATTTTTACCATTTGCACCATTCTGTCCACAATTCAATTTGACTGTATGTGGTAAGATAGTGTTTTGTATAGAATGCAGCCAATACATTTTAAACATGCACATAAACTTTCTTCACAAAACTCAGGTGCATTGTTAGAAAAACCAAGGTTTTTGGTTTTCTTAAAAACTCTATCCTCAACACCCACTTCACAATAGTGGCTTTTCTATCCATGACTTTAATAACTTCAGGCCAACCTGAATATAAGTCAACTAATATCAGAAATAATCCTATATCTTTAATGTAGACATGATCCATATGTACTCATGTACATGGTTCCATTTCCTTTGGCCAAGAGTGAATTTTTTTTTTATTTCTGCACACTTTAGGTATTTTTTAACATACTCTTCCTTGTCTCTCAAATAGCCAGGCCAACATGCTTGCAACCTCAATCTCATTTGCATAACCAATATACCTCCATGTATATTATTGTGCATGGCTTTAATTACTTCTTTTCTCAGAGACTGTGGAGGTACTATGATATCTTCATTAACTATAATTCTTTTTCTATTATTAATTTGTCTCTTGATTCTATGTAGCCTCTCAGCCATAGAGCAATTACTCCATGTATTTCTCTTTATTCTATCCATAACTCTATTCAACACTGGATCCTGCCTAGTTCCAAGGGTAATACGTCCATTTTTATCCAGTGCAAAATCCTATCCTCATAATTTTTACTCTTAAAATTTAACCAAGATAATGCATCCACATGCAGAATAGTATTTACTTTAATATATATGCTGTCAAAGTCAAAGCCTGATTGCTGCCATCCTGGCTGCTGACTTTTTCTAATATTCCTTGTTCCACCATTTTGTTCAGCTTAATAACCACTAAGGATAGCATGTGAACAGGAACATTTTGGCCTTGAAAATACATGGGTTGACTGCTTTCTTTAAACTGAATACTCATCTTTTATCCCCTTAATAATCCAACATCCAGTTCTACAGTCTTCATGAAATTTATCAGCTTCAAGGAATCCACTCTTAACACACCCATTCCTAAAAGACTATGGTGGGCATTATCTCAAATCAATTTTTTTGTCTCAAACATGCCTCCAAAGCATCCTAAAATTTTGATGACTGACCCCTCAAGCTGTTTCAACTTTTCTTTAACTTTGGTCTACCCATTCTTTCCCAAAAATTCCTTGGTATCATCAACGCAACACCACTTCTAGTATCCACTTGAATGAGTAAAGTTACTCTCTTCAACTTCATCATTTCCTTACTTTTATTTCAAATACTTCCATATTTTCAATCAGAGGATCTATAATTCCTAC
Organism: Acanthosepion pharaonis; assembly: GCA_903632075.3. Taxonomy (NCBI): domain Eukaryota; kingdom Metazoa; phylum Mollusca; class Cephalopoda; order Sepiida; family Sepiidae; genus Acanthosepion; species Acanthosepion pharaonis. Next base: position 1,754,958 of record CAHIKZ030002423.1, on the reverse strand, counting down.
TTGCTTTTCATACGTGCTTAGCGTCTGGAAATGATCCCTCTTTTTACACTTAAAACACCATTTCCCAAAGGCTGAACACTTATTTTTGCTCTTTTCATGTTCCTTATTGCAATATCTCCCTACAAGTAAGATTTTAGTAACACTGTATGTCTCCATACTGCCTTTGGAGGCATCAAATCTTTGAATGAATTCCAATTGTTGTAAGAACTCCGCACATACTTTCAGATTCATATTATGAGCTTGAAACCACACAAGAATTTTATACTTGTACAAGATGTCAAACATTCCTTCAATCAGTCTTAGCAAAATTAGCTCATCTTTGATAGACATTTGTTCTCAACCCATACTCTCAAACTCACAATATCTCAACGCTTCTTTTTGCTGTACATATTGCATTTTGTCCAGTCTCTGTCTACTTTTGAGAAAATTGGTTCTTTCTGCTATGACCAATCTTTTTTGGTTGTATATTTGCTTTTATGGTGGCATCAATAGGCTAAATCTCACAACACTTTGGGATAGACCATGACAGAGATTTTTTTTATGGCCTCACACCCTGCTGAAGCCAAAAGCAAATCCATAACTTCATTTTCTCCTCCACTATCTTTGGTGTCCTTTAACTTTTTCACTCTTGCTAACACTGCAAAACACCTAAGCCAAGTTTCAATATATTCAAGATCCTCCATTGTATTGAAGCAAGCAATCAGCAATACCATATTGTTATGACAGATATTCTCTCTGACAGATGTAGTCTCATCAAGATAACTCTCCTGTAGGTATAATAATATTTATACAGTACCTTATTTACTAAAAAGTGGGACCAAGGATAGTGCCCTGGGTAATACCTGCATTAGTAAAGAAAGATCTAGAAAAGTAGATGTTCAAGATAACTTTTGTTTCATTTCAAGAAAGATTGAATCAGTTCAAAAAATAATCTGGAGACACCATAACTTTTCAACTTGTGAAGAAGACCAGTATGCCAAACCTATTGAATGCTTTTGAGATGTCCAAAGCAAGAGCCTGTGCTTCATCATGCTTATCTAAAACTTATCTAAAACTTGATAGACTTTTTCCATAATAATGGTTAATACATCAGTAGTTGACCTATAGAAACAAAAGCCATATTGCTTGTCTGAATGAAGGCCCTGCATTGGGACATGCTTTACTAATTTAGCATTAATTAAGGCCTCTAGTAGTTTGCCAAAAAGAGGTAGAGGGCTAATAGGCTGATAATTGGAAGGGTTGAACAGTTCACCTGAGTTCTTAAAGACTGGAAAAACAGATGAGGATTTCCAACAAGCAAGAGGCAGCAAGACATTATACAGTTTAGAGAGAACAGGAGCCAGTTTGGGAACACATTTCTTGAAGACTATTACAGGGATACCATCAGGTCCACATGCTTTGTGGGGATTCAGATTAGAGATGATAGCAGAAACCATAGAAGTGGTTATATGCATATCACTCAACAGGGACTCGGTTCTAAGTAGGAAATTAGGCAAGGATACTCTAGATGAGTCAAGAGTAGAGTTTAAGGAGAATTTATGGGTGAGTCATTCAGCTTTATCAGCAGAAGATGTTAACAGCTCAAATCGATTGAAGAGAGGAGGAATAGAAAACTTACTCTTATTTTGCTATTACAGATTTAAGAAATTTTTAGTAATTTTAATAATCATATACTGATTTTCTGAAATTTCTCAATAAATATCCCTGTAATTCACTTTTGCTTTGTTCATATTAACATTTTTTTTTCATTATATATGTATGTCTTCATAGTTATTTTGAAATTTCATTTCTGTGGAAGAGAAGATGACTTACCTCATGTGGCAAAGTGAGCACATATATGCCTCGCATGAAAAACAAGTGAAGGAAAGGAAAAAGAAATATGGCTGCCCTGACACCTTAAAAGAAAGACATGGTCTCAGAGCTAGGAGAATTGGCAAGAGTGGTTGGGCATGTGCAAATTTTTTGCAAGATCAACTCAGCATAAAAAACACCATGTGAGAGAGGATAGTCAGTATATTCTTGAACGTGGTACTGCTTTCACGGAGAGACTTTGTCAGTTAGGAAAGCAATTACTTGGATCAGTTTCACACAAGCTATTTTGACCAAAATAACAGAGGGGATGGTTGATGGCTCAGTGTCCAGACCATCTGTGGTTGAATAAATTGAGAAAGTTGAGTTGGTCTGTAAGATGTACCAGGTGAAACATTCAGAACACATAGCCCCTTTAAGGCTAATGGGTGGTGTGAGAAAAGAAGAAAATGAATTTCAGCCAGATAAAATTCACACTGTACACAGCTTTTACTATGGATGTTTTTTTTTTTTTGGCTTATGAGCTATTTGCTGATTGTCAGCTCTGACCTGGAGAATCGATAGATGTCTATATGTCAGAGTTACAGAAACTTTCCGTCCTGTTCGGTGAAATGAGCAACTGTGGCCTGGCATGTGCATTGGTGTGAGGGTTACCAGACTGGGTTAAACATCTCCTTCGTGCTTGACCCAGATGGATGAATTGCCTATCAACTAGCTGTTGACTCAAGCACAAGCAGACAAAGTACTGGAGAAGGGACTGGCAGTTGCGGCGGTATGAACAACATTGGATAAGGTGAGAAAGCTTTCTACTGAGGATCCATGTGGCTCCATAACATGCTATCATTGCAACAGTCCCAATCATTTTGCAAAGGACTGCACAGAACCACACACTGAAAGGCGGACACCCCAGATGCAATATTACAAATGCAACATTGTAGGCCATGTAGACTACAATTGCCCAGGAAACGAGCCAGAGGAATACTACTCCCCAAGACCCATATAAAGGAGGATCTACCTGCAATTGCCATATGCATCAATGGAATCAGGAGTTTATTCTTGCTAGACACAGGCTGTTCATGGTTTTTGTAAGCAGATTGCTTTCTTGCTCTTGGAAGAGGAAAAAAAGTGAACATGCTCACTGTTGGTGAAAGGACCCTCAGTGCTCTGGGTTAGGACTTATTCAACTTGATGTGAGCAACAGGCTCTCTATCAATGTTGAGGTTCTGGTTGTGGATGGAAAACTGCTTGGTTTTGACATTATCAAGAAGTTAGGAAGACTGTGAGGAGACTGTGAGCTTTCCAAAATTTGACTGACATTTGTGAGCAGCCACCACCATCAACAAGCCTGACTTCCATGCAGAATATGACCAGAACAGGAAGATCTGGTTGTTTCTTGGAAGTGGTCTGTTGACCAGACACCACCAGTATTGAAGAACCGGACAGCTGAGTATCCAGTATCAAAGCCACTCAGGGAGGAGTATATTCATGAGCTACAAATCTGGAATAACAACTGGCTACTTCAGTATCCTGAGGAAGAATTTGGGCCTTCCAAGAGCCTGGTCTAATGGCTGTGCTTCAAGAAAACAAACAAAAGATCTGCCCGGTCATGGAATATCAGGAACTCAATCAATATGTTGATGTGCACATCACTGATGCAGATGTTTACGTGAAAAAATTGAGGGAGTGGTGGTAGGAAGGATTGGATGTGAATGTGCTGGATTTGTGCCATGCCTATTTGCAGCTTCATGTTGACAAATCATTATGGCCTTTTCAAACAATGAAGATAGACAGCCGTCCAGGGTATGATGATAAACTACATCTGTGTCCTGGGTAAAACAATAACCTACATTCATCAGTAAGGCTTCTGTTCAGGAAGTTTTTCAGAATTGTAGAATCACCTCTTAATTGCTGGTATTCCCAGGTCCACCCTGACCCGGAGTGGTAGCAAATATGAGAAACTAGTTAACCCCCAAAACTGGGGTCAAAACACTCTGAAGGTGTAAAAATAGGTTTTAATACCAGAAATAGATTTTTTATTACCAGCAATAGATTTTTGAAGAAAATAAATATTAACAGCAATACATTTTTGAGGAAAAAATATTGCTAGCAATGCATTCCTCAAAGAAAAAATATTACCTGCAATGTATTTTTGTAGATAATTAAAACCAGCAATACGTTTTAGAAGAAAAAAAATATTATTAGGAATACATTTTTGGAAAAAATATTACAAGCAATAAAAATCTTGTCAGCATTAATTAACCCATTGACGTTGATATACTGTAAAACAAAACAAACCAAACCAAACTGAAGATAGACAGGCAAAGATATTGCCTCATATGTTTGGGTTTTCGGCTCAACATGGCACTGCTAATCATGCGATCAATTGCCATGGTTGCACAGGACATGACCATCTAGAGGGCCATGTCCTTGTACATCAATGACATATTTGTCAATGAGAGTGTATGCTCTGCAGCATGTGTAAGGGCACACCTTTAGCAATTTGAACTAACAAGAAAGGACCCAAAGTGTTTAGAGAGTGGCACCCATGTACTGGGATTACATGTCTGGGAGGAGTGAGGCAAGTTGCAATGGAATCATGGGAGTAACCTCCCTCCACTGCCTAATGTGCTCACTCATTGGAGCATCTTCTCCCTGTGTGGGAAGTTGACTGGACATTTACCAGTATATGGCTGCCTCTGCATTGAAACTACATTCATAAAACGACATGTGAACTCATCTAGCTGGGATGATGATGTGTGGGACCAACCCCTGATTCAGATGCTGATAGACATCATTACCAGATTGGCACAGAAGGATCCAGCACAGAGTGATTGGTGCGTTGATGGACACAAAGTTACTGTGTGGGTTGATGCAAGTTCCTTGGCCATTGGCATCATTGTGGAAAGTGGCAAATCCCTAGCTGAAGATGCCAGTTGGCTGTGAACAGAATATGAAGACAAGTATATCAACCTGGTAGAGCTCAACGCAATCTTGAGAGGCATCAACATGGCATTGCAATGGAGAGTGAATCTGGTTCACCTGAAGACTGACTTAACGTGTGTGCATCAATGGGTTTCTGATATATTGTCTGGAAAATTTCGAGTGTGCACAAATGTGGTGACAGAAATGTTAATAAGACATTGGCTCAGCACAATCAAGGAACTGGTGGAGGAATAAAAATTAACTATTGACATAGAGCTCATCAGATTCCAAGCAAACCAAGCCGATCAGCTCACCAGAGTGCCCCAATGCTGGCTGGGTGTGGTTTGGAAAGAAACAGAACCAGTGTGCCTCACATCTATGGAAGAGCAGGAAACCCATATTCAAGCCATCCATTGACATAGTGTACATCCTGGTGTAAAGTACACCTTGTATTTTGTAAGACAGATCTACCCTGAGGCCTTAAAGGCAGCTGTTTGGGCAGTGGTTGGAGACTGCGAAGTGTGCCAATGCATTGGAAAGCTGGATGGTTGAATGTGTGCAAGAATTGGAGCAGGGTGGGGATGGACATAACACATTATTAAGGCTGGCATTACCTGACTCTCATATACTGTGTCAGTTTTCCATCTGATGACAGTTACCACATCAGGATGCTGCCAGCATCATCTGACAACTGTAGTCGCTATTCTGCAAGAGAAGGCCATCTGCTAAGCTGCACCATTGTTGATAAGCAGCTTGGCAGCTCAACAATGGTGCAGCATTCTGTGGTGAGGTGTTTGTGAAGTTTCCATGGAACTAGGATGTCCAAGTTAGATTCCAGTGTGCCTTTCAACCATCAGGGAATGGCATCATGGATAGATGCCATTGCACTATCAAGCATATCTTTGCTCAGTCAGGATGTTCCATTATGGAGGCATTATATTGGTATAACATGACGCCAACAGACAATGCAACAGCTTCATCAGCACCAGTTAGTGCTATATATGACTATCAAGCCTGCATAAAGGGTATCGATGTTGCACCACCACTTGAACACACAGATCCTGGAATCTACAGAGTAGGAGATGTGGTATGAGTAAAGAACCTACATGGTTGATGTTTGATGCAATTCAAAAAAGGAACAGTGACAGGGGTCTACAGCCCATATTCAGTTCTCATCAATGGAACACCATGCCATATCAGAGACCTCCACCTGTGTCAGAAATCTGCATTGTTGGAAGATGATGGCAGTGATAAGTCATCTGAAAGCAACTCAAATTCACTGCTTTTTTCAGTACAGGGCCAGACTATTCATATACTGAACCAGGGGAAACAGATGCTGAAGATGACAATGATGAGGCCACTAATGATAGAGACCAAGTAGGCACAAATGCAGAAGAGACAGGCGAATCCCATCTACCTTTTGATAGAAGCATTTGACGAAGACGACAACCATCTCTGTGTCATTTATGTGATCAGATCATGGAGGAGTTGGGAGAGAAGATGACTTACCTCATGTGGCAAAGTGAGCACATATATGCCTGGCATGCAAGACAAGTGAAGGAAAGGAAAAAGAAATATGGCCAACCCGACACCTTAATTTAAGAAAGACATGGTCTCGGAGCTAGGAGAATTGGCAAGAGTGGTTGGATGTATGCAAATGTTTTGCAAGATCAACTCAGCATAAAAAAACACCATGCAAGAGAGAATAGTCAGTATGTTCGTGAACATGGTACTGCTTTCACAGATAGACTTTGTCAGTTGGGAAAGCGATTACTTGGGTCAGTTTCACACAATTTCATATTAATATATTGATTTTGCTAAATGCCTAAGAAAGTTTGAATAAGTCTAATTCTCAAAAATGATATTTTTCTTAATTGTTGAATGTTGTCTTTCATAAAACTGAAGTGAATAAAAAAAACAAAAAACAAACAAAAATGTCCTTTTGTTACTTACCACTGAGCATAACATCTTAAAGCTTTTCTTTCTCTTCCTTTTCTTTTGATAAAAATGCTACCAAAGTTGGCATTTTTCATAGCTTGTCCAATATATTTTGCAATAGAAAAGGATTGGACATTGCAGAGCAGGACATATTTGTTAATTTCATATTCAAGTGAATATACAAACTCAACATTTTACTTTTTCTAGTGTGTGATATTTTACAATCTCTAAACTGTTAAATTTTATCATGTCATTATCCCTAAATCAAAATAAAACCAATAGAATTTCATCCTTCTAAAATTTCATCATGAATGAACGCATTAAAGAGATAGTACTGTCAAAGTACTAATGAAAGAGTTTTTAATGCAGTCAATATAAGCTCTTTTTATTTTATTGTTTTGTTTTCTAATGATCATTTTTTTCATTGATTTATGGAATAGTCTCTGGGTTTACCAGATGTTTGAGTGAATCTTTGGCTGTCATTGCATTGCCTTTAAATAGGTTTCATACAACTTGGTCAATAGAATCAATCTCTTTTCATTCTCTATTACTTTTTTTTCTTTCTCTCTCTTATGGTTCATGTTATAAGATTGACTTCTGACTCTTGGCCATTTTGTCCATTTATCCAGCATCTTGTTCTGATCTTTGCATTGGAAAAAAGATTTGACTACTGGACTTGTTATTAGCAAGTCCAATGATATTTATAAAAGCTTTCATCTTGTCAACTTGAGTCTCCAGGCATCTTTTATATACAAAATTACTGAGAATGAAAATAATTGAAAATTCTTTGTGTAAGTGCTGTAGTAGATCTGCATATATGAAAAACAAATCATATCTGACCAGAAAAATTTTTGCTACAGGAAAATAAACAGATTTTTTAATAGTAGAAACAATTTTACTAAGTGTATTTTTAGGGTGTGCTGACCAAAAACTTTTTAAAAAAAACATACCTGTATGTTTAAATTTTATATGGAAAAATATAGTATAATCCTAATTCCTTGTTTTAAATTACAAGATGAAATTCCATCTTGGGTATGATGATTGGTTTTGTTTGATTTGGTTTGTTTTGTCTTACAGCATATCAACCTGTTGTAGAGTAGTTTTCACAGTGGAGGCTTGTATTTCACTAAGTCTGTCCTAAAAGAGTCCAATGTACAAAACATTAGGAATTTGAAATAAGAGTTAATGACGCAGCAATCTAGTTGTGATGGTTGATACTTCAATGTTCAACATCAACTGATTCACTCAACACCACTAAGATCTACTGGCGACCGCTACTACTACTACTACTTATTATGTGTGGGAGAGTCTATTAATAATAGAATAGGTACATTCAGGTATGACACAACCTCAATGGGTTATTTAATGCTGACAAAATTTTCATTGTTGGTAATATTTTTTTTCCAAAAATCTATTTCTGGTAATATTTTTCCTTCAAAAATCTATTTCTGGTAAGAATTTAAAAAAAAAAATGTATTGCTTGTAATATTTGTTTTTCAAAAATGTATTGCTGGTAATAATTTTTTTTACCAAGTATTTCTGATATTAAAACCTATTTTTACACTTTCATAGTGTTTTGACCCCAGTTTGTGGGTTAACTATTTGCCCATAGCTGGGATCCTAACAGGTGCTACCACCCTGGGTCAGGGTGGACCTGAGAACATCAGCAATTAAGAGGTGGTTCCACACTCCTCAAAACCTTCTGACCAGAGGCCTTGCTGTTGGACGTAGTTTATCATCATACTCATGACATGGACGTAGTTTATCGTCATACTCAGGACGGGGGTATGATGATAAACTACATATCACCAGCGGGGTACCCCCATGGGGACCACCTGTTTGCCGTGAGTGGCGACTTGTGATGTCTGTGGACAGGATCCTGGTGGTTGAGGGTCTCAAAAGCCAGGGTTATTTATTTCCAATTCCCAACACACCACTTTGGCCCTTAACTGGACTAGACAGGTGGTCAGAGAGGCCTAGTCCAATCAATAGGCCGGTCAGGTAAAGCCCTAATCCCTATAACAATACCAAATTGAGTACTTTAGGGAAATTTTACCCAAATGAACTATTGGTTAAATAACAACTCAACCTAATGTATAGGCATTAGAAGGAGCTGGCTGAGGGTCATTTAGGCTTGGTCATAGCTGTTAACCCTTCAATTTGGACATAGCTGTTAACCCTTCAATTTGTTTATTGAAAAATTGGGTAGTGTAACAAGTGTGATGAAAGGTGCTCTGGGTCTCACATGAATGCGAATATACTGGTTTGTGTAATCCTAACATGTCAAGGCAATTGGTTTTCCCCCCTTGATATATCCCAACATTGGGCTCTGAGGTGGGTGGGGAGCACAGGCAGTAAAATTTAATTCATAATTTATCTGAATCAAAATAAAAACCCAAGCAATACCTTTTGGATTCAGTTTCTGAAAAAGAAACTGATACAGACTTTGCAAGATTTTTTATACTCAAGTTTTTGAAGGAAACTCCTTTGTTGAAACTGCCCCCTTTCTTGATTGAGGAAGTATTGTTGTGTCAGATTGATATGAAATCAGTTAGAAAGATTAGAGACAGCAATTTGATGGTGGAGGTTGAAACCAGAAAACATAAGGAATCTATAATGAAAATGAAGACTTTTCACACTGTGAATATTAAAACTTTCCCTTACACGAGATTGAAAACATCAAAGGGAGTGATTAGAAATAAAGAGCTCTCTCTGGCCACACCAGAAGAAATTTCATCTGCCTTGGGTAACCAGGGAGTCTCTGATTACTGAATGATCTCTATTAGAAGAAATGGTGAAAAATTATTTACAGATACATATCTCCTTACATTTAACTCATCTAAAATTTCATCTAAAATCAAAATAGGCTACAAGGTCGAGCCAGTGGAGCTATATATCCTGGCTCCTCTGAGATGTTTTAGATGTCAAAAATTTGGACATCATATGGATAGCTGTAGGAGTCAACCTACATGTGCAAAATGTGGCCAAAAAGACTCTGAACATGCTGAAAAAGAGTGCCAGAATGAAATTAAATGCACAAATTGCCAGGAAAATCATCCAACTTACTCTCGAACTTTTGATTGCCGGAAAAAAGAAATAGATCATAGAAGTGAAATCTAAAAGGAACATTTCTTTTACAGAAGCAAAAAAAAATGTAGTTGAAGGGTACATGATGGCCCTACCTATGTAAGAATAGTGGATAGGACAGGTGCAAATAATTCCAATCAAACTGACATGTATAGGGACCTTATTGAGGGACTCGTACACTTGGGGCTGAATGATTGGCCCAATTTTCAAAAAAAAAATTTGAAAGAAATATATTACAAAGATTTGGAACAGGCTGAACTATGAAAATGGAAAAGGTAATTGCCAGTAAAATTATAACATCATCTCAGACCCAGGCCTCTCCTTCCAAAAATGTTAAGCCATCTGCAGGACAAAGGTCACAGAGATCATCTATATGTCCACCAAAGTCCTGAAGCATTAGATTAAGTGCATCACCAAAAAGAACGGAAATGACCAAGCAAAAGTTGGAAATCCATAAAGTTCAAGTCCTTACAATGTTTTGATAAGTTGGAAGAGATGAATGTAGAGAGCCAAAACCCACAGATGGCTAAAACTTAATTAAAACAAATTCAAAACTAATAAGCCATAAATACATGAATACAAGTATGTATAAAATAATACAATGAAACTTCCATGGAGTGAAGACAAACATTAACAAGATGCTTCTGCATCCAGCAGTTATTTGCCTTCAGGAAACCTTTCTTAAGAGGGATAATAAAATGACTATTAGAGAGTACCAGCAATACAATTATATAAATGACTCTGGTCTTCGGGCATCTGGTGGTACATCCATCTTAGTCAGGAATGATGTTCCGCAAAGTCAGATGAACCGAAAAACAAATTTACAGGTGATTGCTGTATGAGTAATGCTACACAGACCAATTACAATTACTCGGGTGTAAATTCCACCAAATGAAGAGATAAATGAAATCAAATTGCAGGACTGTCCTGGGTATGATGATAAACTGCATCCATGTCCTGGGTAAAATGATAAACTACGTCCAACAGCAAGGCCCCTGATCAGGAGGTTTTGAGAAGTGTGGAACCACCTCTTAATTGCTGGTGTTCCCAGGTCCACCCTGGGTGGTAGCACCTGTTAGGGTCCCAGCTATGGGCAAATAGTTAACCCCCCAAACCCAGATCTCATCCTGGGTATGACGATAAAACTACATCCGCGTCCTGGGTATGACAATAAACTACATCTGTGTCCTGGGTAAGACGATAAACTACATCTGCGTCCTGGGTAAGATGATAAAACTACATCCGCGTCCTGGTTAAGACGATAAGCTATATCCAACAGCAAGGCCTCTGATAATACGTTTTTGAAAAAATAATGTTGCCAGCTGTATGTTTTGGGAAAAAAAAAATAATAATATTACCAGCTATACGTTTTTGAAAAAAAAAAAGAAATATTACCAGCTATACATTTATGAAAAATAATATTACCAGCTATACGTTTTTGAAAAAATAATATTAACAGCTATACGTTTTTGAAAAAATATTATCAGCTATATGTTTTTGAAAAAATAATATTACCAACTATACATTTTTGAGAAAAAAATATTAACAGAAATGGATTTTTGCCAAAACAAAAATATTACCAGGAAAAAAAAAGTTGTTGGCATTAAATGACCCATTGTGGTTGATATGCCATAAAACAAACCAAACCAAACCAAATTGCAGGAAATTATAAGGCAACTTCCTGCTCCCTTTATGTTAATAGGGGATTTTAATTGTCACAGAACCATATTTATAATGATAAATTCCCAACTTATATATATTCATTCTCTGACAGTTACTCTGCAATCAATTTATCTCTGTGCGATCCATCTATCTTTATGGACTTTTCCTGGAATGTACTGATGGACACATATGGTAGCAATCATTTTACAATTGTTCTGCAAAATTCAGAGCAAAGTGACACAATTCCCCAGTGTTGGAAATTGAGTAAAGCAAACTGGGAAGAATTTCAAAACTATGTTCTGAAAAACTAGAAGAAGAATTATGCATCAGGGACATAACACAGTATATGGAAATCCTGGTCTTTATAGCAAAGAAATGCATCCCAAAGAGTAAAATAAACAAAAAAAAAAACATAACAGACCTTGGTTTAATGATGAGTGTAAAAAGGCTATCAGGTTCAGAAGGGATTTTAACCAAGATTCCATAACAAATAACTTGCTGAAATTTAAGCAACTTTGAGCAAAAGCTCAGAAAATAATCAAAGAAAACAAACAGGAATGTTGAAAAAATTATGTCAGCAAACTTAGTTCAGTGACAAAAACAAAATCTGTATGGGATATGATAAAGAAAATAGCTGATAAATTTCATGCTAATGCAGTAAAATACCTTTCCATAAATAATAATAAAATAAACATCGAAACAATATCGCTGACAAATTAGCAATAACCATCTCAAAAAACTCATCAGTCAAGAATGGTAGTCAAGTTCAAACAAAAAGCTGAAAAACAAAAAATGAACTTTAAATCCAATAATCCTGAAAGCTACAATCTTCCATTTACGATAGAGGAATTGAATGAATCTTTAAAGAAAGTCCATGATACATCTGTGGGACCAGATGATATTCATTATCAATTCCTAAAGTGGCTGCCAAACAAATTGTTGCAACTGTTGTTAAAACTATTTAATAATATATAGACAAGTGGCCACTTCCCAGATTAGTGGAGACAGTCTTTTATCATTCCTATTCTGAAATCTGGGAAGGATGACTCAGATCCTGGAAATTACAGGCCAATGGTGTTAACCAGTTGTCTTTGTAAAACTAGTAATGGTCAACAAGATAGACTTGGTAATTGGAAAAGAACAGCCTAATCAATGATTAACAATATGTGTTCAGGAAAAAAAAGAAGTACCATGGATCACTTAGTGTGGCTGGAGACTTTTGTCAGGAAACCATTTCTTTAGAAGAAACATCTCATGTCAGTCTTTTACTACTTAGAAAAACCCTATGATACTACATGGAATTTCGGCATATTGAAAGATTTGCATGAATTAGGCCTAAGAAGTAGACTGACAGAATTCATAGGGAACTTCCTAAAAAATTGAAATTTTCAAGTTTGAGTAGGAAGTACACTATTGGAAGTAAAAGAAGAAGAGTAAGGAGTTCCACAAGGAAGCATTCTGTCAGTGATACTTTTTGATATGTCCCGGAAAGGGATATATTTGATCGAAGTAGCTAAGTGGTTTTAGGCTACTGTAACTGAGTAGAACAATCTAGCAGGTAGCAGTAATGGAACTAGTACTTATTGTAGTTGCAGTAAATAGGGGTAGGCAATAGGTGTAGACCAATAGGATAGCCAATGGTGTAGTCCAATGAGTGACCAATAGGTGTCCTGTACCTCTACATCAGCCTGTATTTATGGCTGACACCAGCCAATCATATTCCTGTGGGAGGAACACAGGTGTATGCATATTCATTACATCACTTTTTTATGTTAAAATGAACTCCACAGTCAATTCCCTAAGCCCAGAAGTTAGATGCTCCCTCTATGTTGACAAATTCTTAATCGTGTACAAATCTCAAAGCTGATATGCAGAGTGAGTCTGAAAGAATTAGGAAGTTTGCTCTCAGTGATGATGCCTAGAGCTAACTCAATTGCATAAGCCTCTGCAGTGAAAATTGAACTTGAAATCCAGCCCAAGTTGGAAGTAAGTAATGCATCTTTCACAAAGTCTCAAAAAGAGGAGGTTGTAATGGCCCACTTGCATATCAGCCATGTGAGAATGACACATTCTTTCCTACTAACTAAGTTCAAGCGGTGTACCAAGCATGTAAAACAATATTATCCATTAAGCATATTTTGTTTTAATTTTCTATTATTATTTACATATAACTTCATTAAAATACATTTGTCAAACTGTTATGTGTAGTGTACTATTCAAACATACTGAAACTGATAAAGACCAGAAAAGGCAAAATTTACTTAAGTGAGCAGAAATGTGTGATCATCCAAAATGGTGGCCGTTCAACACTGCCTGTTTTATTCATGAAAAGATGCCCCCTAGGGGTAAATGACAGATAATCCAACATGTTAGGTCACTTGATACAAAGGGATGTAACTCTACATCTCTGTTCAATATATGACATTATGCTTATTACAGTTTATAGTCCACATAGATTTGAGCAAATATCTGTAATTCTGTGTATAAAAATTTCAACTACTATAAATTTCTGAACCAGTGGATAAGCTGCAAGGAAAAGATTTTGCATTTAATAAAAAACAATACTTTTGGATGGCCCTTTTCTTTCAGTATCTGTGTATATTTCTGAGATGAGGTATTATGTACACTATTTACATTATTCAGACTATTGTCCTCATCTTTGTCGCCATATTTATTACAATGTTTCGGCCATTGTACACTCCAGCCTTCTTCAGGTGGTTGAAATGTAAAACTGAACCCTTTATTTCACTCACTGGGTTAGACCGTTCTAGTTGAGAACTTGGAGAGGGGAATTAACAGGAGATAACTGATAACTGACATCCATTAAAACATGGCATGTTGAACTAGAACAGTCTACCCCAGTGAGCAAAATAAAGGGTTCAGTTCGACATTTTAACCACCTGAAAAAGGCTGGAGTGTACAACGGCTGAAACATTGTAATAAATATGGTGACAAAGATGAGGACAATAGTCCGAATAATGTAAATAGTGGCCTTTTCTTTGTGAAAAAGTAAGTTTTCATATTTATGGTTTACTAAAGTAATACCACATTGGAATTTTAGATTTCAGTAACTTCAACAATCTAAAATAAATGCATATTTTAGATCTTTGAACTTTACAGGAAATATGCATTATTACTGTTTGAAGACTTTCAACCCACAATAATTTTCTTGTCAGTCTGCATCTATACTGAAATAATGATAGCTGGACTGAGGAAACCAGTTCCTTTTTAATTTCTTGACCTCTTTACTTCATTACAAGTTCAAAATGTTGAGGATTTGGAGAAAGTATTTCATTGGCATATCTTCAATAAAAGTAACTAATGAATGGACATTCTGAATTCTATCATGGTTTATCATAGTGACAATGTAACTACATTAAATTATTTTAACTATTTGATTTTTAATTAATATTTTAAGATACAAACATAAATTGAGAATACTATCATTCATATATTATTAGGTTAAGTCATAAGTAATTTCCATTTTTGAGAACCACTTGTATAAGAGTCAGTTAAAAAGTTCATAGATTGACCAAAAGACTCTCATGGAATGTGACCAAATGAGGTTCATTTTTCAACATAGTTCCCCTTGCAGTCCAAACACTTCTTTCATTAGTGTCACAGTGCATGATCCCATTCGTGAAGAAGCTTTTATTTTGTTGGTTAAAAAAGTCATCAACAGCAGATATGATGTCATCATCACTGTGATACTGGTTCCCAGCCTTTTCATGTTGGGGAACAGATAATAGTCAGATGGGGCCAAATCTGGAGGAGAGAGAGTGATCAACCAGTTCAAAACCACAGTCATGCAGAGCAGCCATTGAAACCATTGTCCTGATGAAACAAGGCTCCTTTCTTCAATCTTCCTGAGCATTTGGTCTTGATAGCCTTTTATAATTACCTCAGTAAGTTGACATAATTCCATTGATGGTGTGGCCCTTTTTTAGATAGTTAATAAAAAAAACTGAAAATCTCTTCCCTAAAAATGAAATAATCTTGGCCTTTGGAGCAGGTGAGCAAGGATTGTCTCAAAGTGATGAACCCAACACTCATTCTGGGTTAAGAAACATTCAAGTAAACCAAATGGATTTGCATTAAACAATGTCAGATTTTCCTATGATGTGATCAGTCTGGTGTACTTTTGATCAAGTGTCAGAGGACATGGCACACACCTAGCAGAAACTGCTGGCATATCAAGTTCATTGTATAGAACATTTTCAACTCTCTCATGGGATATGTTAATAGCATTAACTATTTGATTTATAGTCAATCGCCCGTCATCCATCACCATGTGGTGAACATGATCAATGTTTTCTTTTGTGGTAGCAGTTGCAGGATATCCAGGCCTTAGGTCATCTTCAAGACTCTCCTTTCTCTTCCTAAATTCAGCAGTCCACTTTTGCACTGTTGATAAAGCTGGAGCACTATCTCCAAATGTAACAACCATATAATCATGAATGTTCTTGAGGCTTAAACACTTCTCCTGCAAGTACTTAACACCATAATACCAAATTTTGTCCATTTTCAAGAGAAGTTGCTACTAGTTACTTTTGAAGTCTTCTTTGAGCAATCAGATGTCAGTTTACCTGGAAAGAAACAATGCAGTTATTAATAAGCAGTGTTAAACATAATGCATGAAAGATTTCACACAAGCATCACTCCCTCATCATCAGTCTATGAACTTTTCAGCCCACACTTGTAATGATGCATATATCATCCTAACTAGTAATTAGATATGGCAGTTAAGAATAAATTTGGAGTACACTAACATACCTTTCATGGCAATGGTAGCATATAATGTGGATTAAAAGAAAAATGTTGTTCTCTTCCATGACAATGCAAGTCTACATACAGTAAGATTAACAGAGGAAAATATTTTGGAACTTGGTTGCTCTGTTCTACCCTAACTGCCATATTCACCTGTCCTTGCACCAACCAATTATTACATTTGTTGATTGCTGCAAGACACTTTGATGGAGAAATCTTTCTCTAATGAAAATCATATTCAAGAGTTTATCAAAACCTTTTTTGCATTGTAACCTGTAGAATTTTACTGAAAAATCTATTGAAGAGCTGCAAAAACCATTGCAAATAATATTGTTTATATAATTGAATAAAATGTAGTTGTACTTTATTTTTTGAAAAATAAAGTTGATAAACAAAAAAGGAAATTATTTATGACTCAACCTAATATAAGACATGATAGCAAGATATATGTAATAGATCTTGGTTACACAAATGGTTGGATATTTGCAACTTTTTAAAATGAAGATCTGATCTTTTATTCACTCATTAAAATTTTTTTCTATTGAAAAAAAATGCATTGATAATTTCATCTTGTTTTGTTTTGTTTTATGGCATATCAACCACAAAGGGTTATTTAATGCCAACAATTTTTTTTTAATATATATAAATACATATGAATAAGAAAGTATTCCTTGTAACAAAATCACTTTGTAAATCAAGTTTCGTTAACACTATTACAAAGAGAGCTTCTGTCAAGAGACAATTACATTACTGGTATTATTTTTTCTATATTATTCTTTCAATGAAGAATTCTGGGCAATATTTATTGTCTACACATCTGGTGTCCTAGTTTTGTTACTGCAAAGAGGGTTTTTTTTATTACGAGTCTGGCTTTATAGATATTTTTGAAAATTTTTTTTTATTATTATTATAAAAACTTTGTTTTACCATTATTCTCTCCAGTTTTATATTTTCTTGTAGAGGCCGATCAGTTTTAGAAATTATATTATATCATCCACATTTACCTTCTCAAATAGCTCAGACATGCTATCAGTATAGTAAAATTTCTGTCTTGAGATAGCTTAGTTTAATTAGAATTGGTTCTTGTACTTCTTGATTTCCTGATGTTGTATGCTGAAAGATGGATATGATGGTTCCATGGAATGATGTGGTCATTGTTGTTGAAGAGGGATTATGGCCGATGTTATCCATTGCAGATGTGCTGAAAAGACCTTTCCTCTGTTTGGGAGAACAAACTACACCTTCCTCTATATATCTGGCTACAGCTACATCTCCTAGCTGAGCTGATATGTCGAGTACTCAATTATATGAAATACTGAGACCATGGTCATAGAGCATTTCTACTAGGTATGTCTTGTCAGTATAAACAGATCCCTATGTAGACCGGAAATGAGGTTTCTCTGTCTCTGAAATGCCTGTGTGTGGCAGCAACTTCTTTGTATTTGGCAAAACAGTTGTATTAAAGGAACTGAGCCATAGCCAGTTCAGTTGTAGTTGCTCCAAACTTCAGTTTAGACTTTATGTCTGCTCCATGCTCAATCTTGTAGACAAATTGAAGCAAGCTGGAGATAATGAATCATATACTGAAGTCTCATGAAGATTGTCCTCATGTTTACATTTGTAATCAAGCATGTGCCTACACAATATCTTGACAACTTTGGCAAGAATGATCACATCAGAGTAGGTTGATGCTTCTGACATGACAGAACATACATTCTTCTTGAATGTCAGATAAACATCACATCCATCCTTCCAATGCAGATATCTCTGCCAAAAGCTTTTCTTTCAGTCTGGTAGAGTTCACATCACGTATATCTGTTCCAAATTGTTTAAGTCTTTCATTGTAAAGACTCACCAAGTTAGCAAGTTGAAATGAAACAGGGCCATCACTACTGTTTTTTGTCTCAATGGCATAGGTAAGAAGTTCAGAGAACTCCAAAGGGAAGACTTCCTTTTCTTGGGATGACCAGACTTTTTCTTTGTTCTTGGCTTTCAATGTGTGCCCTCTTTCTATGCTATAGACCTGTTAAGCAAGATTAGTGGTATTTCAGTTCCAGGGCAACCACATATCCACCACTCAAGACAGCCAAAAGCTTGCCATCATTAAGATTGCGAGCACATTCATTAAGCCTCTCATTTAGCTGTATGGTCATGGCTTGTCGCAACTTTGACTTTGGTTGTATCTTTTCACACAGGAAACACCATTGCACTTCCATGCTAGTTCTTTGCATTTTTGATTGCCCTTCTCCTGGATCATTTTGAATTTCAGCTGCTTTAGTGGCACACTCATGTTTATAGCGGTCAAACATTTTGCGACAATTTTGGTTGTACTTGGCACTATTTTGCCTCAGTGTATCCTCAATACCAGCTCCTTCATCCAATCTAGATGGATCTAACCTGATCAGTAACTGGTGGATTGCCTAAAATTGTGGTAGGTTTTTTGCTATCATGGAATAACCATCAGAACTACACTTGTAACAGGTTGGGGGAGACTTCAACTCTTCTTTTATATCAGTCTGACAGAGGTAACACTTCAGTTTTAGAAGTACAACTCAACAGTAGACATATTGAACAGGTTGAGGCCAAAGGTTTATCCTTTTACCACCTAACCATACAAAATACAAAAGCACATTGAGATATGGGATATAACTAGGTTCATACATACAAATGCTCTACATATAGCCTAATTGTTCACCCAGTGCCATTTAAGTCCCGTGTGATCTGTACACCTTCCGGGTAACTGAAGCCTCGTTACCCTTGGCTTGACTCTTCCTCATTGGCACATCTTGTCAATTCAGGCATGGCTATCTAATAGTATAATACTACAACTAGCTATACATCTAGCTGAAATATATACAGGGGCTTATTAGATAACATTTGGGACACTCAAGTATACTACATACTACAGTTTAGGTTAGTAAACTCCAGCGACAAATAGTACACTATAAGCTAACACTGAACCCCATGTTGAGTTTCACAGCAGTGATGTCACCAGTGTGCCATGGTTGTGCTTTAACATGATTCTTATTCACATAATGTAATTGAACTTGACCACATCACCTCAATACATGATCACAAATGTTGCCCAGCAATATCTGTGATAAGACAGCTACAAAGTACTGATTTTAAGTCATGCAATGGCTACCATCTTGAAAACTGGTAACCATTTTTAACTATTACTGCCAAAATATATTTCTCCAGTCAAAATACAGTCTACTTAACATTTGGATCAATAGCATGTTCCTATTTATAAATGTTTAGCACTGAAAGCCCTTTTTCCTATTTTATCATATTTTTTTCCTATTTCCATCTTGAAAAATGGCGGCCATCTTGTTTTTTTTTTCAACATGGTTAATGTACTTTTCTGACAGAATGGGTCCTGGAACACATGTATACCAAATTTAAAGCTTGTACCATCAAGTAAAAGATTCTTATGGGATACTGATTTAATCTGATTTAATCTGCCCCACTATTACAAAAGCCATTTTGAAAGGAAAATCAGTATAGTACGTGTACATTTTGTGAGATAAATATATATTAAAATATCACATAAAAAGAAAAGACTTATGATATCTGCCATAATGTCATAATTAAAAGGTCTTATTTTTAGCTATTTTTGTCTTTCTGCTTTTAGTGTGATTGTTTTGAATCTTACTACAAAACAATAAAAAGAAACAATCATAAACTGTATAGACCCAAACTTTGCACAATGGATGAAAAATAAATTATGATTTATATTTCCTAAAAGCTATATGACATCTGTGGAGTAGTGATTGATCTTTATAAGTACCATGAATAAACTCTAGATTTTGTGACTTTGATACTTTGACCAATGTAGTCTATAACAAAACTTCATTCTTCAACAACTTTTATCAACTATAACTTAAACTTCCCCCTTTCTTTAATCTATTATATAGAATTTTATCTGCACAGCTTCTCTTTTTTTCCAATCAACATAGCTGCACACTGAAGACAGAAGAATTTGATTATCAAAGCTTAATTCCTCTTTGATGAGTTTATGCCAAACTCTTGTAATATAATCTCAGATCATCTAACTGCTGCCTTGTTTTTCTACAATTAAACTAAGTTTAAATGTGATATAAAAATATTGCCTATTTTACAAAACAATAATTTGAGTTTTTTAGCTTTTTTAGTTGCTACTCTTACTAAAAGAGTTGATCAGCACTGGAAATTGGTTGATCTTGCACAATAACTGTAACCACTGAGATATCACACAAAGATTTGCTATTCTGAAACTTTTAGTGTTTATAAAAAGGCTTCATCTTTCATCAATAAAAACATTAGGCCACTTTAAAAAAACTATTCTAACATATGTACATAGAATGCAAATTGTTAATTCTAAAAGGTTTCAATATGCAGGTGCATCTAATTTTATCTTGTTGCTAATGATGAATGAATACTGTTTTTAAAAAAAGCTGTAGGTCTTTTATCACTTACTTTGCTCTTATCGCTTTATGCTTTTTTTTATCTCTCTTAATCTTTCCCTTTTCAGTTTATTATCACTTTTTATTTGACCATTATGAAAAAAATAGTAATCATGTAAAATAAAATTAACTAAAAGTTGATTCACTTTTCAACTGTATATATTTTAACAATTATATTTGAAGGAAGATACAAGTTTTTTAAAAGAAACTTTTTCTATGAGTAAAATATTTAAGATTTTGAATTTCATATTCTAGGTTTTTATATTAAGAATATTAATCATATATGAACACTTTCCTTCTTGGTTTGAATTATCTAAAATGAGGAACATACAAAAATGAAGCCCATTGTTTAACACTTTATCATTTTCTCTAGATCAAGTGTTCTAGCCAAAAGGCTTACTCTTGATACTATAAAGTTTCAGTATTTTTAAAATGATAAAAAATTAACACATTATCAATATACTTTAGTTGTTGATCTTATTTTTTTAGTTGATAAAAGTTTTTTTTTCCTGGAGGGGTGGCGTTGGTAGGAGAATGATGAAGTAATAAAATCTTCTTTCAGTCCGACAGACTTAAATTCTTTTTAAATTGTTTCATGAAAGCTGATGAGTATCAGTTTTAAAAACCATGTGTTCATAAATGATACCAGTAAATTTGCATTTAATTGGTTCTGTATGACTTGTATCATTTATTTTGCTAATAATTATGCTGAAATACATTTCGGTAAAGAACTAACACACACAGAGTAATGGATATTTAAACTTTAAAGGACACAATTGTGCTGACCTATAGTAAATGCTTAGTGTAAATAGTGACACCAAGACTTAAATATGACAGCTTTTAATATATTTATATTTTAATAAAATGTTCAGAATGTACATGTATTTTAACTTGAAGGTGAAGTTTACAATCTTCAATGTCCTCTAAGTGTTGTGCATATAGAATTGCTGATAATTGCTCCTGAAAAGTACTCAAATGAAGGTATCGAAAATAGTCTTTCCACTAAAAATGATAATTCTTATTTTTTGTAAACTTAGAAAAATGATTGATTCCACATCTTTAAAACAAGAATGGCTGTTTGAAGAACTGAGACTAATATGTACTGACATTCACCACATGGTAGATTGTATTTGTGAAAAACTTCTCAGCAGCCTCTGTCTTGAAAACTAGACAGTTGAAAACCAGATTTGAGTATACTATATTCAGTATTCATGTATCTTGTGTTGAGAGAAAAAATGATTGTTGAAGCTTATTGAGATCATTTAATTTGAAAGCAGTAAATTTCTTGAATAGTTTTCAAAATCCAAGAAAAGTAGATTTGATTTGGAGGATAAAGAATTTGGAAGTGATGACTTGCAAATTCTTTCAGATAATGACTTAATCAATCAGCATTAAAATTGTCTGAAAAATTTAGTGGCAGTCTCTCTGCAGTTGTAAGACATTTGCAGGAATTGGAAAAAAATGTAAAAACAAAACACCCCACCCCAGGAAAATAGGTTTCTTTCTACATGAACTATCAGCATTGGACAGTGTTTCAACACCTACATTTTCCTGCTTGCAAAACATTATTTTTTCATCTGTGTAAGATAAAATGTGGATTCACAATAATAATCTAAAACATTGAAAATCATGGGTAGGTTGAGAATAGTTTAATGCAAAACTTAACCTTTTTGAGAAAAAGTTTTATTGTTCTCTATTTGGTAGGATATGAAAAGCATATTGTATTATGAATTTCTGAAGTCTGGTAAACCTTACTTTTAACCATCTTTGAAGTTCAAGCATTGCAATTAAGCAAAAAAGGTTATTTACTAACCAAAACATCATACTGCTGTATGACAACATTCAACTACATGTTGCTTTGTCAACACCCCATCAAAAAATATTCCTAATGGAGTTGAGATGGGAAATTCTCCTTCATGCAGCATATTTACCAGATTTTGTGCCACTGAATTATCATTGGTTTTAATCAATGTAACATGCTATATCTAGTCAAAAATTTAAAAATTTCATTGACAATATCATTATGCCCAAACCAGTCATTTTATCAAAATGGAATGTGAAAAATGTTTTAATGTTGATGTAAGGTCATAGAAAAAGGGAAAACATTTTGATAATAAATATATTAACTAATTTTAATAAAATGATTTTGGAAACTTTTACTCACTCCTAATATATAATACCGGTGATTATTTTCATATTCATCATTCTATAAGATATACTTTCTCAAAAAAGGATCCAAATATTACAATTATAATATTAGCCAATATTATGGATAGCAGATTGAAAAAAATTAGCTTGTGTTGTACTTAAGTCTTTGAATGAGATTCAAAAATGACCTTATAAAATGTCTTGTTGGCCATCAAATGCAGTAATTGATAGTTTAATATATTATGAAATATAATGAAACACTTCATCTGCTATCAGTCATGTAACAAATTGTGACATTTGATTGTGCTGTCACAATTTTATTATTTCAACATTGTAATCTTTAAGTTTATTCTGAAGTACTGAATATAATTTTTTTAGTTTGTTGTTATAATAGTTTAAAAATAATGAAATGTCATTTTTAACTAATACCTGAAATTTTGATCAATACTGGTGTATTTACTCTTCCAACTTCTTATTAATTTTAATTGAAGTTTTAACAGCAGAAAAATTTATTTAGAAAGTTGCTATTAACCCAAAGTGATAGAATTTGTTTATATATATATAAATTCTTTAATAAAAACACACACATATATATATAAAGATGTTTAATAAAAACACCTTAAAATTAAGGTACATTTGCACTAAAAATCTAGAAAGAATCATAAAAAAACATAATAATAAAATCCTGGAAAGACATGCATACCAAATTAGTATTAATAAAAATCCTAAACTAAAATTAGACAAAAAAAAAAAAGGAAAAATTATGTGATTGTAGTAACCCTGAAGACTGCCCATTGGAAAATAAATGCTGCATAAAATCTGTGGTATACCATGGACTATTTCATCCATTGAGAGTCCTAACACTGAAATGATATATATAGGTTCCACGAGAAAAATGAATTTAAAATTAGATGGAGACAGCACAAAAGCTCCTTCAATAATATTAGAAATAGAAATCAGACATCCCTATCCAAATATTTTTGGCATTTAAAAGAAACAAATAAAACACCAAAAGTAAAATGGAAAATAATAAGTAGAACAAGAACTTGTAAAACCTGGATTGACCCATGCCCTTTATGCCTACATGAAAAACTACACATTTTAAAATTTCTGTCTATATTTCTGAGATGAGGTATTATGTACACTATTTACATTATTTGGACTATTGTCCTCATCTTTGTCACCATATTTATTACAACATTTCAGCCATTGTACGCTCTGGCCTTCTTCAGGTGGTTGGAATGTCAAACTGAACCCTTAATTTCGCCTCCCCTGTTGGCTGGGGCTGTAGAATACACCGACTGCATCTCTGCAGAGGAGTAACCTGCCCAATGAGGCATCCTGGGTATGACAATAAACTATATCTGCATCCAGGGTAAGATGATAAACTATGTCCAACAGCAAGGAAGTTTTGGGGAGCATGGAACCACCCCTTAGTTGCTGGTGTTCCCAGGTCCACCCTGACCTGGGGTGGTAGCACCTGCTAGAGTCCTAGCTATGGGCAAATAGTTACCCCCCAAACTGAGATAAAAAGCATTATAAAAGTGTAAAAATAGATTTTAATACCAGAAATACTTTGTAAAAAATTATTACCAGAAATAAATTTTTGAAAAAAAAATAATAATATTACCAGCTATAAGTTTTTGAAAAAATAATATTAACAGCTATATGTTTTTGAAAAAAATAATATTACTAGCTATACGTTTTTGAGGAAAATAATATTACCAGCTATATGTTTTTGAGGAAAAAATATTAACAGAAATAGATTTTTGACAAAACAAAAATATTAGCAGAAAAAAAAAAAAGGTTGTTGGCATTAAATAACCCATTGAGGTTAATATGCCATACAACAAAACAAACCTTTATTTCGCTCAATGGGGTAGACTGTTCTAGTTACACGTGCTATGTTTTAATGGATGTCAGTCGTCAGGTATCTCCTGTTAATTCCCCTTTTCAAGTTCTCCACTGCCTTAACCGGGTATTGAACTCACACTCTTTGGGTCCTGTCACTGCATCTAACTAACACCTTTATCCACTGCGCCATGTGTCCTTGTATGAATTTCTGGGTATTATAAACCTAATGTCTTCAGCAACCATACTTTACCAGTGCTCATATTGCAATTTTTGCTGTTATCATATCATGTTTTTACACGAGCTCATATTGCAGTTTTTGTTGTTATTATTGCTTTTCTCTGGCGCTAAAGTTTCTAAAAAATGAAAATTTATTAAACCATAGATATGAGTTAACGTTTTTTTGCCAACAACAACAAATTTTCACATTAAATAATTAGCTTAAAAATTTAAAAATTTCATAGTCTATTAAAAGGTTTAAAAGCTTAACCCAATCATAAGATAAAAAACCCTTTATGAAGTTGGCAAAAAAAACAAATTGTAGTTCAATATGATGCATTTATATACAAACAACCCTTCTAGAAAAAAAATAAATACAAAATAATCTTTAGACATTTGACAGTGTAACAATAATGCCAATAACTGTCTGTTGCTGAAACAGACTAGACGATATATGTCTAATGAATGTCATCATTCGCTTTAAAATAGACACTCCTGACCCTACCTTGACTTGACCTCTTTCGAAAAGTAACTAATATGTTGATACAATATGTTAACCCTTACACTCCTTATTAAAATAATTGTTTCAGCCGTTTCCATAGTAGTTAATATTATGAATGAATATGCTTACAAAGCTCCATACATTTCAAGATTAGTTATTCCAAAAATTTTGTTTGAAGATGAAACAGAGCTTCATATTTTAATTCAATTTAATTTTTATGATTAAATTGAAGTTTTTAGTTCCTGTTTTTGAAACATGAGAACTCTTATGTAACGATGGAATCATATTTTTAAAAAATAATTATAATATATATATATATATATATATATATATATATATATATATATATATATATATATATATATATATATATATATGAGGATGTTGCATATTTTATAGATATATGATAGCTAGAGTAAAGTCTCTCTCTCCATCTGATCTGCTTGTACATCAATTTATAGAAATGAATTTATAAAAATGAATGTACTCCATATAAAATCCCTGTTTATAAACTTTCTTTCTACTTTTTACTATCAAGAACCTGTTTTATTGAATCTAATAGAATAAAATTCTGATACTCGGTTTCAGATTGATTAAACTCATAAAAGGATTGTTATAGAAATATATAATTTTATTTACTTGAATAATAAATTTAATGTGATATTTAATTAAATTGAATATTGAAACTGTAATAAAATTCATATAGCTTTTATCAGTGTACAGTCATTTCTGTATATATTTATAAATAACAATAATATTGAAATTAGTAAACACTATTAGATAATGGAAAAATAATAATGTTTAACTCTCAAATACAATTTGATATATATATATATATATATATATATATATATATATATAATTTTGTTTTATGAAGATTTTAAACATGTTTACTTATTAATGATGTTTCATGATTAGTTATTTTTATTTATCTGTTAATTTTTAACTATTTTGGATGGTTTTTCATTACAAAATTTCAGCATGTAGTGGATCGTGGCTGTGATGTTGTTGAGTAGACGTAGAAGAACACATGTGGGTTCAGATTTTCCTGCTAGCCGGTCCAAACTACATGAATAAGTTGGACTTTAATTAAGTCCAAAGAAGAAGGCAAAGAAAAACAAACAAAACACAAGACCAATAATATATGTATACAAATATATATATTAATAACAAGTTACATGGAAACAGTTACAAAGGACAAAGTGTGTGTGTGAATATTATATACGTATGTGTGTGTGTGTATTGTGCTTAGCGTGTTCCCAGCATTTGGGAAACGCAATCTCTGTGAGCATTCACATCTTTGAGGTAATAAAGCTGAAAGCCTGAGGAAAAAGAGAGATTTACCTCAAGGTGTCGGCCCAAAGGCCTGAGGAAAAAAGAGGAAGAGGCGAAGGGTCAGTGACTATTTATAGCCAGGGAAGAGAGACTTCTGGTGAAAGGGTTAACGAACTAAAGGAGAAGTTAACTCCAACAATACCTCCCTCAGATTAAAAGTTGTAATGAAATGAAAACTTTTAATATGTTAGAAAAAGGTTCATGAAAGTTTTGAATATTGTCCTTGTGAGCTGAAAAGAAAATGTCAGAAGTGTGGTTGAGATGCGTGATTCGACGAAATGTGCTTGTTTGTCGTCAGGGTGCAGTGTATTTCTCAGTGAGTTAGAATTAGGGCACATCCTGTAAAAACGTTGGTAGTGGTCTGCGTTGCTATCAAAATTTGTCTTTTTTTCCAATGCTTCACGTTGAATTGGCTGTGTCGATCCATCCACCTGTTTGCTGGCCTGGTCGTAGTTTTGTTTGAAAAACGAGGTGGTTCGTGTGGTATGCGTGGATATAATTGGCACACAAAAGTTAATAGAAGCAGCGTAGTCGTGAAGTTGAGCTGAATTTCTACTGAGTGTCGAATGTATGTTTGGGAGAATTTGGTATTATTGACAATAGAATATCGTTCTGGCAAATTCTTCATTCATTCGAGTCGCATCATTGCAGAATGAGATAAGGACAGTGAATTGCCTTTTAGGACTGCATTGGACATCTGAAATAATGTGCAGTGTTTAGCACAATGTGAATAGATGTGTTGTCACCGTAATGAAAGCGTGGATTTGTTATCAACTGATGTCATGTTGAATTAGATCGCCAAATGTATGTTTGAGAAGACTGAGAAGTTTGAGAAGCTAGCTTAATTCTCAAAATGTGCATAATTCTGTGAGTCGAATTAGTATAGGCGATATTGAGTTGAAATGTTTTTCGAAACAGTGAGTCGTCCGAAAGTAAATTGTACGTTCATTCCAGTGAAACTTGGGTGTTGCTTCCATGTCAGAATCACCAATGTTGTTTGAAAATAAGACAGTGAGTCGTCTTTAGTGGTTTGGTTCACACTTTATATATTTCAGTCCAGAAGAAGACAGTGGCGTTGCATTTTCCATTTGGTACAAGCATAAGCATGTCTGCCTGGTGAAATTAGGTCAAACGTCGCCAAGAGAAAGAAAGGGTCAAGCAAATATAGACCAGTGGGGAAAGAGTTCTAAGGTTCGTCTCAATAGTAGTAATTGTGGTTCTTTCGTTAATAGTGTACAGTGTGCGTAGGATACGAAAAGAAGTTTTTTTTTATGTTTTTCCTTGGTGGCTCCCTTTTTGGGAAGGTGTGTGTATAAGAAATTGTTTGTACATATATATCGTCTTGTGTGCTTTTAGCAGGAGTTGGAAGAATAAATCGCGTCGGGAAGTCACCATTATGTAGTGGACCGTGGCTGTGATGTTGTTGAGTAGAAGTAGAAGAAACACATGTGGGTTCAGATTTTCCTGCTAGCTGGCCCAACTACATGAGAAAGTTGGACTTTAATTAAGTCCAAAGAAGAAGGCAAAGAAAAACAAACACAAGACCGATAATATATGTATACAAATATATATATATTAATAACAAGTTACATGGAAACAGTTACAAAGGACAAAGTGTGTGTGTGAATATTATATACGTGTGTGTGTGTGTATTGTGCTTAGCGTGTTCCCAGCATTTGGGAAACGTGATCTCTGTGAGCGTTCACATCTTTGAGGTAATAAGGCTGAAAGCCTGAGGAAAAAGAGAGATTTACCTCAAGGTGTCGGCCCAAAGGCCTGAGGAAAAAAGAGGAAGAGGTGAAGGGTCAGCGACTATTTATAGCCAGGGAAGAGAGACCCCTGGTGAAAGGGTTAATGAACTGAAGGAGGAGTTAACTCTGACAAGCATAATTTTTTTCCTCTTTTAACTTAATGTTAAGTGAGTATTGATTAAAGTATCAAGTTCAATTTATGTCAACATTTTTGACATAAGTAAATATCATTATTGTATGCCTTTCTATTCAGAATTATCATTATTATATACTAGGGATAAGTATATTTGTCTTAGTTGTTATACTCACAACATTTTAGTCATTGTACTCTGTGACTTTTTCCAGTTGTTTGTTGTACTTGGTAACATTCTTGCACATTTTTACAAATACATATATTGAACATGAAAGATATGTTGAAAAGCTTACCAATTATCATCACTAGTCCTATTATTGAGTGTGGTCATAGGATTGCTATACAAGTGAGCACAACCAGTTCTCTTAACATTTCTTGGTTCAAAGCCAAAATAGGTATTCATTCATGTATAACATGTTTTGGGCAAGTAGATCTGGTAGAGTCCATCCCTCTCCAGGTTTTATCACAGCTAATGTCCTCTAACAATACTATATAATGAAGCTTATCAGAGATCATGTACAAAAATCTAATAAGTAATCAAAATTTGAAATGCACAAATATCTCAAACTAATTTAAATATCTTTCAAAAGTTTAGGTAATTTCTCTCACAAGATAAATAAATGTAATTTGTCATTTTTTAGGTTCTGCATCACTGAAGTTAATCTATAATCTGTTCTGTTGCTGAACTATATCGCAATAAACTTGTCCAACTGATTTCTAAAAATTAAAAGATTCTCAAATATTGAAACTTGAAAACATCTCCATTACCCTTAACTGGATATAGTAACATGCAATAATTTTGTTTGTGGCTAGGGATAGTCCAGTTTTTATGACTTGGAAGAATATTTGTCACATTTACTCTTGAGTTGCAGTTTCATTTATTGAAATTAAAATATTATTAACTTTAATTAACTTTTTAAATATAATCACTCATTTTTAAACATTTTATTGCTACGAAACTGATACAAAATATGAATACATTTTCATGTTCATTTAAATTAAATGAGATACAAATTATTAGAGGATGATCATTTGCAATATATTTTAGAATATTTCCCATGACTCGACACCATCTATTATAAGTGGCCATTGTTGAAGCATTAGCATTGCTATTGCTAAAGTAAATAATTATGATTCAATTTTACCTGCAATTAGACTTCAGTTTAATGTATATAATAAATACATTGCTCAAATTTTTTGTGCATATATGATTATTTAAAAAAAAAAAAAAATTAGATTGTAGTTGCTAACAAAATTTGGACAATACAAAAACAAAATTTGGGGAAAATAAAATATTTATAGGACCTGTGGCTCTATTAAAAGACAATAAAGTTAATTATACAAAATCATGTTTCACTATTCCTCAGAGAGATGCTCTCTGAATTATTATAAAATTATTATTTTTTGTTTATATTGAATTTGATCTAAATACTGTGCAATGCACTTTGAAATTGTAATATAGAATGCACAGAAGGATGATTTAACAAAATTGTTCTTTGGAAAATGTTGTTTATTTGAAGCTTGAATACACTCCAACTGGAAATTATGAAAACAAATGTTTTATATATCAGTAATCACTTTTCATCTGTAATGAAGTCACTTGCCTTATTCCAGATCTCAATCCTCTCAAAAACATTTGGGGAATGATGGCAAGCAATGTGTACATTGACTGTACACACTATTCCACTCTTGAGATAAGCTATCATGGGTGCATTGGAGAAAATCCTTAAATCTATGCTATAAATTAACAAAATGTGACAGCCATAAAGTATTAACTTTTTACAAAATAATGTTTTGTACTGTTCTTCTATCTATATATTTAAATAGTCTGTCTAAAATAGCCATACATTGACCAATCAAAACCAAATTTTGGGGAGAAGTGCAAACAGGTAAGGGGGTACAAAGTACAGTTGGTTTTACTAGGGTATGTAGCTTAGTACAATAAATTTTCATAAATTTTTTTGGAAAAATTAAAAGTTTTATTATTTGAAAGTGTTACAAAGAAATTCTAGAATTAAAAAGTCTTCTAAAATGAAGAATAAAAATAAAAATTTACAAGTTAAAAGTAAACATTTTAACCTGTTTCTTGCCATAAAACTGAGCAGGAATTATTGAAAATGTTAATATAAACATTGCATTTATTCTTTGATAGTGAACTTTAGTTGCTTTTCTCAGTGGCTAAATATACACTATGAAACTAAGTATTGTCTAATAAATTGAATTCATATTGTTTTCCAATGCAAATATATTAATATTGTCAGAAGATATTCAAAATAAAATGATGAAATCATAATTTATATGATAAACTAAATTTATATTGTATTTGCAAATAGTTACTAAGTTGAGATTAGTCAGGTCAACATTATAATAATAGTTCACTTACTCTTAGGTGCAAAAGGAGGGGTGTTAATAATTAGAGGAGTCAGATTTTTCAGAATAAGCAATAAAGAGGGCTCTTAAAAAAGAGTGGGATTCAGAAAATCATCTGAAGGATCAAAAAGTGTGAATTAATAAATGGGGTGGATTTAATAATCTCAGGGTGGGGTGGGAGTTGTAAAATTCCTTAAAAAATATAAAATAAACATTCTTCCTCCATCTATTAAACACCTAAGTGTAGGGAAAATCAAACTCACTAACAATGAACTACAAGATGAACTTATGAAGTACTGCTCTCACTCATTCTCTCTTTCCTGTCCAAACTATACCTATATCTAATCATTTATTGATTTCATTTTATTATCATCTGCATAAAAATTGAAACTACTTCTTTACTGTTTAAGTAGATCTAAGTTCTACTGTTTTACAAGTTCAGTAATTATTAAGTTTAATGCTTAAGTTCAGTAATTATTTATTTTCTACAGTGTATTTTTTTAAATAACCATAAATTTATAATAATTGTTATTGAAGATGTAAGCAATTTTACAAGATATATCTTCCAAAACTAACACAACAAGTGAACATTTATTTATCATATGCATAGAAAAAAGATTTTTTAAATTGTGTATAAACCTAATGAAGGCAATAAAAAAAAACCTAGTGATTTTATATTTTTGGCTAAGAATTTTTAAACCAACATCTTTGTTTTGTTGTTATTCTTAATTCATTATTTGTCTTCTGATGACATCAAACATGCATTTTTTTATTTTCAGTTGTTAATTTAGACAATTATACATACATAAATGTCTAAAGTTAAAAGTATTCAGACACTGATAGGTATCAGCAAGTAACTCTGAGAAAGGAGTCACTAATCTAATAATTTTATCAATTTTTTCTTAGTCATAGCAAAGTTATACATTAAAGATTCCAACACAAATAAATGAAATAACAAGATTAAATAAAATGAGGTTATCTTGTCTTGAAAAGTTGCACATGCAAAAATGATGGCAATGAGTAAGAGCAGTTGGTTGTAAGTTATCTGTTCCACTTTCACTTTAAGCTGGTCATTGTAAGTTAAAAAAAAAAACAGATAAATAATAACTACATCTACTATTGCTAACAAGAGAATGAATTAGTAGAAAATATATCAAGTGGGATAGATTCTACGAGTTTATAAATAAAAATAAAAGAAAATGTTTTCAAAATATGTGCCAACAATATAGGCACTCTAATTTATAGGTCACTTCTATAACAACAACCAGAATATATGATAAGAATATTAATGATAAAGAGAGAAGCATGTAATTTTTTTAAAGATATATTTATTCTATCTAGGTAAGTACTAGGTAAGTAGTTGAATATCACTGTTAATAATTTTAACTCATTGTATTTGAGTCTTATATTGTATAATATTTAGACAAAACAATAGATTGCCAATAGGAACATTCTTGCTAAAATATCTTTGAATAAGTATTTGGCAGAATATATACTTTGAAAGACAATAAATGTTCCTTCAAAAGTTTACATCAACAGAAGCTTTTGTTTAAATTCTAACAGTAAAGAAAAAACAAATTCATTCTTATATGTTTATATTAAAAGTGAATTTTGAAGCCTTGTGCTAAAAGAAAGGAAGTATTACTGATACAAAATATTATATATGCATGGAATGCTCTATATAAGTATTTTCTTTTCAAAGATAACTTGCAATATAACAAATCTCTATCTTATATATAATATTCGAATTATAAACATTAATGTGTGCTTTAATACCAAAAGTGAATGCAAAAATGATAAAAATAATTATAATGTTTGTCAAAGGTGAATTAATATTCATTTGTTAACTGTGAATAACTTGGTCATAAATGGTAACAAGACAATAATGTACAACTCATTCTTTCTTATTTGTGTGTGTCTCTATAGGCAATCTATTGATGAATATGTCAAAATTATTTTATGATTATTATCTTTTTTCAAGAAAACTTTTCAACACACCACTTTTAAAAACTAGAGTAAATGCTTGTTTTAAGAACAACATTTATATAACCTCACATTTTTATATAATTTCTGATAACAATTATTACCAGAAAAGTTACACAAATTAAAAAAAATTCATAAAGTTGCTTCTAAGTACAAATAGAAAAGATATATTAATAGAACAGTAATGCTTTATTTTAAATTAGTAATACTATCTGACAAAACATTTTTTTGGTTAAATGAAAACAGTATTTTGAAATTAGCTCACATTAAAAAATAATATATGGTCTTCCTACAACAATATAAAGTATAAAAAAGCTATCTAAATTTATGAAACTGTGTAATTATTGTTATCTAGAGTTAAATTTAGTTCATAGAAATGTTTTAAAAATGCATTTATATTTTACACAGATCATAAGAATTATGGTCTAAATAAATAAAAATTAAGTATTTATATATATAAGAGTGATTCATTCGTTTTTTTAAAATCTACTTGTGGCTAGCATTAAAAAAAAATCATATATACAAGTTTGTAAATATGATTTTTGCAGATAATATATGTTTGCACAAAATATCATAAATTTACCACCAGCAATACTCTTTTATTATGATGATGACACTACATTCCCCATATATGACTTATAAAGTTTGCAATTTTTGCCACATTAAACCTTAATTTTGTTTAAAATAATTAAGGCATTTAAATAGAAATGGATGATTATGTGGAATTGGAAGTATTCTTCAGAATTTATTAAAATTGCATTATTATTTTAAACTATATATCCATGTCAACATAATTTTAAACTAATCTAAAATAAATTATAGTGGCTAATTATATTTTTTAAAAATAATTTAACTCATTAATTACTAAAGTGCATTCATAATTTTCAAAATAACTTAAATGATCAGAATATAATTTCCCTCTATTAGTATCAAAATGTTATAGATTCTCAAATAAATGGCTCTATCAAGTGAAGAAGGGCAAGTAACTCCAATTGTAATAACACTTATAGCCAGTTAAAAGAATGTTTTACTTTTCAGTAACAACTTTACTACAATCGCAGTATGCCTATTATATTTCAGGATGTCAAAATGCTGGTATAATTTTTTTACATTCTGAGAATCACACAATAATCATTATTTAAGAAATAAATCTATTTTTAAGGTGATGTGTAAATCATATATTAAATGTTTGATTTCTTTTACCTTCAATGAAAATATTTAGAATAGTTTGAAAACATCTAATTGAAAAGTGAAGATTTAAAATTTAATTTTTTGCATTTACATCCTTTTACAGATTAACATATAAACATTACTTTATACATATTTGTAAATATTAATAGATATTTCTAAAAGGAAATACAATTATTTTTCTGGCACAGAGAGAACTTTTATACTAGATACAAGATAGTGTCATTTGAGCAAATATTTCATTAACTATAAAAGCTGGAAAATAGTTTTTCCTCTTTACTTTATTATTGAAAAGATTATCTAAATTGATTTTTCTAAAAATATTAAGGATGAAAGATATCCTTTAACCATTAAGTTGACAAAAAATCAGATAAAACACCAAGAAATCTATTATGATTTTACAAGCAATACTGTGACATTTTATAAAACTCATCGCTCAGTCAGTTTTGACTTTGTTTTCACTTTTCCTTCATTAATATCAAAACAAATTCCAATATTTTATATTTTCTAAAATTTAAAAATTATATGTTGTAATTTCTTTCTCCTGTAAATAATACCTTGAAAACTACTTCTGCTGATATAGAAGAACTGTTAAACAATTTAGCAAAAATATATATTAATCATATTTTTTTTTTAATAACAGTCAAATCACTTTAAAAAATTGGTGGAAAACTATAAATGGATCAAAGCTGGTGGCAAATATGGTATATATTGAAATTAGGAGCCTACAAAATTGTATTTAAAATCAAATAAAATTAAAGCATATGCCATAGTCTTTGTAATTTATTACCTTCTTTATTATTATATGTCAGACAAAATATGTTTTATGTTTATGTTAGATTATTTCTATCATGATTAGATAATCATAACCAATTAAAATGTATATTCTGTACCTTGATATTTTATTGCTAAAACACTTAAAATCAATGCTGAATAGTAAAATTGAATACATTTAAAAAACCTGTCCCATTCATATTTTGAATTTTTAAAGAAATTGAAAAGGAATCATTCTGATTTTCTTTATTTAGAGAAAAAAAATTCATAGTAACTGGCGGAATCTTGGTTGATTACTGAGGACTTGTGTCCATTAACAGGGACAAGTAGAGGCCATACAGGGAGCAACAACAAGTAAGTGGAGCAGCCTGTTATTGTGTAGCAGTGACTACTCAAGCAGCCAATACTTAGCTGAATTAAAAAGAGCAATGACAAGTCTATACTTGTACATCACTACCATTACTAAGTTGATTTTAATCCTCTTTTCTTTCTTTGGCTATTGAATTGTGCTTGTAAGATGATAAAAGTAAATTGCAAGAAAAGTAAGAGTATCAATATCATTATCAATTTGTCTGTCACGTGCTCTACAGCTTTCATAGATATTGAGTTATTATTATTATTATTATGAAACAAAAAAGTTACTTTGGGATTTAGAAATTTATATTTCACAAAAGGAAACTATAAGTAACTTTACTGAAATTGTAAACTTTACAATCTTTTTATTATTAGAGGAAAAACATGTGTGAGAAGCTGAGAAAGATAAAAGAAATTCACAGATATTTGTAAAAAATTAATATTTAAGAAAAAACATCAGAATATTTGCATGATCAACATCATATTAATCAAATATTGATTACATAAAAGTACATTTTAGTAATTTCAGTGCTTTATAGTGCCATACTTTCTACATTTGCTGGACTCTGGAGTAAACAATTCGGCAACAGAAGTGTCAAATGACAAAATGCAAATGACTCCATGCATCCATTTCTGATTTTCTTTGGGTAAAATAATTTTAGTCAACCAATCAGACAAGTTCTTGCTGAAAACCAGCCTTCCAACATAGTTAATGAAGCTGCTGAGTTCTTAAAGACTGGAACAACAAATGAGGATTTCCAACAAGCAAGAAATCAAGAGGCAGCAAAGCAGTTTAAAGAGAACAGGAGCCAATTCAGGAGAAGACTTCTTAAGAACTATTACAGGGAAATCATCAGGTCCTCATGCTTTGTGGGGATCCAGATTAGAGATGATAGTAGAAACCATGGAAGATATGCATATCACTCAACAGAGATTCAGTTCTAAATGAAAAGTCAGGCAAAGATACTCCAGATGAGACAAGAGTAGAGTTCAAACAGAATTTATGAGCGAAACATTCTGCTTTATCAGCAGATGTTAACACATCAAATTGATTGAAGAGGGGAGGAATATAAAATTTGCTCTTATTTAATACACTATTACAGAGCTGCTAATAATCACAAGCCAAAGTTGTTAGATGCAATTTAGTGCCTCATTCTATCAGCAAACAAAGACTTAGCTCCTTTCAGACTTATCACTAGGAAAAAACACTAAAGAATATAAGGATCACTTACATCAAGTTTTCCAAAGACTATCTCAATTTGGCTTCAAAATCAATATAGATAAGTGCACCTTTGGTGCCAGTCAAATCCCCTTTCTTGGACACATTATAGATCAAAATGGAATTTCACCTTTACCAGAGAAGGTGAAAATGGTTGAAAATTTTCCTAAACTCACTTCTATATGATAGTCATGAAGATTTATCAGACTGATAAACTATTACCGTGGTTTCATTCCAAACCTGTCATCTATATTTTTACCACTAATCAACTTCTTATGGACAAAAAACAAAAACATCACACTGCAACAAGATGCCTTACATGCTTTCCATACAACCAAATCTGCACTTTCAAAATTCAATAAACTCTCATATATCAACAATAATGAAAACACACAAATTTTCTTCGCCATAGAATCATCCAATACAGCAGTAGGAGCAGTAATTGAACAAGTGATAGATTCAATAAGAAAACCTATTTTGTTTTTCTCAGCAAAATTAACTCAAATGAAGTATAGTACCTTCTCCAGGGAACTGTTAACCATATATCTGATGATCAAACAATTCAGACATATACTTGAAGGTAGGAATTTCATAATACTTACAGATTACAAACACCACACTCATGCAATGAACAGCATTGCAAATAAATACACCTTTAGAGAAATCAGAATGCTCCACTCATCCGGTGTACCCACACCTGATTTTCCCCCTAGAACTGAGGCTCTGTTGAGTCACATAAACATAACTCATCGTTAGTTTTGGACATCATCACTAAATTAGACTTTCATAAGGCTAGTGGTGGGAACAAGATACCAGCTGTTGTCCTGAAGAAATGTGTTCCTGAACTGGCATCTGTCTTCTTCAAATTATATAACTATTGCCTCACTTACTCTTGCTTTCCAACCTGTTGGAACTCCTCCTCTGTTGTCCCTGTCTTTAAGAATTCTGGTGACCCTTCTAACTACTGTCCTATCACTCTTCAACAAAATCTTTGAGGCTTTAATCAATGACGAAGTGGTTAAGCACCTTACATCCCATGATCTGCTCTCAGACAAGCAATATGGTTTCTACTTTGCCCAGTCCACCACTGACATGCTCATGACCATAACTGAATTTATATACCAAGCACTTGACAATAACAGAGAAGCTCGAGCCATAGCTTTAATCTCTAAAGTGTTTGATAAGGTTTGGCACACTAGCCTTCTTCATAAGCTTCAAGGATACAGCATTACAGGACGATTATTTGACAATAAAAGCATTCCTGCAAATCATGAAATGATGGTCATCCTAAACGGGTTCTCCTCCAGATCCTTTCACATGAACACTGGTGTTCCCCAAGGCTTTATCCTGAGTCCTACACTGTTTCTGATCTTCATCAACAATCTTCCTGATGTCATCAACTCCCAAGTTGGCATCTACAGTAACGATGCTACTATTTAATCCTGCCTCAATAGTAAATCCAGCATCGTTGACAAAACTAACCTGGCTGTAGGCCTTGAGAAGGACCTTCAATCTGTGGTTGACTAGGGCAGGAAATGGCTTGTAAACTTTAATGCCTTTAAAATGAAACTGCTCTCATTTACCCACCATTGAGAACCCTCCCTACCTCCTTTCAGGATGGCTGATGCTCAACTCCATAAGAGCACCTCTCTGCACCTGCTTGGTCTCAAGCTGTCCACTGACCTGAAATGGAACAACTACATTGAATCTATAGCTTCATCTACTGTGTCGTGCCAGGTTTTTCTCACCTGAGTCCATCCTTCAAATCTACAAATCAACCATTCATCTTTGCATGGAATACTGCTGCCATATTTGGTCTGGTGCTCCTGCTGTTCATATTGAGGTCCTTGAAAAAATCCAGAGATGGATATGCAATGTGATTGGTCCTGATCTGGCATCCCATCTACAGTCACTTTCTCACAGACATGCTGTGGCTTCCCTCTGTCTTTTCTACAAGTATTTTCATGGCAACTGCTCTGACGAGCTACTTTCACTGGTTCCCAAACTGCATGAATTTAAGAGTACTACTAGGTTATCATCTTAGTCCCATCATTTCACTGTTGAAATGGCTAAATGTAGCCATCTCTTCTACTCCAACAGCTTCTAGCAACTTCCATCAGTGGAACTCTCTTCCTATCACTTGCTTCCCTGATAGCTATAATCTTCAAATATTCAAATGTAATGTCAATCGACATCTGATGCCTTGACCTTGATTCCTGTCCTTCTCTTTATCCTTTTCCCAAACACTCCTCTTTACTCTTACTCTCACTCTCTGTAACCCCCTGTGTGCTAGTGGCACTCCCACCTTGCTTGGGGTGATTTTCTTAAAAAAAATAAATCTAGACCTTATTTCTCAATACACAACAGACATTCAGTACATTAAAGGTCATCAAAATACTGTAGCAGACACACTGTCATGCACAGATATCACAACCATTACTAATGATATATTAAGTCATGATTTAATTTCAGATGAGCAGAAATCTGAGTCCAGACTAACTAAAGTATTAACAAACACTTCCTTAAAACTGAAACAATTTCCTGTTCTATTCAGTAACAAAACTTTATATTTGATACTACTTTCACTAATCCTTGGCCATATGTACCTCCTACATTGAGGAAACAAATATTTCAACATTTACACAATCTTTCACATCCAAGCAATCTGTAAAAATTGTAAGCAAACATTTTCTATGGCCAAATATGGCATCAGATATAAAGAATTGTACTTCTACATGCCTTGTCAGAAAAATAAGCTACCACACCACCCCAAAACACCCATAAACACTTTCAGCAGCCCAGATTCAAGATTCAATCACCATTAATAAATATCATAGGACCTCTACCAAGTGGTCAAGATTACTCATATATTTTAGCCATTGTTGGCAGCAACTGTGTTACAAGACACATCTTCAACAACAGTCTCAAAAGTAATATTAAAAGATTGGATATCACTTTCCAGTTCTGATCAGTACTCTTTCAAGAATTTAGTAACTTACTGGATGCAAAACACATAAAAAGAACAGCATACCACCCATGTGCAAATGGATTCATGGAAAGATTCCAAAGGCAACTCAAAAAAACTTTAGCAACAGAACAAAATTCAATCAAATGGATTGATAACTTATTCTGCTATCCATATGAAATATTATTAAAGAAGACCTTGGCTGTATACCAGCCAAATTAGTTTTTGGTACACCCTGTCATTACCAGGACAATTCTTTAAAAATGACAAACATTCTACCCCAACATTGCAGTTTATGTAAGCAAATATATGGATATAGATCCACCAGTATGAAGAAAAATATACAGAAAAAACAAATAAAAATCTTAATATGCAATTATGCTGTATTAATGTTAATATAAAGTCAACGTCGGACGTTTTGGTCTATTTTAGATCATCATCAGGACATATTCATAAAACATAATGGAACAATTTTAAACATAACAGCATAATTGCATATTAAGATTTTTGTTTGTTTTTTCTGTATATTTTTCTTCATACTGTCGGATCTATATCCATATATTTGCTTACATACTGTCTACTGGAAATACAAACCTGAATTTACTTTATAACATGGAAGACTTCAAGCTTGTACGAAAATATGAGAATCTATTGATCTCCGCCTATTCCTGTAAGTAAGGAAAGGATTTATTAACGAACTGTTTAAAATTGTTCCATCGTGCCTATCTAATATTTTGAAATCATTTTTGATTTACTTTATAACATGGAAGACTTCAAGCTTGTATGAAAATATAAGAACCTATTGATCTCTGCG
Organism: Acanthosepion pharaonis; assembly: GCA_903632075.3. Taxonomy (NCBI): domain Eukaryota; kingdom Metazoa; phylum Mollusca; class Cephalopoda; order Sepiida; family Sepiidae; genus Acanthosepion; species Acanthosepion pharaonis. Next base: position 1,714,722 of record CAHIKZ030002423.1, on the reverse strand, counting down.
TATTCCTATATCAACGGAAGGGATTTCTTGACAAACTGTTTATATGAGAAAATAGTTCAATCGAGCTTGTTTAATATTTTGAAATCATCTTCGAATACGTTTTCACAACATCGCCCACATGACGACAACGTGATCATATTTAAACGGAACACTGATCTTATATAAAAAAATTCAGTTATCTCTTTAGATTAGTTGTGCCCTTATGTCCATCGTCTTTTTCATGTTGAATTTTATATGTTCTAATGTTAATTATGTTTTATGAATATGTCCTGATAATGGTCTAAAATAGACCGAAACGTCCGACATTGACTTTATATTAACATTAATACAGCATAAATGCATATTAAGATTTTTGTTTGTTTTTTCTGTATATTTTTCTTCATTGCAGTTTATATAAGAACTGAAAAACAAATGTTGAAATTATAGTTTTCCCCCACTTAACAAAACACACTTACATAATAACAAAACTATATGCCTGTGAGTACATTTTTGTATGAGAAGATGCAGTTAAAAGCTACTCACATTGAATTATCAAGGATCATTTAAAGTCTTAAACAGAGCAAATAAATATTTCACAATTCAAAAAGGGAACATTTCAGACAACATCAGTATTGACACTCAAAATATCACCAACCACACACACATTATTCTCCTGATGTACAACACAAACCAATAATACACCAGAAAGTTACATTTTCTTAAGATTACAAAACATTTATTTACTATTAACTAATTGATTTGTTTTCTCAACCAATCAATTTTCTAGAAAGGGGGCCTTGTCATACATTCTACATTTGCTGGAGTAAACAGCTGGGCAATAGAAGTCTCAAATGACAAAAGGCATCTCTGAGTTAGTTTCTGGTTAAAATAATTGTAGTCAACCAATCAGGTGAGTTCCAGCTTGAAACCAACATTTCATTTTTTTTTATCCACATGGACAGCATAAAAAGAAGAGATGAGAGAGACTGAGAGGAGAAATCAAGGAAACACACAACAATAGCAAATGTTTAACAATTAAATATATATAACATACTTAGACAGCAAGAATTAATTCAAATATGTTTTATTGAAATTAATCAACTTATTTTTTATTTCATTTTTCCAGTTTGCACATTCATACTTTAGTATTCAATCAAAACCTTATGAACTTTGGACAGTGATCTGGATGTACAAACTGTGAAAACTATAATAAAACCATTTAAGACTTTGTCACTTTGTGTGCATCCAAAATAACATTTACGCATACAACTGAATATTGTATTGCTTTAGAAAAAAAATAAGAAGAAAATCTATCATTACTTTTCAATCTTATAGAAAAGTACTCAGCAACCACTTTTTTTTTAACTACTTTTTTTTTACTTCAAAATAACAAATACTAAGTTTCCCTATGCTTATGAAAGATTTTTAAAATTTTTAAATGTTTAAGTTAGAATTAGAAAAGTTTTTACATTGAATCATAAACAGATTATCATATTTTTATGGGGTTTAAGATTTTTGAATAAAGATTTAGAATTGCATTTTTTGTTATTGCATTGAATCATTTTTAAGAGGCACAGGAATAATAAGCAATGATATTTCAGTATCTGTGTAGGAAGGTGAACAAAGAATATTTTTACTTTAAAATGTTGAATCTATGTTTGCACATTCTTTGTTAAAAAACAATCTTTTTATGATCTGTGTATTACTCAGTCTTTCAGTATAATATATGAAAACAAAACTAAAAATAAGATTATAACCTATTTTTAGTTTGATTTTCATGATTCTTTCATGATATCCAGCAAATATTTATTCAAAAATGTGTCAATGATGGACTTAGGCATAAACAAACTGTTTTACATCCTTTTCCTTTTTTTCATACGTATTGAGTTCAAATTTTTGGGTGCCATATTTTTATTTTATGAAAGCCATCAAATTTTTTTTTAACTTTCAGTTAGAAAATTTGTGGCATATTCTATACAGAAAAAAAAACAAAATGTCCTGATATCTATATGCATCAATTTTGATGGCTTTTAGTATAAAGGTACTTTTGTTGTGGGTTGATTCAAATCTAACCTTTATGGTCCTCATCAAAATATAATATTTTAAAACATATAATTTAAAGAAGGTTAATATCAAAGAATTATATTGTTTTTGCAAGTGAGTAATTTTTAAGGTTTGATTTTAAAGATAATTTCTTGAGGAATATAAAATTCATTGGACAAGTGAAAAGAAACAACCTTGAAATTAGTGATTGTAGATAGACCATGACATCATAGATTTTAACATGAACCTATATTTAAAATCTAATTTCAAATTTGCTTTTGATTTTTGTGAAGTATATGAGAAAGTTATATTTAAAATTGAATATGAATAATTTTTTTCCATATTTCTTAATTCTTGTTTTGAATAGCTTTCTTAAGAGTTTTTATAATATGCTACTACCGTGGTAGTTCCAATCAAAATATGAAATATTTATTAATCTCATACATATTCGTTCCAAGATATATTCAGAACAGTGAACTTATTTTTTGTGTTGCTTTTGTTGCAACTACATTTTGGAACAAAAAGAATGAATTCAATAATTTGAACAACACATGGAATAGTACTCTTCTCAAAATTATTGACAGAAATTGTTTTGTTCTATACAAAAGTTAAGTGAGAGTTTCATTGGATTTTAAATTAGTTCACTTCGAATATGTCATCTTTACTAATATTGTATGAATGATGTTTTTGTCATGCTTATTTGAATAATATTTTGTATTTTCTTTTATACATTTTTAGATAAAATACAGGGTGCAGCAGAAATATCTCCCACATAATGTGTTCAAAAATTGATATAGCAGCTCAATTCCAAAGCAAAATAAATAAATTGAAAGTCCAAAGTTGAAGATCCAGTGGCAAAAAGGAATGTCACAGTCACAAATTGCAGGTCAAATGTAAAAAATCCTAATACATGTAAATGGTCAGAAATCCAGTGCACAATGTAATGGTCACTCACAAGTCAATGGATGTAAACAGAAAAACAAACTATGACCAATTTGTGAATGTCAACTGGTTTTATCAATGGAACAATTTTGCATTGGTCAATGGATGATTCGGTTTGTTTTGTTTTACGGCATATCAACCTTGTGTCATAAATAGGAAAGGTTGACACACATAGAAAATAAGAAGTAGTTTATTTTGGAGAATAATATGGTACACGGTTGAGAACACAGACTAATATAATAAACTTATAATTGTTAACTCCTAATAGAAAGTGCTGTTTGAACAGTCTTAGACCAATACACCCCCTTTTTTTAATTGATTACTTCCTCTGGAAGTTGAACTTTTTCCTTTTTGGGTTTATCTCTATAGTCCCTGCAAATTTTCTTTTTCATTTACTTAAACGTTCCTCCTCAGGGGCTATTAAGGGCATCAATATGTCGAATAAGTCATAAATAACCTTTATCAGTTCTTCCTTCTGGTTATTTATATCCTCTGGGTACCTTTTCCTCATCTAGCTGTGATGTCTCTTAATGGTCATTTTTGGGTAATTAAACTCCCAATGCATTTATCAATGACATCAGCATTCCAAATTTCTTTCTCGTTTCTATATTCTTTGAAAAAAATTTTTTCTCCTGGTATATTCAACATTTTGTACCTGTTTTTTTCTTTATTGGTTTTTATTTCCCTTTGGCAACAGTTAACTGAACACAGATCTTATTTTTCTCATGAACATTAACTCTGCAGGTGACCACCCCAAATTAGTACTTGAGTTTGGTGTCACACAATATATCCTTAAAAATTGTAGGATATCATCAATGGATTTTTAATGCTCACTTGAAAGTGTCTACAAATCTTTCTGCCTGGCCATTAGATCATGGGTGATATGGTATGGTAGGGATGTGTACAATTGAAAAAAACTTTACAAAAATCTTTGAACTCTTTTGCCATGAATTGTGTGCCATTGTCCAACACAATCATATCCAGAATACCAAATCTGGCAAAAATTTAATTGTACCACTGCAAGTAGGATTTTTACATTTCATCACCTCTAGCCATTTTGAGAAACTGTCAACTACAATTAATTAATATTGTCCCTTCATTGGACCTGCATAATCTATATGCACCTTTGCCCAAGGTCTGTCTGTCCTTGGCCAAGGGGTAAATTTTATTCATAGCACCTTTGCCACCATCGCACAACCTCTGCATGATTTTACATTTTTCTCTATTTCTTTGCCCATATTCAGCTAAAAAACATAGCTTTTCATTAAAACTTTCATCCTCAATATACCATGGTAACTGGAATGGAAGTCTTTTAATATTCTTTTTTGCAGCACTCCTGGTATCACTACCTGTTCGCCATACATCAAAGTTTCATCAGAGATAGAAAAAATCTTTTCACTACCATTCTTTTTTGTACTGTTGGGCCATAATTTGTTTCTTTTTCTCTGTGACATATTTGTCTATTTTTGCTTTGTTCCTGATCTCCTCGAGCATCATAGGTAATTCCTGTATGGTGTTGCACAGCATGCTTTTTACTTCCATTTCTATTCTTAGGGACGCTATCACAGTTTCCTCCAATGGTTCACATAGGTTGGAGATTAACCTGGATATGCCTAACCTCTTTGTCGGAAGGAACTCCATCTTAAAAATATAATTTAATAATATTGTTCCCCATCTCTGAAGTCAATTTCCAGTATTTTTGGTTCCGTTTTATAGAACCAAAAATAGACAATAACAGTCTGTTGTCTGTTTGAAGTATAAAACTTCTTCCATGAATGAATCTATAGAACTTTTTTACTGCAAAAATTATCCCTAAAGCCTCTTTTTTTATTTGGCTGAACCCTTTTTCAGCTGGCAATAGTGTCTATGACACATGTTCAATCACTTTTATTTGGCTGTTGCTTTCTTTGTGTAATATTACAGCTCCTAAGTCCAAATTACTAGCCTCACTTGCAACAATAATATTCTTATTTAGATTGTAATGCGCCAGACTTAAGTCTGATGTTAATATTTTTTTTAATTTCCGCAAAAACACTCTGACATTCAGTACTCCAGTTCCATTTAGAATCTGTTTTAATAATTTGTTTAGAGGAGCTCTTAACATGTACATATTTGGGATAAAATTACAGTAGTAATTTGCTAAACCCATGAATGCTTGTAGTGCTGACACATTTGTTGGGGGAGGAATGTTTTTTATCACACTTGACCTTGATAGGTCTGGTTTTCTGCCTTTCACATCTATAACCTGTCCCAAATACTTAATTTTAGAGAAAAAAAAATTCACATTTATGCAAACTAAGTTTCAAGCAATATTGTTTTATTTTTCAAAAACTTCTTTAAGTTCAGCATGTTGTTCTTGGCTTTCATTCTTACTTAAGATTTTGTCAAGGTCGGCTATTGCAAAGTCAATGCCATTCATTACAGTATCCATGATTTGCTGGAAAATATCTAGTGTGACCTTTACCTGAAATGGCAGTCTGTTAATCTATACAGACCCTTAGGTGCATTTATAGTTAAATACTTTGCACATTTTTTGTCAACTGGAATCTGGATGTACGCCTCAGATAAATCAAGTTTTGAAAATACCTTGCCACCATTTAATTTTGTGAATATGTCTTCAGGACTTGGTAGAGAGAAACTATATGTTTCCAAACAATTGTTCAATCCTGTAGAAAGATCTGTGCAGACCCTAATTTTATTATTTTTCTTTTTCACGTAAAAGGTAGGGCTTGCCCACTCACTGTAGTCCATTTTGCTCAATACGCTTATTTGCTCTAAGTTGTCAAATTCTTTACTAATGTAGGCATCAGCTGCAAAAGGTACTTTTCTTTTCAGCCTAAAAAGAGGCATCACATTCTCTTTAAGTTTGAATGTCACTTTAGCTTTTATGTACCTGCCAAGACACTCAGAAAAAATTTCAGTAAATTTTATCTTTAATTCTTTTTTTAATTTTCCCATGCTGTTTGAATTAACACTGACACTATAGAAGAACGAATTAATTGGTTGGTTGAAAAGGTCAAATGACTTGATCCAATCCATACCAAATAGGTTCTGGGTTTATTTCATAACAAATCCTTTTAATTTTATAGTTTTGCCAATAAATGTCACATTTGTGCAAAATTCTCCTTCAAAATTTAGTTTATTTCCTGTAATGCCATGAGCAATTGTTTTTATCATCAATAAAGTTGGTCTGCCAATTTTTTCCCAAGTTCATTCATTTATCAATGTCAGATCTGAACCGGAATCCAATTGGAACTTAATATTTTTATTGTTCGCCTGTACATTTACAAACTTTCTTTTTCTTTTTATTTCTTTGTTTTCAATTGTAGTTGAGTTAACTGTATTTTTCATTTTTGACCCCTTTTTACTTTTTGGTTTTCTTTAATGCTTATGCTTATGTCCTTTTTTGCCACAATTAAAACAATTCTTTCCTTCTAAATGGACATTCCTTGTAATAGTGAATCTTCATAATGCTGAAAAATAGCTGCAAAAATTACCTCCTCCTCAGGACTGTACTTAAATTTGCTAACTGAATTATTCACTGGATCCCAAGAAAAAGAATATTCATTGCCTTGCTCTTTTCCCTTTTTCAACACTATCAATTTGAACATTTTTCCAAACCATTTTGTTTTTCAGAGCATTCCTGGTTCAAATGTTGTTGTTTCTCCAACCATTCATTTTGTTTCTGCTGGATTTTCAGATGAAAAACTATTTCTAATGTCCAATAGCAAAGCCTCTGGTTTTGAGGAGTGTGGAACCCCCTCTTAATTGCTGGTGTTTCCATGACCCGGGGTGGTAGCACCTGTTAGGGTCCCAGATATGGACAAATAGTTAACCTCCAAATCCAGATCTTGTCCTGGGTATGATAATAAACTACATCTGTGTCCTGAGTATGACGATAAACTATGTCCAACAGCAAGACCTCTGATCCGTAGGTTTTGAGGAGCGTGGAACCACCTCTTAATTGCTGGTGTTCCCAGGTCCACCCTGTTAGGATCCCAGCTATGGGCAAATAGTTAACACTCAGATTACATTCACATCCTGGGTATGATGATAAACTACATCCGTGTCCTGGGTATGACGATAAACTACATCCATGTCCTGGGTAAGACAATAAACTACGTCCAACAGCAAGGCTTCTGATAATACGTTTTTGAAAGAATAATGTTGCCGGCTGTATGTTTTTGAAAAAAAATAATATTACTAGCTATACGTTTTTGAAAAAAAAATAATGTTACCAGCTATACGTTTTTGAAAAAATATTACCAGCTATATGTTTTTGAAAAAATAATATTACCAGCTATACATTTTTGAGGAAAAAGAAAAGTTGTTGGCATTAAATGACCCATTGAGATTTTGATGTGCCATAAAACAAAACAAACCAAACTAAACCAGCAGCTAAGCAGACTCCTTTGAAAGGTTCAGGTCTTGTGTCACATCATTTCTGCTTGTGTCAAGGGTGCTGGCTGGTCATCCTTTTCTGGCTTGTATGCATCATCCCCAGCTACAACAGTCATGTCACCATGTTCGGAATCAGAGCTATATTCCTTGTTACCATCTGGCTCAGGAACTGGAAGGTCTGAGCCACGAGGGATTGGTCTTATGGCAGAAGGAACATTTGGGTATTGGACACGGTGCTTGTTCTTGCAGTTTATTCCTTTTAGATTTATCATGCAGAAATAGCAGTCCATAATGTGATCTTTTCCTTTCCTCCAGACCATTGGAATGGCAAATGGTATACTCATACATGATCAGCTGTGACAAGTAGAGCCCACAGGCTTTTGAATAAGTGTTATTATTGTGTACATCTTGTTGTGCAGTATTCAAGCAGATCTTAAAATCAGACCTGACCAAATACAATGAATGGTATTTTTTAATTCAGCATAAAATGGCAATCATATATCACTTGATAAACCTTTGGAACGCAGGCCAGTGTAATAAATGCAAAAATGTCTGTGTGTGTCACACTTTTTCAATTAAAAGGACATAACTCACTGAAAAATTCTTACATCTGGAGCCATGTTCAAAGACTCAGCCAGAAAACAAATATGAGAGAATCACAGGTGACCTTGAAGCAGGAAGATTTGCTGCTTTGATGTTGCAGATTGGCAATACAAGCATCAAAATGGGCCACAATGGAGATATTTCATTCCCAAAAGGTTGTGAAGTTTCAGCCTCAAATATCCAAGAATTGATTAATCATGTTTATCCAAACATTAAACACCATTTCATGGATTCAAACTGGCTTTGCCATATTAGCTCCCAAGAATCAAAGTGTGGATAGCATCAACTGGAAACTTCTCCAAGAAATTCCAAAAGAAAGCATGAAGTACTTTTTCATTGACACTGTGGCTGTGAATTATCCAATGGAGTTCCTGAACTCATTGAATTCTCTTTGAATGCCATCACACAAGCTGGAAGTAAAAGAAAATGTGCCAGTTATGCTATCGAGAAATCTGCATCCTCCAAAGCTTTGTAATGGAACAAGATTAATTATCAAGAAGATGCTTCCTTATCTCTTAGAAGCAGAAATCCTTACTAGTCCAGAAAAGGAGGAAAGAGTTTTAATTCCAAGAAAGCTGCAAGTACTACTCTGAGGCCTTGATGATAGGTTGCGTTGAGAATTTTTAGGTATGAGTTTCTGGTTGCCTCATATATGAAACTAGCCTAATCCAGTTTTGAGCAAAGTAGTGATCTGTATAACTTGATTAATGTTAGTCTAATTTTAAACAAGGTTCATTGACCAATTTCCTTAATTTGCAGAAATATAGGCATTTGGTTTTTCTTTTAGAAAATGTAAACCCATTTTCAGTGGCTCATAAGTGTATTTTATTGGCTTGTATTTCAGCGGGTATTCATATGTCGAGATCTGTACATAATTAGAAAATCATCAACATATAGAGATCTTCTCATTCCTGGGCTTAGGGTTTTAACTATGAAGTTCATTTTTATGCAAAAAACATCACCAAAAGAATGCTTCTTTGTGGAACCCCTTCTTCTTGATCTTGCAGTTCCAATAACGTACTTCCTATATGGAATAGAAAACTCCAGTCTTTCAGAAAATTCCTATGAATTGAATCAGCATTTCTTTTAGATCCAGTTCATGCAGATCTTTCAAGATACCAAATTTCCATTTTTGTATACCTTTTCTAAGTCATAAAAGACTGCTGTGAGATGTTCTTTCTTAATGAAAGCTTCCCTTACAAAGGTTTTGGGATGTACTAAGTGATCCATGGTACTTTTTTTTTTCCTACAAACATTAGTAGTCATTGATTAGGCCATTATGGTCATTATTGTTGTTGACCATTCTCTCCATAGTTTTACATATGCAGCTCATTAGTGCTATCAGCCTGTAGTTTTCAGGGTCTGTGTCATCCTTTCCAGGTTTTGGAATAGGGATGATGAATGACTGTCTCCACATATCTGAGAAGTTGCATATAGATGTGATTTAGTAACAGTTATAATGATTTGTTGGGCAACTGTTTTATGAATTGATAGTGTATATCATTTGGTCCCACAGCTATATTGTGGGATTTCTTTAAAGATTCATTTAGTTTTTCTCTAGTGAATGGTAGGTTGTAGCTCTCAGTGTTATTTGATTTAAAGTTTAATTTTTCTTTTTCCGCTTTTTGTTTAAGCCTTAAAAATTATTGACTACCATTCTTGCCAGATGAGTTTTTGGAGATTGTTTTGGTTAATTGATCAGCGATATTCTTTTTTGATGGTTATTTATCGAGAGATGTTTTATAGCATTAGAATGATGTTTACCAGTTATTTTCCTTAGCATATCCCATACAGATTTTGTTTTTGTAGTAGAATTAAATCTGCTGATGTAGTTTTTCCAGCATTCTTTTTTGCTTTCTTTGTTTTTCATGCTTTTGCTCAAAGTTGCTTAAATTGTAACAAATTAGAGATTGAAGGTTATTTGTTGAAATTTTTCAAAGCTCTTCTTCTGATCCTGATAGCTTCATTACACTCATCAATGAATCAAGGTCTGTTATGTTTTTTTGTAATTAATTTTTTGGAATGCATTCCTTTGCTATAGATGGAAGGATTTCTGTAAACTGTTCTAAGTTCTTGTTGCATTTACCTTCTGCTAGTTTGTCAGGACATTGTTTTTTAAATTTATCCCATTTCATACAGTCTAATTTCCAACAGAGAGGATTTTGATCATTATGTTCTGAATTTTTCAGAACAATTGGCAAGTGATCACTTCTGCATGTGTCCACCAGAACCTTCCAAGAGAAATCCATATAGATTAATGGATCACATTACTTTTATTTCATGGCAGTTCTATTGAATTATCTTATGCATGGCTGTTTAAACCTTTTTGGTCTTTAGCTTATGTGGTTTTGATTTCTTTCTCCTAGGTTTTCATTATGGAGATTTTAGCCATTTGGGGATTTATTTTTTAGCCATTTGAGGCATTTTTAGCTTTCCACCTTCATCTTTTCTAGTTCGTCAGATCATTTTTGCATAGGAGTTTGGTAGTTGTGGATTTCTGGCTTTTGTTTGGCTGATTCTGTTCTTTTGGGAGATAAGCTTTTCAGTCTATCTTTCCTGGGCTATGGTGGATGGATAGGAGATCACTGTGACTTTTGTTTGGTAGGAGATTTGATATTTTTGGTAGGATTGTTTTGTGTTTGAGCTGTTGTTTTGCTATTTTTTTTTCTTTATTTATTATTTCATTTTTTTTATTGTCCTTCTTTTGTGGTTTATCCTGCTCCATTTCCTTGGAATATAAACCTTTTAGGTTTGAAATTTAGGCCAATTGTTTAGTCCCAAGTGTACTTCTCAATAAGAGCTCTGTATTTGTCAGGCCTACTTGCATTATTTGTTGTCTTATTTTCTGTTATTTTTGCATAGGAAGGACCTTTCATGCAACTTTTTACTTCTTGCCTTGCTTTTATAAATAAAATGTTTCTTTTATATTTTACTTTGACAATTTCCTTTTCCTTTTCCCAGAAATTGTATGTTCTTGAATTTGCTGGATGGTTTTGCTGGCAGTTAGCACATCTTATTTCATCTTGGCATTCTTCTTCAGCATGGTCTGAATCCCTTTAGCCACAGTTTCCACATGTTGGGCAACTACTGCAGTTATCCCTATGATGTCCAAATTTTTGGCACCTATAGCATCTTAATGGAGCAGATATATTTTGTTCCACTGGCTCAATATTATACCCTAATTTTATTTTTAGAGAGATTTCAGGTGCACCAAAAGTAAGGATATATGTCAGTTATAATTGTTTCCTTACATAATTGTTACTTACAGAGAAAAAGGGCACATGTGTTCTGTATGATATGCCAAAGGCAAAGTAACCAAAATAGAAACAAGTCAGTTGCAGCTGTGGCCATAAAGGCTGTTTGGATATGCTAATTTTGGTTCGATCCCTGGTGTGTACTTGGACGAGCAATAAAAGAAAAATTAGAAATAGATGAGATATACTTAGACATGGGCAGTCAAATGAGGACAGTCTACTTTTGTAGATTAAATAAACAATTGGACTTGGACTTGTGTAATTGGGCAAGCAATAAAAGAAAAATAAGAAATAGATGAGATATACTTAGACATGGGCAGTCAAATGAGGACAGTCTACTTTGTAGATTAAATAAACAATTGTACTTGGACTTGTGTAATTGGGCAAGCAATAAAAGAAAAATAAGAAATAGATGAGATATACTTAGACATGGGCAGTCAAATGAGGACAGTCTACTTTTTGTAGATTAAATAAACAATTGTACTTGGACTTGTGTAATTGGGCAAGAAAAATAAGAAAAGAAAATAAGAAATAGATGAGATATAAACTTAGACATGGGCAGTCAAATGAGGACAGTCTACTTTTGTAGATTAAATAAACAATTGTACTTGGACTTGTGTAATTGGGCAAGCAATAAAAGAAAAATAAGAAATAGATGAGATATACTTAGACATGGGCAGTCAAATGAGGACAGTCTACTTTTTGTAGATTAAATAAACAATTGACTTGGACTTGTGTAATTGGGCAAGCAATAAAAGAAAAAATAAGAAATAGATGAGATATACTTAGACATGGGCAGTCAAATGAGGACAGTCTACTTTTGTAGATTAAATAAACAATTGGACTTGGACTTGTGTAATTGGGCAAAATAAAAGAAAAATAAATAATAAATAGATGAGATATACTTTGACATGGGCAGTCAAATGAGGACAAAATAAACAATTGTACTTGGACTTGTGTAATTGGGCAAAATAAAAGAAAAATAAGAAATAGATGAGATATACTTAGACATGGGCAGTCAAATGAGGACAGTCTACTTTTGTAGATTAAATAAACAATTGTACTTGGACTTGTGTAATTGGGCAAGCAATAAAAGAAAAATAAGAAATAGATGAGATATACTTAGACATGGGCAGTCAAATGAGGACAGTCTACTTTTTTGTAGATTAAATAAACAATTGTACTTGGACTTGTGTAATTGGGCAAAATAAAAGAAAATAAGAAATAGATGAGATATACTTAGACATGGGCAGTCAAATGAGGACAGTCTACTTTTGTAGATTAAATAAACAATTGTACTTGGACTTGTGTAATTGGGCAAGCAAATAAAAGAAAAATAAGAAATAGATGAGATATACTTAGACATGGGCAGTCAAATGAGGACAGTCTACTTTTTGTAGATTAAATTTTGTTGGACTTGAATTAAATAAATAGATGAGATATACTTAGACATGGGCAGTCAAATGAGGACAGTCTACTTTTGTAGATTAAATAAACAATTGGACTTGACTGTGTAATTGGGCAAGCAATAAAAAGAAAAATAAGAAATAGATGAGATATACTTAGACATGGGCAGTCAAATGAGGACAGTCTACTTTTGTAGATTAAATAAACAATTGTCTTGGACTTTTAATTGGGCAGAATAAATAAACAATTGTACTTGGACTTCAAATGAGGACAGTCTACTTTTTTGTAATTAAATAAACAAAGGACTTGTGTAATAAAATAAAAAGAAAAATAAGAAATAGATGAGATATACTTAGACATGGGCAGTCAAATGAGGACAGTCTACTTTTTGTAGATTAAATAAACAATTGTACTTGGACTTGTGTAATTGGGCAAAATAAAAGAAAAAATAAGAAATAGATGAGATATACTTAGACATGGGCAGTCAAATGAGGACAGTCTACTTTTGTAGATTAAATAAACAATTGTACTTGGACTTGTGTAATTGGGCAAATAAAAAAGAAAAATAAGAAATAGATGAGATATACTTAGACATGGGCAGTCAAATGAGGACAGTCTACTTTTGTAGATTAAATAAACAATTGTACTTGGACTTGTGTAATTGGGCAAGCAATAAAAGAAAAAATAAGAAATAGATGAGATATACTTAGACATGGGCAGTCAAATGAGGACAGTCTACTTTTGTAGATTAAATAAACAATTGTACTTGGACTTGTGTAATTGGGCAAGCAATAAAAAAAAAAAATAAGAAAAATAAGAAATAGATGAGATATACTTTTGTAGATTAAATAAATGAGGACAGTCTTTGGGCAGTGAGATATACTTAAATCAAATGAGGACAGTCTACTTTTGTAGTAGATTAAATAAACAATTGTACTTGGACTTGTGTAATTGGGCAAGCAATAAAAGAAAAATAAGAAATAGATGAGATATACTTAGACATGGGCAGTCAAATGAGGACAGTCTACTTTTTGTAGATTAAATAAACAATTGTACTTGGACTTGTGTAATTGGGCAAGCAATAAAAAGAAAAATAAGAAATAGATGAGATATACTTAGACATGGGCAGTCAAATGAGGACAGTCTACTTTTGTAGATTAAATAAACAATTGTACTTGGACTTGTGTAATTGGGCAAGCAATAAAAAGAAAATAAAAATAGATGAGATATACTTTGACATGGGCAGTCAAATGAGACAGTCTACTTTTGTAGATTAAATAAACAATTGTACTTGGACTTGTGTAATTGGGCAAGCAATAAAAGAAAATAAGAAATAGATGAGATATACTTAACATGGGCAGTCAAATGAGGACAGTCTACTTTTTGTAGATTAAATAAACAATTGTACTTGGACTTGTGTAATTGGGCAAGCAATAAAAGAAAAAATAAGAAATAGATGAGATATACTTAGACATGGGCAGTCAAATGAGGACAGTCTACTTTTGTAGATTAAATAAACAATTGTACTTGGACTTGTGTAATTGGGCAAGCAATAAAAGAAAAAATAAGAAATAGATGAGATATACTTAGACATGGGCAGTCAAATGAGGACAGTCTACTTTTGTAGATTAAATAAACAATTGTACTTGGACTTGTGTAATTGGGCAAGCAATAAAAGAAAATAAGAAATAGATGAGATATACTTAGACATGGGCAGTCAAATGAGGACAGTCTACTTTTGTAGATTAAATAAACAATTGTACTTGGACTTGTGTAATTGGGCAAGCAATAAAAGAAAAAATAAGAAATAGATGAGATATACTTAGACATGGGCAGTCAAATGAGGACAGTCTACTTTTGTAGATTAAATAAACAATTGTACTTGGACTTGTGTAATTGGGCAAGCAATAAAAAAAAATAAGAAATAGATGAGATATACTTTTTGACATGGGCAGTCAAATGAGGACAGTCTACTTTTTGTAGATTAAATAAACAATTGTACTTGGACTTGTGTAATTGGGCAAGCAATAAAAAAGAAAAAATAAGAAATAGATGAGATATACTTTGACATGGGCAGTCAAATGAGGACAGTCTACTTTTTGTAGATTAAATAAACAATTGTACTTGGACTTGTGTAATTGGGCAAACAATAAAAAAGAAAAATAAGAAATAGATGAGATATACTTAGACATGGGCAGTCAAATGAGGACAGTCTACTTTTGTAGATTAAATAAACAATTGTACTTGGACTTGGACTTGATGAGATATACTGGGTCAAATGAGGCAAATAAACTTTTGAGATTAAATAAACAATTTTTTGGACAAAAGAAAAAAAATAAGAAATAGATGAGATATACTTAGACATGGGCAGTCAAATGAGGACAGTCTACTTTTGTAGATTAAATAAACAATTGTACTTGGACTTGTGTAATTGGGCAAACAATAAAAGAAAAATAAGAAATAGATGAGATATACTTAGACATGGGCAGTCAAATGAGGACAGTCTACTTTTGTAGATTAAATAAACAATTGTACTTGGACTTGTGTAATTGGGCAAACAAGCAATAAAAGAAAAAGTCTACTTTTGTAGATTAAATAAACAATTGAAGAAATAGATGAGATATACTTTGACATGGGCAGTCAAATGAGGACAGTCTACTTTTGTAGATTAAATAAACAATTGTACTTGGACTTGTGTAATTGGGCAAGCAATAAAAGAAAAATAAGAAATAGATGAGATATACTTTAGACATGGGCAGTCAAATGAGGACAGTCTACTTTTGTAGATTAAATAAACAATTGAACTTGTGTAATTGGGCAAAAATAAAAGAAAAATAGAAATGAGAGATATACTTAGACATGGGCAGTCAAATGAGGACAGTCTACTTTTGTAGATTAAATAAACAATTGTACTTGGACTTGTGTAATTGGGCAAGCAATAAAAGAAAAATAAGAAATAGATGAGATATACTTAGACATGGGCAGTCAAATGAGGACAGTCTACTTTTGTAGATTAAATAAACAATTGTACTTGGACTTGTGTAATTGGGCAAGCAATAAAAGAAAAATAAGAAATAGATGAGATATACTTAGACATGGGCAGTCAAATGAGGACAGTCTACTTTTGTAGATTAAATAAACAATTGTACTTGGACTTGTGTAATTGGGCAAGCAATAAAAGAAAAATAAGAAATAGATGAGATATACTTAGACATGGGCAGTCAAATGAGGACAGTCTACTTTTTTGTAGATTAAATAAACAATTGTACTTGGACTTGTGTAATTGGGCAAACAATAAAAGAAAAATAAGAAATAGATGAGATATACTTAGACATGGGCAGTCAAATGAGGGACAGTCTACTTTTGTAGATTAAATAAACAATTGTACTTGGACTTGTGTAATTGGGCAAGCAATAAAAGAAAATAAGAAATAGATGAGATATACTTAGACATGGGCAGTCAAATGAGGACAGTCTACTTTTGTAGATTAAATAAACAATTGATGAGATATACTTGGACATTGTGTAAATGGGCTACTTTTGTAGATTAAATAAACAATTGGAAAATTGAAAAAAAAAGAAAATAAGAAATAGATGAGATATACTTAGACATGGGCAGTCAAATGAGGACAGTCTACTTTTGTAGATTAAATAAACAATTGTACTTGGACTTGTGTAATTGGGCAAGCAATAAAAAAGAAAAATAAGAAATAGATGAGATATACTTTGACATGGGCAGTCAAATGAGGACAGTCTACTTTTGTAGATTAAATAAACAATTGTACTTGGACTTGTGTAATTGGGCAAGCAATAAAAAAAGAAAAATAAGAAATAGATGAGATATATAGATGAGATATAGGACAGACTGGGCAGATTAAATAAACAATTGGACTTGGACTTGTGTAATTTTAAAAAAAAAAAAAAGAAATTAATATAAACAATTGAGGACAGTCTACTTTTGTAGATTAAATAAACAATTGTACTTGGACTTGTGTAATTGGGCAAGCAATAAAAGAAAAATAAGAAATAGATGAGATATACTTGGACATGGGCAGTCAAATGAGGACAGTCTACTTTTGTAGATTAAATAAACAATTGTACTTGGACTTGTGTAATTGGGCAAGCAATAAAAAAAAAAATAAAATAGATGAGATATACTTTGACATGGGCAGTCAAATGAGGACAGTCTACTTTTGTAGATTAAATAAACAATTGAGGACAGTCTTTTTGTAGGACTTGTGTAATTGGGCAAGCAATAAAAGAAAAATAAGAAATAGATGAGATATACTTTGACATGGGCAGTCAAATGAGGACAGTCTACTTTTGTAGATTAAATAAACAATTGTACTTGGACTTGTGTAATTGGGCAAAACAATAAAAGAAAAATAAAAGAAATAGATGAGATATACTTAGACATGGGCAGTCAAATGAGGACAGTCTACTTTTGTAGATTAAATAAACAATTGTACTTGGACTTGTGTAATTGGGCAAAATAAAATAAAAAAGAAAAATAAGAAATAGATGAGATATACTTAGACATGGGCAGTCAAATGAGGACAGTCTACTTTTGTAGATTAAATAAACAATTGGACTTGGACTTGTGTAATTGACTAAAAGAAAAATAAAAATAGATGAGATATACTTAGACATGGGCAAGAGGACAATAAATAAACAATTGAAAAATAAGAAAAAAAAAATAAGAGATGAGATATACTTAGACATGGGCAGTCAAATGAGGACAGTCTACTTTTGTAGATTAAATAAACAATTGGACTTGGACTTGTGTAATTGGGCAAGCAATAAAAGAAAAATAAGAAATAGATGAGATATACTTAGACATGGGCAGTCAAATGAGGACAGTCTACTTTTGTAGATTAAATAAACAATTGTACTTGGACTTGTGTAATTGGGCAAGCAATAAAAGAAAAATAAGAAATAGATGAGATATACTTTGACATGGGCAGTCAAATGAGGACAGTCTACTTTTGTAGATTAAATAAACAATTGTACTTGGACTTGTGTAATTGGGCAAGCAATAAAAGAAAAATAAGAAATAGATGAGATATACTTTGACATGGGCAGTCAAATGAGGACAGTCTACTTTTGTAGATTAAATAAACAATTGTACTTGGACTTGTGTAATTGGGCAAGCAATAAAAGAAAAATAAGAAATAGATGAGATATACTTTGACATGGGCAGTCAAATGAGGACAGTCTACTTTTGTAGATTAAATAAACAATTGTACTTGGACTTGTGTAATTGGGCAAGCAATAAAAGAAAAATAAGAAATAGATGAGATATACTTAGACATGGGCAGTCAAATGAGGACAGTCTACTTTTGTAGATTAAATAAACAATTGTTGGACTTGGACTTAAGAAATAGATGAGATATACTTAACGTTGGGGAAGATTAATAAAAATTGAAAAATAAAAGAAAAATAGATGAGATATACTTAGACATGGGCAGTCAAATGAGGACAGTCTACTTTTGTAGATTAAATAAACAATTAAGTGCAAAATTTCCTATAGGTTATCTGAATTGATATACACTTGATGAAGGCTGGAGGGCACAACAGCCAAAACATTCTGATAACAACAAAAATGAAAACAATCGTCTGAATGTTAACAGCTGTATAAAAGCTTACAAAAATTTAAAAAAAATGAAACCTGTATATTTTTCGAAATTATATTTTTAAAAACATTGACTTTTATCTATACTTTTAAGATATTTCATAGTTATTAATAAAATGACATCTGGAATAGAAAATTCTTACAAAGAAATTGAAATTTTAATCAAAAGTAGTCAATACATATTTATACTTATGCAACAGATTTTAAGAAATTGTGTCACATTTTTATGTATATTTCCAATAACTATCGGTATTAACATGAGTAAATTGTATTAGAAATTAACTGTTTATATCCGTCATCTTTAATGAAATTTGTGCATATATATATATATATATAGAATGGGGCTGCTGAAAAGTTCTCAGCCCGGTCCACTTAATCTGACTAATTGACCAAACATCAGTATTTTTGAAGGATTTATTCTTCATTAGGCCAAGAATTTTTCAATGTCCCCTCATATTTTTTCTTTTCATTGTTTTCAATTTTTGGGATACTCATTCTTAAAAAAATGATTGGAATTTATTTAAAATAAGTGAGTTCTACTGTGAGAAAGAAAATATTTTCATACTGGTTTTGTCTTAAATATTTTTCATTTCAAGAAATTAGGGAATGCATCATTTGTTAACTAGTTGTATCCTACATTTTTTAAACATTTTTGATAATAGACTAGATGAAAACAGACATATAATACTATCTATAAATTCCTTAACATCTAATATTCAGAACAATTTATCCATTTTTAATTATCAAAATAATTACAACCACATCCAAAACTATTATGGATATGATCAGAACCAAAAATATCTATAACAATAATAATTGTGAAGCAGGTATATATAAAATGTCACAACTGCTCTTCACAGTACATTGGGGAAACTTGCAGAAATTAAAAAAAATGTATCTATGAACCCAAAAAGGATCGTCTATAATTTATCAAATGCATTAGTATTATATAGAAATAAATTCAACCACAGCATTAAAAGAGAAAGTAACTTCCTTAGACAGAAAATTCTCAGGAGTGCTATTATCACTCTTATCGAAATATAAATCTGCAAACCCAAATAATTACTCCTTACCCAAGGCAACATACATGAGTATAAAAATGTTAATAATTGAAAGAAAATGGTTAAATTTATAACCTCCTGTTATTTAAAATATATACTTTATAAATTTATCCCATACTAAAATAATTTAAATATTAATTGCATAAAAAAGTCAACACCATTTATTAGATTAAATTACATCACTTATCATCCTCCATAATTTACCTAAACTTTTCTGTTAACCTGATGAATATTTATAAGCGTCTCTTAAATTTAAAACTTTTGAAAAAATAACATTTTTACTTTTGTTTATAAATACTTGTAACTAAATAAAATCCTTACATTTGACTTGATAAAGTCCATCAGTGAGCAAAATGCATCAGATAAGATACGTTTTTGTTCTATCTTTATTCATATTGTCCTTTTACAGATATATTTTTAGTTATATCTTCAATTTTATATATATATATATATATATATATATATATATATATACACATACATACATATATACATACATATATATATATATATATACATACACACATACATACACACATATATATATACACATACATACATACATACATATATATATATACATACATACATATATACACATAAATACATACATACATATATACACATAAATACATACAAGTATACACATAAATACATACAAATATACACATAATTACACACACACACACACACACACACACACACATACATACATACATACATATATATATATATATATATATAGAGAGTAGTATACATACACACACACAAAGTGGGTGCTGAAGAGGTAACATGCCATATACTGCTTTCATTAAAAAAACATATTGTCTTTGGATCTATGTGTTTAATGTTTCACACAACTTGTTTTCCTTTGATGTTTTCCCACTTGATCAATGCACCATTTTGAATATCCAAATATTGCTCCAGCAGATGAAATGAGGAACAAAAGGCATCCCATAACAACTGCATCATACTATGCTTAAGACTATGTACAATGTGTACTGAGAAATCTGTAGGTGGGTAAGATTTGCTTTATTTTTGATGGTTAAAAACAACTATTACCAAAATCACAGTTAAAAATAAGAACTGAGTACTTATTAGAATAATAAACAGACTTTGTTTACAGTGCTGCTTATCATTGACTTACACATGCCCCAAGTACAATAGTAAACAAATACTTTATTATCTGGAATTTGCTTAAATTTGTTATTGTAAGTGTTGTCTATTTCTCTCTGAGTAGTATAAATCGTAGCACAGTTCTCCACCTTACATTTAGCAAACGTGTTTGCTGATGATTGCCCTTTGTTCACCCTCTGCTCTCTATTTACATTGTCATTCTCATTTGCATATGATACTACACCTCCCTGAACTGAAAAGGTCAGAAACCCTTGTTTCTTCTACTACTATTTCTGATTACTCTTGTACTGTGCTCTCCTTCTTCTTTTTTTTCTTTTCTTTTTCTTAATGGTGATCTTGGTCTTTCTTCATTTTCTTCTTCACTCTTGTCTGTCTTTTCATTCTCATTTTCTTCCATTTCCTGTCCTGTTCCATTTTTGTGACTTTCTGTCTCTTCTTGCTCTTGATCTTCCATTTCCAAAGCCTTGATTCTTATCAGAGATAAGAATATATTTTCTGACTAACGAGAGAGCTGGAAAATATAAAAAGGAATTCCACCACCATTATTCTTTCAATGGTGCCATAAATTCTGGGGGATACCTCACAGCTTGTTCACTCCAACCTGTTTTCATCACTTTCAAAATTGGCTCCCACAGCCCCGATTCTTATCAGAGATAAGAATATATTTTCTGACCAATAAGGGGCCAGGAAATTTGTTTAACAATTTTGGAGGGAAAAATCCCTGATTCTTCTGAGCCTACCAAATCTCCATAAACTAAAAACCATTTGAAAGCTGCATCTCTTCACCTCTCCTTCTGTTGTTGACCTGCAAACTCACTCAACTGAGGAAATTCCTACATCTACCAACATTTTCCTATTCTACAGGAACTCTGAAGAATTTTTGAGGAAAACTGTGAGTGTTTAACTATTAACAAAATTCTACTCACTTAAAGAACTTTTAGAGAAATATTTTGAGCAAGCCTTTTTCCTGTTATGAACATTTTCTCTTTCATTTAAAGTTAAAGGATGTTTTTTTTCTCCCTTTCTTTCTCTCCTAGTGTTTTTTCATTCCATTACCCTTTTTTTCTGGATATGTATATAAACACTTTCTCCTTTTTTTGTTACACACCAAGCAGGAGTTTTTTCTTTACTCGTCCGCCTAAAAGAGAGAGTTTGTCTGCGCTAATCTTGTTTTTTACTTGCATTTTGTTGCAATTTTTTAACCTCAACCCTTTGATGCAGGAAAGCCGGGACAGATTTCCCTGCACATTCTTTCCGCAATGCCATTAGATGTGAATGACATGGTTGTGTCTTGTATGGGATACATTCTATCTGTTTCAACCATGCACATAAGTTCTCATTGCAAAATTCAGGACATTGTCAGTGACTAGTGTCTGGGGTACTCCATTCCTTGAGAATATCGTTCTTAGTACTTGCTTTATTGTGGTAACTTTTCTGTCTTTTACTCTGACAACCTCTGGCCAACCTGAATACAAATCCACTAATACTAAGAATAATCCCCTCTCTATGTGCATTTTGTGCATCTCTTAATGTATTCCTCTACATCTTTTGAATATCCTGGCCACCAAGCTTGTAACTTTAGTCTTTTTTGTATCGCTATTATGCCACAATGCATGTCATCATGCACTCCTTTTAATATATCCCTTCTCAGTGTTTGTGGAGCTACAATTATATCTGCATTGCATATTATGCCATTTTCTACTATCAGTTTGTGTTTTGTTTTTTTAAAAGAGCCATTCTGCCATCGAACAATTGCTCCATACATTATTTTTTATTCTCTCCACTATTCTGCTTAATACTGGGTCTTGCTCTGTCTCTATTTTGAGTCTATTTAGAGGAAGAATGTCCGTTTCAACCCAGTGTATTATTTTGTCTTCTGCCTTTTCCTGTTTTTCTTCAACTTTATTCTTGAAATGCAATCTTGATAACACATCTACAAGAGGGATAATGTTCCTTTTAACATATGTCAAAATTGAATTGATCTTTATCGCCTATCTCAAAATCCTTGACAATGTTACTTATGGCAATTCTTTTCTTGGGTTAAATATGAATTTCAATGGTTAGTGGTCCAATTTTAATAAGAATTTCTTTCCTACCAAAAAATTTAGTGCCCTTTCCATGCTCCATATAATAGCCAATGCTTCTTTTTCAATATTTGAGTAGTTAATCTCGGGTGGTGTTAACCTTCTTGATATGTACATGGGTGTTCTTCTTGCGATATGATAGCAGCAATCGCCTTTTCACTTGTGTCTGTGGTTAATGTTACTTCTTTTTGTGGATTAAAACCTTTTACTATTGGTTTACTCCTCAGTATTTTCTTTACTGTTTCAAAAGTGATAGTTTGCTCTTGTGTCCAGTTAAATTCACTATTTTTCTTGCATAATTTTGCAAATGGCTCTATTATGTCACTGTATTCTGGAATGTATTTACTATAAAAATTTATCAGCTCCAAAAAGGATTCTACCTATTTTTTATTTGTTGGAGGAACTATTTTTGTTATTTTCTTTGTTAATCTCTCATCAGGTGATATGCCTTCTTTCGATATTTGATATCCTAAATATGATATCTTCTTGCAGTCAAAACTACATTTGTCTTTGTTTATAGTCATGCCTGCCTTGTTCAACCACATTAAAATTTGCTCTGTTTTATATTTCCATTCTTCTCTGGTTCTTGCCCCTACACATATATCGTCCTGGTAAATTATCATATTTTTTATTTTTCCTAATAAGATTCTTTCAATTGCTTTCTGAAAAATATGACTCGACATCTTTACCCCAAACAGTAGACACCTCCATCTTAGCAAGCCTATAGAGGTGTTTATCATAGTTACTTCCTTGAATCTTTCATCAATTTCTATTTGGTTGTATGTTGCCTTGAGATCAATTTTTGCAAAGTGTTCCATTTTCGCTAACTCGTGGCTCACAGTTTTGGTATTTGGCAAAGGAAAAGAGTCTGAACATATCTGGTAATTTACCCCTATTTTGTAATCACCACAAATCCTTAAATCTATATCAGGTTTCTTTTTCGCTACTATCGGTGATTCCTAATTGCTACCACCTTGAGTCACTCTTTCTAGTATGCCTTCTTGTATCATTTTATTTAACTTGGCCACCATCAAAATTAGGATATGAATTGGAACTTTTCTCAACTCTATATATTTTGGGTGATAATTCTCTTTTAGTCAAATACTTGCTTTGTAGCCTTTTAATACTCTAATTTCCTTTTATTCTTCCATGGAATTGATTAATTTTGCAATATCCACTTTTAACACATCAATTCCTAGTAATCCATGATCTTTTTCGCATTCTACCACAGTAATGGGAATTATTTCAAAATGCATATCCATTTCAAAATTGCCTTGAAATGTGACCATTATTTTTATAGTTGTTCCATCAAATGGCTTCAATTGGATGTTGCATTTTTTTTAATTTAGGCCATCCCAATTTGACCCCAAAATTTTTTTGTATCAGCGTGACTTCACTGCCTGTATCTTGCATGTTAAATATTTGGCCATTTATCTTTATTTTTTCTCTACTTCTTTCTTGTGTATTCACTGTAAATATTTCAGCCTCTTCTTCAGAGGGGGTTGGTATTTTTTGCATTCTATTTTCTTTTTGTATTTGCATACGTTCTGAAAATGGTCTCTTTTTTTTTGCAATTTGAGCATACTTTTTCTAACGCGGAACATTTGTACTTGTCTCTCTCATGATTTTTTCACAGTATCTACATTTAATTATGGACTTGGTCATGCTCATCCTGTATGCCTCAAATTCTTCTTTTGGTTAATTAAATTCCTTAATCAACTCTGTTGTAAAAATTCAACACTAGTCTCCAAACCCATGTTACAACTTTGTAAAGCTTCCAGTATTTTTCGTTTGTAGTCCTGGTCTTGCAAACCTTCAATTATTCTGAGAAGAATTAATTCATCCTCTATGGTCATTCCCAAGTCCCCAACTTTTCAAACTCACAGTACTTAACATGTTCTTTCAACCTATGTAAGTACTGTATAATGGATTCATTTGGTGCTTGTCTTGTCTCTAAAAAATGGTTCTTTCAGTAATGATCAATCTTCTCTTTGGTCTTATGTTCTTTTTTATAACTTTGACAATTTCTTCAAATATAATTTCTTCTAATTCGCTCAGGTAACCCAATGTCGAAAATTTCTTCACCACTTCAACAGTAGCAAGAAATAAATCCATTATCTTGTTTTCTCCTCCTTCGGTCTTGGTATCTCTCAATTTTTTTTACTCTTGCCAATGCCACAAACATTCTGATCCATGTCTCTATGTGTTTGGGATCTTCCAGTGCATTCAAGGATCCTATCAGCGATGACATTGTTTTGTTGTCTATTTCTCACTGAGTAGTATCATCGTAGTACAGTTCTCCACCTTACATTTAGCAAATGGGTTCACTGATGATTGCCCCTTGTTCACCCTCTGTTCTCTATTTATGTTGTCATTCTCATTTGCATATGATACTACAGTAAGCTTTGATCTTGTCCTATGTTATTATTTGAAATATGATTCCAAAGAAATTGATAGAAAAAGAAAAAAATGCTCTAATATAACATTTCATGAATGAGTGGTAATTTATCATTTCTATGTTCTACTACCAGCTATATAACTTTAACAAAATTTACTGCTGTTGTTACTATGACAAGGTGGGTGGAAACTTACTCATATGGGCTTATAGAGCTAGAGTCCTAAGGAGGCTTGATAACAGTCAATGACCAAAATTAAATTTTAAAAAAGCCTGGTTTTATGGTATAGCACCAAGAGAAAAAATGTAAGGTGGGATTATTGTGTTTGAATATTGGAATTAAATGTAGAAAAAGAACTAATAAAAAAAGTTCTTTAATTTTGAGAAAGTAGATGGGGTTCTTAAGGAACTGAACATCAATATTGGAAATAACTTAGTATAATTGGGTATGACCCAACTGCAATATTTGTTCAGACAACTTAATTATCTCTCAAAACCCTTGAGATTTAAGTTGTTTACATAAAACTTATCCGTTGGTTTATTGTGCTTTTTTATTTAGAATAATTTCAGAGAAAGAGCTTTTTGAAAACAAAAAAAGAAACCAAGGTAACCAACAGGCTGTGTGGTTTGTTTACATAAACACATACTTGGGGTGATTTTATAGGAAGAATATATTTCCTGAAATCAGGTTATTAGAGCTCATGCATTGGTGACAAGCTAGCTATTCCATATATATGTGTGCATAGCACTTTAGTTAATTCTGGAGAGGTTAGCAGAGAAAAGATATATGCAATATGCAAGTGGAAGAGAGATACAGGTTTTAGCAAATCAGTAGCAGCTGTAAATAAACAGTTCACCATCCAAACCTTTGAGGAGAATGAGCAGGTAGACACATGCAACTGTTCTATCATTATCATACTTGTAAACAAGCAATTTAAAGTTCAGACTACAATGTACAACTGCCAAGCATTAAAATTGGAGAAAGGAAGATGCTAGTTTGGAACACCTATGTAACCAACAACTAGAATAAACTGTCATGTTAAAATTTTGTTATTGTAATTTGCATTTTCTTTTCCTTTGTAATCAAAACCCAGAATCAATCAACATTTATGCCACCTGTGGCTGATGCAAGATTATGACATCTTGACCATGAGCTTGAAACTTTTTCATATTTTATCTAAACATAATGTGGATGAAGGAGCCATCTGTCCAGAACATCACTAGACCAGTGTCTTGGATAACAGATACTCCCAATTATAGTGCTACATCTAATTCTTGACTCTGGAGTTACTCCGGAAATGCACAGTGCATCATGCTACATTTAGTAACTGAAATAACAAGCCTATTCCCAGTGTGAAATTCAATAAAGTATAATTTAATAAAATTACTTATTATTAAAAAAAAATATCTAGATATAATTAATAAAAATTATAATTCAATAAAAACAGAACTATTAAATAATTGTAAAACCTTAGAAACAAACATTAATGACCTTTATATATCCCCAATATCTTGATAGTACTTATTTAAAATGATATTAAGAGATATTTTATTAAAAACTAGCAGGAGAGCCCAGCGTTGCCCGGGGATGTAACAGTAAGAGATAGATCAAGTATCGAGCATCATAAAGACTGAAAAATAAAATTGACAAAGATTATTGTTTAAGGTTGACGAGCACGCATGTCTTAATTAGTTTTTTTTTTTTTTTTTACAAATTGGTCTAACTCAAACAAAAACATTGTTTTCAATCGTTATGAGTCTACCGATTGAATAGAATTTTATTATAAAGAATTGTCTTGTAAATGGAATTTTTAATGCATTCTGAATGTAAAAATAAAGGAAAAAGTGTGCAAGACAATAAGAAACACTACCTGCCAAAAAAAAAAAGTGAAGTTTTGTTGAAATCGGTTGAAAAATGTAGGAAATCCGATCCCATATATAAACGAACATACACACACACAAACAACCTGGTTTTTATAATAAGTATAACTCGATATGAGTTGTCCCCTTTTCATTAATGCCTCTTAATCATGTTTTCAAATTGATTTCGTGCAAAAACAATTGTGTTTTTCCAATTTTTGGCGCTGTCAGAACCACTGCAAGGTAATTTTATGTAGTCCTGTGAAGTTTTGTTGAAATCGGTTGAAAAATGTAGGAAATCTGATCCAATATATAAACGTACAGACACACACACACACACAATCTGCATTTTATAATAAGTAAGATATTTTATTTGTGAATAAAATCATTTAATATAATAAATGATTCTTGTAAAAAATAAATGTATCAAAAATATCTTGATATATTAAATTTATAACATCACAAAATATGTCATGCATTTTAAATATACTTTTTCATTTTAACTTGGGTAATTAATATGTGTTATATTTATTGTACATTATTAAATGAAGATATTTAATCCAATCAACTTCACACTTTTATTCACTTGCCAAATTTATTAGCAATTTCTTTGATATATCTACTTTTAGCAAGTACTAGTCTTAAGCAACTGACTAAATATTACTTCAAGTCAATGAGTTCTATTTGTATAGAAATTTTTCTTGATCCACTAGGAATAGCTCAGTGGTTAAGGCAATGGGCAGGAGACCACAATTCCTACAGTTCAATACTTTCAGCTTTAAGCTTCTCCATCTTTAATATTAATATCACCAGAATAAGAAAACTATGATTAATTAAAAAATAAATCTTAATTAATCAGGGGAAAGTATTACCAAATTAAGAGTCATTTAAACAACTGTTGAAAATTTTTTTTCAAATGTTGAGGAGAAAAATTTAATTTAAATGTCCTAAAAGTTCTATTTGTGAAACTGTACAAAAAAAAACTGTCGAAACCACCTGTAGCGATATGTAAATTACATACTGTAAAAAAGGCAGTATTGCTATACCTATAGGAGAGTTACCTTCTCTTGACAAGATTACATCTGTCAGAGAGAATACTTATAACAATATTGTGTCAACGGTCGGTTACTTAACCACGATGGAGGATCCCAAATATGTGGAAACCTGGCTTAGGTGTTTCATAGCATTGGCAAGAGTAAAAAAGTTAAAGAACACCAAAGCTAGTGGAGGAGAAAATGGATTTATTAATTTGCTTTTGGCCTTAGCGAGGCCATAAAAAAATATCTCCATAATGGTCTATCCCAAAGTGTTCAAAGATTTAACCTATGAAGAAATTGATGCCATAATTAAAAGCAAGTGTACAACCCCCAAAAAGATTGATCATAGCGGAAAGAGCTAAATTTCTTGAAAGTAGACAGAGACCGGATGAAACTATTATGCAATATGTACAGCAATTGAAAGAAGCACCAAGATATTTTGAGTTTGAAAGAATGGGTTTGGAACAAATGTCTCTTGAAGACAAGCTAATTTTGCTAAAACTGATTGAAGGAATGTTTGACATCTTGTACAAGCGTAAAATTCTTGAGTGGCTTCAAGCTCATAATATGAATCTGGAAGCATGTGCGGAGTTCTTACAACAATTGGAATTCATTCAAAAATTTAATGCCTCTAAAGACAGCATGGAGACTTACAGTGCTACTAAAAGATTACTTGTATGAAGATATTGCAATAAGGAACATGAAAAGAGTAAAAGTAAGTGTCCAGCCTTTGGGAAATGGTGTTTTAAGTGTAAAGAAAAAAAATCATTTCCAGACAGTATGCACACATGAAAAGCGAGAAAAAGTGTAAAATATAGATCTTCTGATTGAAAGTGTTTAAGATAAAGCACAGAATAAAAGTAGGGAAATAGTGAAGATGAATAGAATAACTTTAGTCATACAAGTGGATACTGGAAGTGATGTTACATTGATTCTGAGGAATTTTTGGGAAAGAATAGGTAGACCAAAGTTAAGAAAAAATAATCTCCAGTTGAAACTGTTCAATGGGTCAATCATCAAAATTTTAAAATGCTTTGAAGACACGTTTGAGACAAAAATAGATTCAAAATAATATCCATCATAGTGTCAGAAAACATCAAAAGCCACAATCTTTTATGAATTAATGTATTAAGAGTGGATACTTAAAAACTGGTAAATCCCATAATGTCTGTAGAACCAGATATTGGATTATTAAGGGGATATGAGGTGAGTATTCAGCTTAAAGAAAGCAGTCAACTCATGTATTTTCAAGCCCAAAATGTTCCTGTTCACATGCTATCCTTAGTGGTTGTTAAGCTGAACAAAATGGTAGATCAAGGAATATTAGAAAAAGTCAGCCAGGTTGGGAGCAATTGAGTTTTGAGAATATGTGGCAATTATAAGGTGGACGTGAATCACCAGATCTGTTTGGATACATTCCCATTGCCAAATATTGAAAGTGTGCCATGAGTTTGCTGGTATGAAATACTTTGCTAAATTTGACCTTAAGTCAGCATTTAATCAGATAAAAATTGACAGCAAGTTTCAAGAAGTCACCACGCTTACTGGATTACTAAAATGGACTCATCTGCCAGTTGGAGTAAAAATGTCAAGTCACATTTTCCAAAAAGCCATTGAAAAAGTTTTAGAGGGAATGAAAAATATAATTATTTGTCAGGACAACATTGGCATTGGTGTGCACAGTAAAGAAGAACTCAATAGTAAAACAGAAAATTAAATAGTGTTGGTATGATGATTAATTGCAATAAATGCAAGTTTAATTGTGAAAAAATGTTTTACCTAGGATATCAAATATCCAAAGACAGTATCTCACCAGATGATAAACTCATTAATAAAATATCAGAGATATCGGCACCCAGAAATAAAAAAGAGAATCTTTTTTAAGATTAACCAATTTCTATAACAGATATCTACCATGATATAGTGACCTTGTGGAACCATTTAATGAAATAAGGAAGAGGAATACTAAGTTTCAATGGACAAAAAGACAAAAGATTGCTTTCTGAAAATTAAGAAAGGCATTTATGAACAAACCTGTTGTTAAAATCTTTGACCCAGTGAAAGAAATGATGCTAACTACTGATGCCAGTGACTGTGCTACAGCCACAATATTGTCACAGGAGGATCACCATGTAATGTACTTTAACATCAGTGGAGATGAATTATTCAGATATTGTGAAAGAGGCATTGGTGATTGTGTGGAGCACAGAAAGAGCAAGAAATTTTTTGCTGGGAAGGAAATTTCTATTAAAATCTGATTATAAGCCTTTGGAATTTATATTCAACCCCAAAAGAGAGTTGCCAAATGTCACATTTGCTAGGATATTAAAATGTCGATTAAGCTTATGGCATTTGACTTTGACATCACATATATTAAAGGAATTGGTTAAATTTTGAGGGTAAAAATGTTGAAGCAAGTGAAATTATGAGGATAGGATTTTGCACTGGATAGAAATGGACGTATTACCCTTAAATCAGCTTAGGTTGGGAACTAAACAAGATCTTGTATTGAATAGAATTATGGGTAGAATAAAAAGGAATGCATGAAGTAATTACTCTATAGCTGAGAGGCCTTATAATGAGTCAAGACACAAATTAACAATAGAAAAAGGAATTATATATAATGGAGATATCACAGTACCTCCACAGTCTCTGAGAAGAGAAGTAAGAAGTAATTAAAGCCATGCATGGTGATATAGATGGAGGTATATTGGTTATGCAAATGAGGTTAAAGTTACAAGCATGGTGACCAGGCTATTTAAGAGACATGGAAGAGTATATTAAAAAGATGCCCAAAGTGTGCAGAAACAAAGAAATTTAGGCAAACTAAAATTTGCTCTTCACCAAAGGAAATGGAACTGTAGACACAAGTACATATGAATCATGTTTACATTAAAGGTATAGGACTATTTCTAACATTAGTTGACTTGTATTCAGGTTTGACAGAAGTTATTAGTCATGGATAGAAAAGCCACTACTGTAAAAATGGGTGTTGAGGATAGTTTTTTTGAGAAATGGAGTTTCAAATCCCTCGTCTCTGACAATACACTTGAGTTTTGTGAAGAAAGTTGTGAACATATTGGCTGCATTGCATACAAAACACCACCTTACCACCCACAAATGGAATTGTGGAGAGAATGGTAAAAATGGGATTAAAAGCATTCTCTCTTGTGGATTGTGATACAGAGTTATTTACCCAGAATACTCCTAAGTTATAGAGCTATTCTGCATCCATGCAGAAGACAAAGCCCATCCACATTGATGGGAAGACAAATAAGAGCTATGATTACCATGTTATTTGTAACATATGAAAGTGTGTGGTACAAAAAGGACAAGGATTCAAGTCCTGAAAAGGTGAATTTTGTAGTGCAGAAGGGATTTAACACAGCTGTGTTAACACAGAATGGACAGGGCATACTGGCCCATGAAGACCAACTTAGAACCACATGAGTGCATGAAGTTATGAAAAAGGAAGAGGAAGATGAAGCAGAAAACAATGCAAAAAAGGATGAATGAATCCAAGATTGAGAGTGATCAGGAATACCAGCAGAGATAAGAAAATGAAGAACAGGACAGGGAGGAGAGAATGAGTAGTGAGGAACAATCTGGGAATGAGAGTGACCGGAGATATCATGATGATTCAAATAAGGGGAATCAGTTAAGACCTAGATCTCCTATAAAAAGAAATCAAGAGACTCACTCTGAGAGATTATGTCTCCTAGGGTTGTTTGTAGATCAACTAAAACTTATGTTCAGGAAGGTGTAGTGATATGTAAATGAGGTACTGTATAAAATGCAGTATAGCTATACCTACAGGAGAGTTACCTTCTATTGACGAGACTACATCTGTCAGAGAGAATAATTTTCATAACACCACCTTTATTGAATTTAAAACAGAAAATTAAGTTCAATAGTAAGGTACTACTAGGTATTAATTAAAAATGTGTTACATTTGTATGCAAGGGATAAGTAAAAATAAATACAGATTTAATCAGGTTAATCATTAATCATAAATATGCTGCATCCATAGAGAAACTTTCTTTGTAAATTCTTGCAAAATACTTTATGGATTTTAATGAAAAAACAACCATCTTTGTCTTAAACTTGACTGATTATTATAACCATTCAGCATTTTTTTGTCTAATATCAAATGCTTTACCTTTTCAAGTATTGGTGTTTTAATAGTTATTTTATACTTATCTCAATATTATGAATAAAAATCATCAATATGAAACTTTCTACTTTCCATAGTATATGCATTTTTCCAATGTGTGAAAAATAATTTTCCCAATACTTGAAGTTTAAACACTTCCTTAATTTCATATTTAACTAGAAAATATCAGTATTTCCTAAATATTCCCTGTTGTGAAGAAAAAAAAAGCATTTTTTGTGGCCTATGTATACCATCAAATATGGTAAATAATGTCCTAAAATTGAGACAAGTACAAGTCATATTTAGATACATAAATAGTGCTAGTTACTTTCTGATAATACTTTCAAGGTGCATATAATACAGTTGCTAAAAAGTCATTTATGGGGGTGGAGAGAGAAAGAAAAACATGGGATTAATAAAGTTAATTTACCTCCCAATAATCTAATAACACCAAGTCAGTGAAGGGACAAATTTAAAAACATTCCACAAAGAAGAACCTACAAAAAAAACAAATTCTTCAGTGAATTTTGCCATCAAATCCATCTCCTGTATTAAGACAGGAAAGTTTTTAATGTTAGAGATTTATCTACAAAAAGCATTTTAAGCTCATGTTTTAGAATTTTATTTTTGCAAAATTTTATTTATCTCTCTCATCATAAGCCAATGCACATCATACACTAGTTTCCATTTTCCTACAAAAGTTTAAAGCATCGATTCAAAAATGTGTTATTCACTTTTAGAATTAAAAGGAAACACTAGTGTTTAACATTCAAATTTTTATCTGATATCAAAAATTATTTTTAAAATTTTCATCCTGAAAAAAAAAAAAAAAACCATCAGAAAACCCTACTCTAGAAACTCAATTTGAGCGAGGTTTAAATTATAGAAGTTTCTCAATTTGTAACTATAGTAGAAATTTGTAATCATAGTAGAATAAGACAATGATTTTATTTTTTATAAATATAGTATTTTTTTTTTGCATGTTTAGTAACTGAACTGAACAAACATAAAAAAAAGGAGACACACTTCCAGTGTAGCTTGGACATTGTGGATAATTGTTTTAATGAATGTCATCTCCTTATTAATCAAGTGAGCCATAAGTTTTATAAAATAATACTTTTTTGCGCTATCAACTAAGTGACAATTATTGATAAAGCAAAACACAAAGTACTTTCAAATCAAATAAATTATAATTTTCTTTTTCTCTTATGCTGATTGTCTCTACTAATGAGGACTAAGGTGTTTGTGGCTAATTATCTAATTCATTAATTCATATTAGCATCATGTCTACTTTGAACTGTTAAAAATAAAAATAAAAAATTCTAAAATTCACTTTTTTTTGTCTTTCATGCACTCCTTTGGCTAGAGACATGTCTTTTTGTGGAAAAAGGGAAAGTTATCAATTTAAATAACTTTAAAATATATAAATGAATATTACAACTTGTGTGAGAGAATTATACATTTCTTATTTTCCAGTTTAAATCTTCGCTCTTTTTAATTTTGTGATAAAAAACAAACAATTGTCTGTAACTTATTCCCTTCTTGATGTTGTAAGTTTAAGAGTATTTAGTTAGCAACTGCAACTGACTATTTATTTGTATATATGAATAAAATGACACTTGTTTCCTTACACGTTCCCACAAAGTGTGTGTTACTGTTAGTGTTAACTAATTTTTGAAAAGTACAGTGAATAATGTACATTACTTACTACTTGGTTTAGTGTGTATTATCGTAGAGATTTTAAAAAATCATTTTATTTAAATCAACCTTTAACCTAAGAAAACTTTTACACTATTTTTGGTAAATTTGCTTTTCAATCCCCAAAACATTTACAGTAAAATGAAAATTAATAAGAAAAGCTAGAATATGTAGGACATTAAATGACCCATGTCCTTTGTGCATACATGAGAAACTATATATTACTAAGTTTATAAAAAATAAAAATTTACTGAATCAAAGAAATGAAATAGCTATTCTTTGCCGACATTGTCAAAAATTTTCCTTAAATAATATTTAAAAATGAAATATAGTGTATTAGTAATTAAGAGTAAAAATAATATTTTAAAATTATACTTCAATATAACGTATTCTAACCCAAACACCCCTTTTAGAAAGAATCTTTATGTATACAAGTACGAATTTAATGCGAAAAAATGCCCAAAAACTTTTTGTTGTTGATAAAAAAAGTTGATATGTGTTGAACGGATGTCATAATTCGTTGAAAAATGCACCTCTACCCTACCTAGTACTTAACCTCTTTTTTGAACGTAACTCATAATTGATACAATAATAGTTAATAAAAATGAACGCGCTACCGCCCCTGCCTAAATGACTGGCTTTCTCTGTATCCTTGGAAACAAAAAATTATGAATAGTATGTGTGCTTAAAAATCAGTAAATTTAAAAATAAGTTGTTCCAAAATTCACTTGAAGATGAAACAGAACTAATGCTTTTAATTTAATTATATAATTAAATTTGAAGTTTTTAGCTTTGGTTTTTGAAACATGGTAATTCCTGTGTAGCGAAGGAACCATATTTTAAATCAGTTAATTTATATAAGAACAAAAAGAAAACCCTAAATAAATATAAAAAAGAACAAAAAGAAAATCCTGACCCTAACAAAAAGAAAACCCAACTTGTCATTGCTTTTACGATAGTTCGTACTAATTTCGACGAGTAAGAGCAGTGAAAGCAGTAAACAGGCCAAAAGTTATGATTTAGCTACGAAAGTGAACGTAACTGATCCGCAGTGAATCTAATTAATTACACAAAGCCGGTAATTGTGGGCGAATGACCGCGATTAAATCCGATTTTTTCTAGTCGATAACTCCAAAAAGGTTGGTTTTATCATAATTGTAATTGTTAATTCGAGTTCAGAGTGTACATTTATACGGAAATATGACGATTTCGAAAAATATTTAGCTTGGGGATTGAAAAGCAAATTTACCCTATTTTTTTATTTATTTTGAAGACGTACGGTAAAAACATTGATAAATTTTAAAATTCTCATCATAGAAAATTGAAAACAGCTAAAAAAATTTTTGTCTGTTCAATGATTGACTTGTTTTTATACATGAATTCGGATTTGAAAAACTAAAATTAGGAGTAGGGATCCATGCGCCCACGTCGCAAACAATGTGATGACACAAAACAAAAAGCCAAGGGTGAGTTTAAAATTCCTGGGGTCATCAAAACATTTAACGCACACTTGTTTTGTTTTGTTTTGTTTTGTTTTTTTTTCAAGGGGGTTCACTGTCAGTTGCTTAATGAACGATTGATTTAATTTTAAAATGAACTATTAAATTTAACGGAATTTTAATTAACTTTTTTGTTTACACAGCATCCTCCTCCCCACCAAAAGAAATCGGACTGTCAACAAATATGTATTGTATTTGAAACCTGATTGTAAGAGAAAATAAAAATAGAGACCTATGCGAACCAAAAACTTACACTGTGTAGTTTCAGGTGCACATATTATTATTAACTATATAACATAATTTAAAAAATAAATATTTTCTTTTAAATCAGTTGATATTCTCGATTAGCCGGTTACTACACAGTTATCGGGTGGTTGTTGTTTTTGTTTGATTTTTTTTTTTTTTATAGAGTTGCGATTTAAAAACCGAAGACTCTAGGGTTCAGGGGTACTTAGAAGTAGTCCTCAAAGCCTAAGGTGAACTTAAGGATTTGATTAGAATTTAAAGAATGAAATGTATGAGGTTATTAAAAAAAAAAAAAAAAAAACGCCCAGAAATAAAGTAGAAATAAAAAAAAAAAAAAATTGAAATTGTTACAAATGTGGAATCGACACAGTGAGTACGCTTTTTGACTTTATCTTTAACGCCCGAAACTTTCTCAACATAAAAAATAAATTAAATACTAATTTATTTTTACCTCTTCTACTTAACCTCAGTTTTTCCATAAATAAGAAATAGAATATAATTCAAATTCAACTTTTATGTGACCGACTTCATAAAATAAAATGTCTTGCATAAAACGAAAAATAGTGCCTGAATGCAATATTTTTCATTTTAAATCATAACGACTTTAAATCTCAGTGAAAAGATGTATTGCACTCGTTTTCATATGAGGTTAGGTAAAGAAATAAAAATACCGAGAAAGCTAAAATGGAATTACACAATAATTATAATTATTATCTTATTTTCCTCCTTCAAAATGACTAATTTTCCATTCTTTTACATTTTTTAACAACTTATACATTCCTGTTCGGACCACCTGTATCGTACGCAGCACAGACTCACAGAAGAAAAAAAAGAAAACAATAATTAGTATCTAAGAAGAGTTGTTACATTTATTTGTAGTATTGATTTGGTAAAATGATCTCCTGACGAAGCACATGGACACAAAATACGATGGGATAAATAAAAACATGCACAGTTGTCTTCTTTTTAGCTGTCAATGTAGTTCTTGCACACGGCGTACTGTACACCTTATCAACATCACAGAAAGTACGTCATTAATTCTGATTTAAAATCAGGCGGCTAGACTAGTGTAATATGAGACTATAGGTTTTTATTTTTAAATCTGCGATATCTCAGATTTTATAAAAAAAAATAAAATAAATAAAATCTGCAACAGCCGGATTTTTACACATCAGTTGCTTCTTTTACCGTGTTACCGGGACAAGGGGGAAAATGACGTAAAAAAAAAAAAAAAAAAAAAATAATAGTAAGTTTATTTGAAGACGGGCGAGGCAAAAAGCACCTGGTTGTGTTAGTTAATTTTTCGATATTTTCCGCCATTCACACATTGAAATTGCTTTTTTAAGTCATCTTTTCATTTCCGTTCTCTAATGTGTATGGTAGGTAAGGTATTGATACCGAATTAAGTTCTTTTTTCTATTTACCTTGTTCTAATAAAACTTAACTAAACTTTTTTTTCAGGATCATAAAAAACAGGTTAATAATGTTTCATATGAACAAGGAAATAAGTACTTATTTTCTTAAGAATTGTTTTCTAATCGTACTTATTTGGATTGATAGAAATGAAAAACTTGACAGGTGTGTTAAAAAAAAAAAAAAAAAATGCGTGAAAACCATTTTCTCGGAGCAACTTTCAGCACAAGCAAGACACTTCCATTTGCTTTTTCTAACAAAAAAAAAAATCGTGTATTCGTTTCAAATTCAAAGTAAGAAGAACAGTTGCGGTAACGTTCGTTTAAGTAAGTAAATTCGAAGCTGAAATGGTGATTAAGATTAAAGTTTAAAGAAAATGAATAAAGCAGATTTTTACACACATCGCTATATTATTACTTACTACTTGACTTTTGGTCTAGGGAAAAAGAAAAACAAGTGATGATTCTAACGAAATGTGTTTGAAAGGACTTAACTGCAAATTCTAAACAGAAACAAAACAATGTGATCATCTCAATATTTCAATTTTACTGAATAGAAAGTGGAAAAAATAAAACAAATTAAAAAAATAACTTAAAAACATCAGAAAAGTAATGAGGTACAAAAACATTTTTAAAAATATATAATAAAAGCGGTGAACTAAATATTGTAAAACAAAACTTTTGAGTTACAAAGTTTAAGACTAAAAAAAAAAAGAGTGAATAAGTCAGCTCATAAGACATTATTCTTTCATTGAAGGTAAAACGATTAAAAACCGTTGCATTACTTATTTACAAATTCAAATTTACTAACAAGCGAACAAAAAAAAAGTTAGTTACATCAAGTAACATTATTAACGATATATCCTTTCACTTGAATATCACGTGTTTCTCAGTACTTTCTTTAATCTTGGCTACTGTCACTTCAGCACTCACTTGTAATTATGCTTCTTAGTCTTCTTACTACACTATTTTTCCATTTCTAAGCAGTTTACAACTGGAAAAATCTGCAGTGAACTTTACTTGATTATTTTTTTTTTTAATTATTACTTTACCGATCGACCTAATCAAATTGAGTATTGTTTTTTCTTTTTAAACCAAAGCTGAGAGTGACTATTCCGCGGTATGTGTCTTTTTTTGTGCCTATTAATCAGAATCAGTGACACTCGAAAAGGGTAGATGTATCGCATCTGTCTTTACCAGATTAATCATTAATGTGAAGTTTCTTTTATCACAAAGAAACTAATTTGTGTGAAGGACTTTAAAATCAGCGATAATTATGCGTACCCATATAGACTTTTTTATTTTTTATTTTGGGGGATTTTTTCTTGAATCTTGACTGATTATTTCAGCTGGATTTTATGATGTTTCTACTCAAACTTTATGTACGAAAAAGTGAGTTCAGTAAGATTGTGAATGATTTTTACGTTCTGTAAAAAGAAAAAAAAATGAAGCTGTCATAACTGGTGTTTAGTAATTAGTTTTACTTTTATTTTTAGTACGTCCTCAATAAGTCGGATATGAAAATATATCATGTTCAGTACTTTTCTTCTTGGTTATAATTGGATAATAATCCCATCCTCGTAACGTACCTCTAATTACAAATATTTGAAAATTTTGTTTCTATTGGTATTTATAATTTCTTTTAGATTTTTTTTTAAACGTCCACTGATAACCAATTCTCCTGGCGGTTTTCAGAAGTTACCACGTGACCAAATACACATGCCTTCTAATTGTGCTGGGGCACATGTACATTCACAAACCGTTCGTGTAAAAATGCCAGTACACAATGTGTGTGTGAAATTTTCCTTTTCGATATTCATTTATTTCTGTAAAGTTTTTAAATAAATAAAAAAGTCACAAATAGTTCTTTTTAATTTCGACAACAGTTTTATTTTATAAACAGGATTTTTTTTTGTCCATCGATCAATTTTATTTTTATTCATCTTTCAAATAAAATCTTTCAAAGATAAAATTGAAACCTTTCATGCAGTAAAACGAATAAAAGAAAATATGATTGTTTTCAATCATATCTTCTTTTGATTGTTAATCATACAAGCATGTTATTCAGAATTTCCTTGTTTGAGACCAGTAGTGTTTTTTAGTGCTTTTCTTTTTCCTACAACACAACAGGATTTTTTTTTCCATAAAGTTCTGCCGATCTATTCATTCAATCTACTGATTAAGAATTTTATTTTTGTTTTTTAAGAATTATTTGATATTTTGACTGAGATAACTTTCAATTTACTAAATTGAAATGATGAATTGATTTAAAAGTTTTGCCAAATTTGACAATGATGTGTTCTAAAAATCTTAAATGTTTTCACCGTAACGCCACTTGAGTAGTGCGAGTTATACGCAAAAAGAAGTTGGCGCAATGTACACAGGTAATGAATGTTTTTTTTTTTTTTTTTTTTTTTGGAGAGGTTTAAAAAAAATCATGCATTTTCGTGACCGGTTGCATAATTTGTACACAGGTAACTTTTTTTTCTCGAGGGGTTAAAAATTCATGTAAATAATTCAGTGGTTGTACTACACATGAAGTTAGCTTACTCACAAGTATTATTTTCTAAAATAATTTCTTGGCCTGGAACTGAAAAATGCCCCCCCCCACCACCACCACTTAATCAGTTTAAACTTACCTCTTAGGCGTATAATAAAAAAGTAGCACTATATGAAATTGAAACAGAATTTATGTGAACCGAAAAACGGTGTATAAGATTGCTTAAAATATTTTTGTCAGCATCTAAAAATTAAGCTAGGTAGAGAAAATGCTTATTAAAAACTCTGGATTTACATCAGTTGCTAACTTTTTTTTAATTTTAGTAACTAATGAATGTAAATCCCCACTTGAAAGAGGGAGACGGCAAAATTCACAAGGTGCTGTTAATGTTCTCACTTATTTATGGTCAACAGAAAGGTTGCAGAAAGAAACAGTAACCTACTGTGGGGAAATCTTGTGCTTAATCAGTCATGAATCGAAAGAGACATGATTGCCCAAGTGTGTATCATATACAGCACTTAATTGACTGAGGTCAACATAGTTACAGGAGTGTTTGTTATTGAATGAGTTGCCAAGTGAATGTCATTTGTGGCAAATGTGTAGAAGTGGGTACAGCCTTAAAGAATTTCAGTGAGTTGTATCACCAATACAAATTTAGTGGGTTCGTTTTAAATGTTTAAAATTGTTTGTTTTTAGTTTTTGTATGTTACTCAGATTTGTTTCTTGGTCATTTCAAAATCTATGACCCTCTTCTTACTGCTGAAATACTAAAAATACCAAAAATGACCTAGTAATTATAAAGGTTTCGCCATCTCTATACCAGGTAATGGTAAGGAGCAAAGAGTTATATTTTTTCCACAACTTCATACTTAAATAAAAATCTTTACTAAATGGATATAATTATTAAAATATGTCCAAAATTCCTAAGGAAAAAATCATCTTCGATAAGTAGATCAATATCTTTACTCAGTAGATTAAAAAAAATAACCAGTTTAAT
The DNA here is from genome assembly GCA_903632075.3 of Acanthosepion pharaonis. Taxonomy (NCBI): domain Eukaryota; kingdom Metazoa; phylum Mollusca; class Cephalopoda; order Sepiida; family Sepiidae; genus Acanthosepion; species Acanthosepion pharaonis. The sequence goes on along the minus strand of CAHIKZ030002423.1, from coordinate 1,674,383 downwards.
TATTTTTGTGAAATTTAAAATCTAAAGTAAATCTTAAATATATCACTGGTCAGTTACCAATTTCACCAATATTGGTTTGAAATGGAATTTTTTTTATTTTATCTTGACAGATGGAGATATTTCCTACATCCACTGACATACCAAATATCGTTGGGATAGATGTCACATATTGTGTACTGATAGTATATTAATGAATAACCATAATGACAAAGTTTTGAATCAATGATCTCATAATTACAAAAGCTCAGATATGTGCCCCTTTAATAGTAACTGCTAAATAGTCAATTTGGTTTATCAAGCCACAATTAAGTATGAATGCCACCAAAAAAAAAATCTACATTGGATAATGTATTCAATAAAACCATCTTCAGCCTCAAAATCAGCATCAATATTGCCTGGGGAATGACTGCATACTCAGTTCAGATGGTTATCATTCAGTTTGCCATCATGTTTACAATGGCAGCTTTAAATACATGCTTAGTATTATAAGGTTACAGTTTGAGTTTATCCTTGACAATACCTCAGATGTAGTAGCACAAGGGATTATAATGAAGTCATGTTGATGCGATCGTAAAAATTCTTGGCCAGCTACTTCTGTGGGAGGAAGCAGAGTCCTGGTGAAACATGTATGGCTAACCCTTGATCCAGGGCTTGAACACCATGTCCAACATTTTGGTGTTAAGTAGTGACATTGACTCTGAAGTCCTGCAGGGAGAAGTGGGGCAAAATGGTATCTTTCATGGCTCATGACCTGCAGGAATATCACAAATGATGCAATCTTAGTGTGCATATGTGGATATCTGTTGGATCCTCTATCATTCTTTCTGTCCTCCTTTTGGTCCTATTTTCATCAGAAAAGAACACAACCAAGCTCTTGGATCCTTGGGATGTTCAAATATCCCAAGGATCCCAGCATATACAAATCCCAATATCCAAGAATCCCTTACTCATTCAGCAAGAACTTTATTTGGATCATACACTTCTCCAAGGTCATGTTGGACAAGAATTGTCCTCTCTTCATCATGTTAAGTTGTACCTGATATCTTTGTGCACCACATATCTGATAGTAGACTTCACCACCTTGAGCTGTTCATTGGTGATCCTTATTGACTTAGTGGGGTCATGGTTGATGATGTGCTAGCCAAACTCATGATACCTGACTGCTTAGAATATTTTTTGTCCCTAGATGACACATCCCAGCTAGATGTCAGCAGCTTATTTCTAACTTTGAATATAAAGACACTTTCAAAAACCTGGCTATCTCCAAGTCACTGTGGTTAACAGCTAGTGCCATGAAAATGGTGTGGCTTTCCGTTTCCTGTCATTTTAATGTTCTCGATAAGTGATAATTTTAAAATTTGGTCCATGCTGTATAACATTATGTTAGGTTGTCTTCCATTTATGGCCCACTAAACAAGATGTCTTCTCAAATACCAAGCACAAATTTACTGTATATTCTAGCATTATAAAATCATTAGTGAGACAATAATACACAACTTTCTTGAGTAAAAAATAAATAGATAATATTTCTAAAAAAACTTTTTTCAAATATTATTTTCTTATTTAAATATTGTTAGCCAAATGAATTCTGAGATCACCAAAGTTATTTAGTCATATTGTGTTAGGTTGCATTAAAATAAAACATAGAAAGAGAATTATTTACTTTAACATATGAACATTCTTGTTTGTATGTGTACATACATGCATGACAAAAACTCAAGATTACTTAGATTTTAATTGAACTTAGAAAAAAAAGATAAATATTTGCCTTTCAAATTTAAGACTAGATGACAAATTGAAATATATTTCATAGAATAATAATATATTTATATAATGTGTTAATATATATGAATATATATTGTAGTATAGGATATACAACATGAAAAATAGATACTTTACAACAATGTGAATACAAAAAAACATAGGTTAAGCAAAAAGAATAACATCTCACCTTTCTAAAGGTTTTTCAGAAAATTATGCTATAGATATATATATATATATATATATGGTGTGATTGGAAATACACCCTCTACTATTATTTTCTGGAGAACTAAAGTATTTAAACAAGTACTGTTTCCAATTAAATCAGTTAAAGACAATACTTGATGAAAAGTATCTGGAATTAGTTAATAAAAAGAGTGTAATATTCCACTAGGATAACACTCATACATCACATGTTTCTTTAATGACCAGGTAAAATTGTTAGCTTGGCTGAGAAATTTTACTGCCATATTCACCAAATATTTCACCTTCAAATTACAATTCCTTCTAGTCTTTATAAAGTTCTCTTAAAGAAAAAAAAGTAAATTTTCTGGAAGATTACAAAAGTACTTATAGCAGTTATTTGCTGAAAAGGTAAGTTCTTGGAAAATAAAATTCTGAAGTTGGCTGAAAAATATCAGAAGACAATGGAACAAAATGATAAATATATCTTTTAATAAGGTTAATGTTGAAAATTTAAAAAAAATATTTTATATTTTTACCAAATGTTTTACATTACTAATACTATATACCAAATACTTGCTTTAATTAGAATCTGATCTCTTTCAATAGAAGTTTACCACTCCATTAGGTGCAATTGCATTCGTTGCTCAAAGTTTAAAACGAAGAAACAAATTATTTAAATGTATTTTTTATATGAAGTTGATATTTCACCATATGTCTAAGTGTTGCATTTTAAAATACTCTTCTTATATATTTTGGTGGAGCTATCCAATAGGTATTTCAGTTGTATTATACATGTGAAAAAAATATGGAGGATGAGTGGCTTGTCTTTGTTGTATTGTTTAGCCTTTCACTGTTTACTTTAAAAATGACATACACTAAACAAGATTATCATAATAAAAGTAAACTTTAAATTTGTGTCTTTTGACAGTAGAATTATTAAGTGTGTTTTGTATATGCTTAGGGAACTCAACTAATTACCATTATGATATGTGGTTGATTGTGGCTATGATTTAAATTAGTGGTTCGCTTGTAATTTCTTATGTTGTACTTCCAATTGTAAATGACCATCAGCTATTGTGATTTTAATTCAAGATTTTGCATACTACTCTTTACTTTCTTAACTGACTTTATGAATAATATATACATTTTTGTTGCATTTTGATGAGAATTTTTCATTTATACTTATAAATGCTATTTAGAGATGTACTATTACACATCACAAGAGATTATTATCCTTGAATGTTAGGAACATCTCCAGTAATATCTTAACAACGTTTGCTCACTCCAACTATCTTTTTATCTATTCATTCATTCAATATTTAAATTTGTTCTTTTTTTGGAAATGATGCTTTCTAAAAAGAAAGGATATTTTAATGTAGAAATACATATAAATATCTTTTCTTATATCCTATCATTTATGATAATGACAAAACAATACCCAGGTGACTGTTGATTGGATTAAAAAACAATTGGTATTTTTTTAAGTAGAATAACTAACAGGTGTGATAATACCTGCATTTATAACAACTTTAGCTCCTTGTTAGGCTTACTGCATGGGAAACTGGTTGTTTAAGTTTGAAAATGGATTTCCTGTTTGGTTTGAATAGTAAGCTTTCAAAGGGCTGTGATTGATGATCTAGGCTATTTTCAAACACTACTTTTGAATTAATCAGTTATTGAACTAGACATCAAATTGGAGTACAATGAACTTGATTACAGAAATCCTTTTCTGTTTGTCCAAGATTCCAAGCCAATCTAAATTTAAGAGATTCAAATTATATTTGAATACTTAACAAGTTCCATCTATTGCTATCTCAATAAATGTTGTACTGCAATGTTATACTCCAGTGCAATTAGATCTCTTTCTGATTCACTCTACATGTTAGCCAGATGTGACCACTAAGAAAGCAAAACACAAGATAAAAAAGTTGTTTTCTGTGCAGTGGCTTTGAGCATCACATCTGGTTCACAAAACAAACCCCACAATAAAATACAATAGCCAATCACCAGAAAAAAAGAAGACACTGGGTATTTACTTAAAAGAAAGCCCCTTGTAATGACCGATACAGTTGTGGGCTAAAAGGTCACCTGCCAGTACACAGGCACGTTGTTGCTGTCACCACCATGATTGCTTCTCTCATCCCAACCATGACTTTATCTAAGCCTCGCTAATCTCACCCCACTCTTCACATGCAGAATGCAGCTGATGAGACAGCTTCATTACCGCCAGAATCCAACAGACATTCAACTCAACCCACTCCAGGCCTCTCTTGTCATCACTACCATGATACCATTTGTTCATCTCTGATTTCAGCAGAATCCAACAGAGACCTTCTGCTCAACCCAATGGAGGCCTCTCTCATCGTCATCACTGTGACCTTGTTCATTGATCTCTGATTTAACCAGAATCCAACAAAGACCTTCTGTTCCATCAACATTCACTATCTACACCTAATCCCACAGCCCCACTACTGTATCCTTGGCAACCAATGTGTCTTACCATGAATCAACTTACTCCCATGATCTCAATTGACCAGCCTGCCAACCCACCTAACTAGGCAGTTCAGCTTCAACATCTCCGCATCACCTCATCAAACAGACCCAGGTGTCAATTTTAACCTTAAAGAAAGGTGTGTGTCAAACCCCCACCCCTAACAGCAACAACTAATCTGCTCCAGACTTATCCTTTGACTCCATCTGTGACCTTGGCCAACCAACTCAAGAAATTGGTCAACTCCCTGCCTTACTGACATCTTTACACCTAATTGCTTTCCTGACCAACAGCAACTGAACAATTTTTGCCAAATTTCAAACAGCTATGTATATATTATGTATGTTTGACAAATATGAATCCTTATTTGTTCCTTTCTTTTGGAACCAAATGCTTGTTATAACAGCAATGAAGTAAGCCTTGTTGTAAAATTTCCTCAACACTGGTACAGGTGGTTGAATTAGTTATCTGTTAAATGTTGAATAATCAGTTTTCCTTAGTCAATCCAATGACTTTATAGGATCTGTATCCAACTGTATACATATTGACATAACCATTATCAAGAGACATATAGTTTCTGTGTGATCACACTCACATTTGAAAAGAAACATGTCTTGTTATTTTTGACAAATAATTTCCAATAAGAATTGTAATGTTTTTATTTTAGCAAAAAATGACTAGCAATTAGTTTGGAACACTGAATACATTTTTGTAAGCAACATTGTTGCATTTTCTGCAGTGATGCTACTTAAACTGACAAAATTTGAAAAAAGTTCCATATTTTAACAAATTTGAGGTAATTTTCTGGGTTTTACTTATTTTAACAATTTGGTTAGTGTTTTACTACTTGATCCACATGCATAAACTGAAATAGGTTGACTTAAAGCTGAGCAGATATAAGCATTCTGTGATAATCTGCTGGAATCTTGATCTTTCTCAATTTTAACTGATTTTATAGATGTACATCTGCTAATGACAGATCACATAAGAATTGCTGCTACAAAATTGATATACCAATAAGATTTGTTAGATCTTGAGCAAACTATATCTGGAGAAAGAGTTAAAGTTACTCTAAAGTAACAGTCATTCTTTCATAAATTGTTGTGTCTCCAGTTTTAAACTTGAACTGAATTTAATCTGCTAAACTATAATAGCCATTTGAATTTGAAGTTACATACACTCAATGCAGTTTGCTTACACATAATAAACAATCATGAATTTCTCTTTACAATAGACTTATCTTGAGTTGCACAATATCTTTATTAAATAAGCCTGTTATTATTTATTTTGATTAATTGTATACTAGCTTGATTATCTAATTCCCTAAATGATTCCTTGGAATTACAATTCATATTCTTTTTGGGTAGTTGAAGTTCAAATAGAAGTAACTGTATTTCTATGATATTCTCTTTAAAAAAAATCAACCCATATTACTGTTAAATGATTGATAAATTTGAACTAAATATATTTTGCAAGTGTATGATTAATAATAAACTATATTTAATACAGCAAATATATAGTTTTGCTTTATCACTCAGCTCAGGCCAACATGTAGAGTGAATCAGAAAGAGATCTAATTTGCAGTGGAGTATATATATATATATATATATATATATATATATATATTCAGGTTGCTAATACACAACTAGCTATGCTCAAGAATTAAAATGTGTAGATCTGCATTTTAGCAAGCTACACACCATTTGCAATAGAACAGTCAAAATCTTTTCAAATAGCTAATAGATTAGACAAAAGTGCTAAGAACAAACATCATTTGCAGAATGAATTCAAAATCAACCCAGTGATTTCTCTTTCTAAGTTGCTGTTGCATAACCAGTTTAGAAAGAAAACTGAATTCAAAACCAGCCTGATGAGGGATGTGTTCTGACAGGCCTTCTTGCCTGAGATACACCATTACTACTATGGCTGCAATACATGTGTTGCCCCTATGACTAATGGTTTACAGGACTCATGATATGACTATCATTCATATGTATTTATCATTGTTGACAAGTTGTCAGATTGACTAAAAGATATCTTTTTACATATATCTGTTGGATACGTGTGTTTTAGTTAAAGAAGTGCAAAAAAGATAAACATGGAAATAAACTAGCAGTCTTAATTCAGTATTATAGAAACTTAAGTGAAGTAAACTTCACTAATTTAACTCTTTGTCAACAAGTGATAGGATTCCTTTTTTAAATGGTTTGTTTGCATTCCTAGACTATCAGAAATGTCACTGTCACTGAATACATTTGCTGAAATTGTCCAAGATGACAATATAGTTTTCTTGACATTTATATGTATTAAAAATAGATAAATAAAATGTATGCAAAGATTTACATCATCATAAATAAGGTTTTAAAAAGATATGAAAAGATTAAACAATGAGATTTGTCTCAAATATCAACAAAATATGAGAAGAGAAATATGAACTTGTGTCCAGAAATAGCAAGAAGAATTAGAGGAAATCTAGCAATCTCAATAAGAAGAAATCTGGCTACAAGCTTGCAAAGGATGATAAACAGTCTATTAATCATGGATAATATCAAGTTATATGCTATTAATAATGACCATTTGGATTTTTTGATAACTGCTGTTAGGATATGCCCACAGGATATCATTTGAACTTGATGAGTGTATGTGCTGAAAATGAAGAGGAGAAGGTGGCTAGCACTGGAACAGAGTTTCCCAATTGGGAATCTATGAAGGAGATAGAAGTGGTTACAAATACCTAGAAGTTCTACAGATAGACAAGACCCTCATTGACAAGATAAAATCATGGATATGAGAAAAGCATATTTGGTATATGATACAAGTTGAATGGTGGAAAATTGGTTTCAAGCATTATTGAATGGACCAATCAAAATGGAAAAAGACAAGGAAGATAATAAACATCAACAAGTAATGTAATTTAGGCTTTACCTATCCCAAAAAGAGAGTGGAAGAAATTTGACAGGGTTAGAAGAGTAGGTAACATCAGAATGTGATGACTTGTATGAGTACTTAAAGAATAGCTGGGAGTGGATGCTAAGAAGTGCATTGTGGAGACAGAAAGGTTGGAAGATTATGGCAAGTGAATCTATAATGAGAAAGATGATGCATGCAAGGAAAAAGCCTTGCACAAGAAAGCCAATAGGTGGAAGATCTGGAATTATAGAGGTGGCTTACAAATGTATTTGTAGGAAGGAAACAAACAGGATATGTGCAGTGCAAGAACAGGCTTTAAGAATAAACCCCATCGAGTACTCTATTGACAGAACTGATTTACCCTTGTGTAGGAAAATTACTGAGAGTGTGTAACAAATTTTCAGTGTCTTCATTTAGCTGGCACAAAAAGTGTACAGATGACATCATGATTAAATAACCCTCAAAATACATTGAGAACTATGCATGAATTATGTCACTGGGTGTGCAGAGAAGTAGTAATGAGCATTTACCACTGTTGCTAAGAATGAGCAAGTGAAGCTCATGTGGGATATGACCATCTTGACAGACAAGCATTTGGAGAACAATCGCCCTGATATCAGATGTGTACAAAAGCAGCCATGAATTATACAAGTTTGTACATTACCATTGTGTTTGTATGTGTCCAAGTTCTATTTTCTTAATTCAAAGTTTTCTCAACTTTCCATAGATTGGGTGTTTATTCACCAACTGGACTGGTATAAATGTCAGATGCATGTAACATAAATCCATTTTTTGGTTATCAATGAAAGTTAAAAAAAAAAAAAAAAAAAAAAAGGATCTTGTTTTACAAATACTAATTATATTTTAGCTGTTAATTATACAAGTCTTTGAAACCAGTGACTTCCTTTCTCTAATTCTAATACTTATCAGTGATATGTAATAGTCCAAACTCTGAAGATGTTAGAATAACAGTTGCATGTGTGTCTGCCAAACCAACATTTGAAAGAAAAAATGCAATCTGGTTGTCTATTCATTCATGGCTATGATCAGGGTTAGTCTGTCATTCACGCTAGAAATTTTATCTTGCTACTATTTGTTCTGCCCATACACATTTCTCTGACTGGTGTCTACACCAATCTCTTCCTTCTATACCTGCAGGACTGCCCAAAACATATGGAATATAGCCTCCTGGCTTTTTATTTTTCTTTTGGCTGCTAGACTAGGCTTTGACAACGACCAGTTTTGTGCTTGTAAAATCAGTAATAATGATAAGTAAACATTTATTGATACTGACATGGAACAAGAGTAGGAAGAGAAGTGGGTATTTTCAAAAGTGTTCAAGAAGTTATCTCAGCCACACTTTCCTTAGTAGTTCATTTATTTATTAAACCCATGATTCCTACTAGCTAAAAATGTCAGTGATGAGTAAAAATAAACAAATGTTGGTATGGGATGAAAGTATTTCTATAGGACATATTTATAATCATTTCAGCTGAACTTTGTGTTGTTACCATTATGTTTATCTGATCTATTCTAAAGAATTCTATTTATAAAGAAAGAGGAATCTTTTTTTTTTTTTTATAAAATCCAAAGAGAAATGGTAGTTAATATACTGATGTACTGAAGTTATTTGAATAATGAATGCAATTTTGTAAATATTTTATTTGATGCTTATTCATATTATCTTTAGGGTATTCTGATTTTCTGCTTATTTTTATGATCCACTGTTCATACAAAATTAAAAAACAAAAAATTTATTTCTAATTATCAAAAGTAAAATGACAAAATGTTACCAAGAATTTATATTTTAAAAATATGTTTTTTATATGAAGAAACATTTGCTATTCATTAACCAAACAGCCAGTGTTACTGTTCGTTGAAATTTACAAAAGTCTATTGAAACAATTTTTCAGAAAAATAGGTTTCTCAAATCCACTGTTATCGCTCTTGTGGAACATCAGCATCTTGATTGTCATTATTTTCTTTTCAAGTTACATGAGCTAACCAGTTTAATTGTTCTATTTATTAAGTCAAGTGATATAGTTTCTGTTATTTGGTACAGTTCTTTATGATTCTGTAATGCCAGTCCACAAGTTTGGATGAAGGATGACCTTTGTTAAGACCTACAAGATTTATTCACACAAAACCACTTTTAATTATTGATCTGAGAAAGCAGTTGTATACAGCTGACAGGTTAGATCATTTTTCTGTGATGTTTGGTGTTGGTAAGTATTTTATGATGAAAATGTCTCATAGAAAGAATTGTATTTGTTAATGACATCTCACAGATCATCTTGTGATTAGTCATTAATAGGAAGATGCCAAACTTACTGCAAAGTAATTTTTCACCTAACTTTAGATTAAATCTAACAAGATAAAAGTTACAAGCTATAAAACATTTTCTCTTTTAAATACTAAGAACATATAAACTGATTTAAAAGTTAAACAAATAGGACTGTTAAATGACATTCATAAAAAATCCAACTTACATTTCACTGCTAGCTACCGCAAGTGATTTTTTTTTCCATTGTAATAACTAAAAATTAACTATTTTTAAATAAATGTTGACAAAGCAATTGGATTAGATAAATTCTCATTAAATTTTATTTTTGATAGAATGTTAAATTCTGAACAACCATATAAATTTAAAGACTTAGAGTTTATTTTACATCTAAACATTGAACTGGAATAATGTTGGGCTTATCTATCGACATAGGTAGTGTTTTTGCTGCTCTTCCCCAGAAGGAATACACTATTACAATGCACATTAATCCCTTCAAGTTTTTTTATATATATATATATTTTGTCAGCAAATTTTCACCTCAATGTGACATAAATGTAATTTATTTGTGTGCAATTATTAAAAGAATTACATGTATGGAAATAGAATAAAAGAAGCATTCTAACTATGTTAATATTTTATACTATTTTTTTATGACAGCTTCTGCCGTATTTTCACACATACTACATGTCGGATAAGTTTGTGTTTCTGTTAACATGGTATTTATAACTCCTCACTGATAAATTATGAAATAAAAGTACAATTGTGTTTATTTACTTTAAAAAAAAAATAAAACTGGGGATATGTAAACAAAATGAAGACATTACTTGGGAAAACTTTAAAAACTTTACAATATTAAAAGAAAAGATAACTTGTTTTTGTTTATATACACTGTTTTATTTAAAAAGAAAAACAAAAAACACATTGTACTTTTAATTCATAATTTATCAGTTTTTTAAATATTTATTTCAGTTCTAACAAGTGAAGAGTCATAAATTAAATGCAACAGAAACATGCTTCATTTTTTTTTTAACAATGCAAAAAAATGCAAGGTCTTTAAATTATTGTTTTACGTAGTTGAAGTTATTAATTAAAAGTCTGATAAAATTAATTTCACTTTTAAAAACTGAAATAAATGTTATCATAATTCTTGCTCTATTTTGCTTAATAAAACTTCAATTATCTAAAACAAAAAATAAAACATTGCATTGTTTTACTATCAGAAGACATGTAAATTGGAAAAAATGCCCATTTTTGGACTTTAAATAAAGTTTCTGCATTTAAAAAACATTCATTTTCAATTTTCTTTTAAATTTCCGTTCGATATTTCCAGAAAAAAATGGAATGCATGTGATATCCTTAAAGCATTGAAATTATTTCAGTTTATTTATCTATGCTATAATTTAATGAAAAGTAATGATTTTATATCTGTATTAAAGCTAGACTTTTGATAAGATAAAAAAAAACAAAACAAAAAAAACAAACAACAATTGGTTCACTTATTTTTTTAACAGTTCACAGACATGAAAAATCAAAAACTGACACCAAAGTCTGGACTTCTCACATAGGTGTGAAAAAATTCACTTAATCCAAACCCACATCAAGCCCTTTAAAAATGTTCAATTTTTTTTTTCACACATTTTGGAGATGGGTTTTTTTGTTTTTTTTTATTGCTGGCTGGCTCAAAGCCAGCCAGCCATATCAAAGACAAATTGGCTTCATTTCAAGCCTATCATCTTATTGCTGCTTTTTTTTTTTTTTTGTTGCAAAAATTATTGAAATTATGCTATTGTTTTTTTCTTTTCTGAAAACTCAATGGATCAAAAGTGCCCCCTTATCCCCCAGCTACTCCACTGGGCTTATCCCTTCCTTGCATGCATGCATGCATGCACACATTTACATTTCAAATCATCCACCTGAAAAGAATCTTGGCAAGTAAAATAAAAGACAAAGACACATGCAATTTTAAAAGGTAATTTATTTTAATTAAAAAATTAGAAACTTGAAAAAAAAAAAAAAAAAAAAAAAAAGCATGGTATAAGAGAAAAAATATTTTACAAATAAAAACAACCATAGATGAAAAAAAATAATGAAATCAACCATTTGAAAGTTTAAGAAACTATATATAAATTACATTTTTCCCCCTATATTAAACACCTTTTAGTCAGGTAGAAATTGGTTCACTGGCAGTGAAAATAGCTTTGCTCTCCATCATAATAGTAAAAAGAATTAGTTTTAGCGGACTCTTCAAATATTGTCAAGAGAGGTAAACATTTCATAAGTTTCCAAATATTGTAAAAGTCAATTGTCATAACAACAATATTCTATTTTAGGAAAGCTTTTCACTTGGCTCAGTAAAAGCTTTATTTGAGGAAAAAAGGTTTTATAATACAGAACCATAAAGTATATAAACATTTTTAATGGAACAAAAATTGCAGGCATTGTGAAAATAATAAAATTATATATAAATACAAATCTTTTCTCAAGAATAATCAGTGAGGATGAAAAACGTTTCTTGTTAAAGAAAATTGAAGTGGTAGGAAACAAGACTGATTGTACTGTTTGAATAAATGATTAATATATCTATAGGTAAATAAAGTAGCAACAAAATTTTGATGCAACATTGATGAATTTCTTCACTTTTTTTTTTTTTTTTTAACTGTTTCCACTAAGATATTTACTGTTTTTATCCAAATAGCCCAGTCCAGAACATTGTAGAGAAAAGAAGGTACATTGTGATTTGGCTTTTTAAATCATGAATATTTGGACTAAATATTTCCTCTTTGCAAAAGAATGTTTTACTTAACCTGGTTAATTTAGTTTCCTTGCTTATCTCTAACATAAATGTGTTGGGTTAGGAGGAGATTTGATAAGTGAAGGCCAAAGGGTAGGGTTTTTCATTTTATAGAAGAGATTAAATAAACAAATTTAATTATTTAAAATTATGCAATCATTTTAATTTTTTTTTTTTTAATTTAAACTTTTCTTTTTGGATTGTGTACCTTGAATGAGAAGAATCAATATTAAATCATAAATGAAAACTTTTTAACACAGATCTACTTTAAACCAAAAAAAAATTATGACAATTAAAGTTGAGCAATAAAATTCATAATACTGTAACTAAATGAAATCTTTATAAGAGCTTAAGTAGGTTATTTGATTGTAACTTTGAACACTGCTTAATATTGATATACAAATAAAGCTATATTAAAAATTTTACAGCAGGTAGCACACACTGAACTGGAAAATTGGAGCTATTTTAAAAGTTTTTACATTTACTTATAAAATATGCAATAACTGAGTAGAATTAATATCTACATAATATAATCAAAACAAAAATTGAGATCAAAAAGGGAAAAACATTCAAAATTGCTTTTAAAGTAGAAATCTAAGTAGGAGAGTAAACTTAGAATAAATATAAAGATATAAATTTTCACTTAAAGTTAAAATATCCAATAATATACTAAAAATAATTTTGATGGTTATGATGCCTTGACATATAAGTTTATCTACATGATAAATTTAGCTGTCAGATTAGATCATGGGACTTAATCATGACAGATTTGCATTGAAATAATAATGATGGTGATATACAAATTTTGAGAATTCACCAAAATGTGCAAACATAATAGGATATATTTTGTTATAGTGTACAAGAAGAAATGTAGGAACCGAATCAATCTGAACTTTAATGTTATGTCCAATTAGGAATCTCTACAAATTTTGTTGAATGAGATTAATTATACTGAATTATAACAATTGTAATTATTAATTTATATAAATAATATTTTTCAATACACTAAAAAATGAAGTGGTTAAAACATAATTTAATTATTAATTCTATAATTAAAAGTAAGAATTATAATTCAGTGTTAAGCTTATTATCTTAAAATTTTCATGCATCAGTTTCATCAGTAACTTTAATAAAACATGAATACAAAAGAAATTCAGTAATTACAAAGGGTAACCCATTTGAATTTTAAGATTATTGTACAGCTATATACCTGAAAATTTTACCAAAGTGATTTTATAAAAATGTAAATTACAGTAAAAGTAAATAACATACTTTGAATGAACAATAAAATATTTTGATATAAGAAATAACATGAAAAATTATTTCCCATTGTCTTTTATAAGTTTTTATGAAGTATTAGTATTTTCCGAACAGCATAAAATAAAACTGATCTCCAAAATGGAAAAGCTATAGTCACTTTGAGGACAAATCAAAGTACTATATTAACAAAATGAAATTTTAAACAATTGAATTATTAAAACACATGGGAAAATTAAGACAAATATAAATTATTAGTGAACTAAAATTTACTTGTTAATTGCCAAGGAAAAGTAGAAAAAAACTCATTCTTGAAAGTTTACAAATCCTGCCAGCGATGCATATTAAAACTTCCATTAAAATGAAATGAGACACAAAGTTTGTTTACAATTCAAGCAAAAATATGGGATATATATGAAACAACAATAATATAGCTTTTAATTTTAGAAACTGAAAATTTTCCTTATCTAGGGAGGATAACTAAGTATGGACTAAATGTTTAATCTAAGGGAAATAACTATGTTTAGGAACAGTGTTATTAGAATATATTTATTGTTGGAGCCCCATGTTGAGATGAACAAAATTTCACCCCAACAATCTCTTCATATTGTTCTGTATTACAATAATATATATTTGTTAGAATTAAGACCTTATCACTCACATAAGATACAATGCAAACTATTAAACAATATGGTATATAATTTGATTTTAATTTATGAAATTTCAAAATTTAAACAAATGAACCATTGCTTGTCACACCTGATATGTAATGCAAAAATCAAGGTTGACAATTCTAACATTTAATCAACAATACTATGATAGTTGCAATATAAGTTAATGAAGATGACTTAAACATTAAGGTTAAAATATGATGAGGGACTGAAGATTTTTTTGGCCCAATCCACTTCTGACCCAAATAACCAAGCATCAGATTTTCTTTGACGGGGAAAGGCTTCTTAATTGGGCTGAGAATTCTTTATTACCAACACTTGCTATAACAATCCAACATTTAAAAAGTTTAAACAAATTTTATTTATCTAATAAGATCCAAGTCTGCATCCCACATTCTAGAAACCTGTCCAACGTAGGTCATCTATACAGATTTGGCCAGAGAAACTTTACAGCTAAACAGTTAAATTCTAGTCATAATTGTTTAATATAAGTGAACATTGAAGTCAATACTCAGAGGCGACAGGCTGTTTCATGTTGGATGCAAATGTCAGGCCACGAGTGTTGTATTTTTTCTCATAAATAAACAAGCCACTCCTGCCAAAATAACTGCCAGAATGGATTACCCACAACACACCACTGACCCATATATATAGTCATGAAAAATCCAACACTTACAGCCTGAAGATTGTGTCTAACATGAAACAGTCTGCCACCTCTAAGTGTTGACTTCAATGTCCACTTTAATATTTACATATGCTCTATCTCTGATATTGAGCACTTTATCCCATAAATATAGCACACGTTAAAACTATATATATATATATATATATATATATATAAAAATGCATGTTTCATTAAATAATATAGACAAGTTTTGTCTATTTATTTTAAGTAAGTTCCTTTCATATTGTCTGATAAGCTTAATCACATTATCGTTGAAAGACAAAAGGAAAACACCATAATTGATACATGTTTAAATCCAATCTAAGCTTTCGGCTTACACAAGCCATTATCAAAGATGACAATTTCAATAAATCCAACAACAACGGAAAAAAACAACAATGATAGCCCGCCCTTGCTGCATGAAAATTTCAAGTAATGACAAACTCATATATATGAGATGCGGAAGCGAAAATCGTGTCGCAGCTCATGACATCATACATGACCACGCGAAAGTGAAAAATGAAGTATGAAGTATGGGAAGCTGTTGGTATAAGCCAGTGGCTTCTGTTATAAATTATAGGCAATTAAGAATATTTGTGTAGATTTCATAGTTTATTTTGTTCAGGTTAGGTTTCAACTGTTTCATGTATAAAGCTTCAAGAATTTTTAATTTTTGTTTATTGTTTTCATGTTTAAGTATAGTTGTGTTGTCATAGTATTAAGACTTCTAAGTATTTTATCAACTATATAGTTTGGAAAGCTATTATTAATAAGTGTTTGTTTCATATTCTTAAGTTCATGGTAAAAAAATCTGTTTTGGAGATGAATTGGTTTTTGCATGATGTATTAGACTTAATTCTAACATTTTTAGACATTTAAAACAACATGCCTGCCTGAGTACTCAATTCTGGAAAATCCTTGATGACAACACAACTATACTTAAACATGAAAACAATAAACAAAAATTAAAAATTCTTGAAGCTTTATACATGAAACAGTTGAAACCTAACCTAACAAAATAAACTATGAAATCTACACAAATATTCTTAATTGCCTATAATTTATAACAGAAGCCACTGGCTTATACCAACAGCTTCCCATACTTCATACTTCTTGTTTTTCACTCTCGCGTGGTCATGTATGATGTCATGAGCTGCGACACGATTTTCGCTTCCGCATCTCGTATATATGAGTTTGTCACTACTTGAAATTTTCATGCAGCAAGGGCAGGCTGTCATTGTTGTTTTGTCTGTTGTTGTTGTTGAATTTATTGAAATTGTCATCTTTGATAATGGCTTGTGTAAGCCGAAAGTTTAGATTGGATTTAAACATGTATCAATATGGTGTTTTTCTTTCGTCTTTCAACGATATGAAAGAAACTTACTTAAAATAAATAGACAAAACTTGTCTATATTATTTAATGAAACATGCATTAATGAAAAGTTGCTGCCTATATATATATTACACACACACACACATTTCTATAACAAGGAACCAATATAAAGGTTTACATACAGAGTCAAAAAGTATATTTCAGCAATTGACTTATTTGAACCAATATATATTTTTTGACATTCACAACAAAACTGACAGAATTACTTGGGGGTTCTTTCTAACTCAGAAAAATAGTACAAATATGGTTTCTAAAATTATTAGAAACTTTTCTTTAAAGTAGACATCCAATATTCACTATTGATTGATTGAATAATTAGAAAATTCATATATGAACTTCACTAACCAGATTGTATTCTATTGCATGTTCATCAGGAAGTATGTATCCTTAGCATTTTTATAAAATATTACACACGTGCATGTGTTTTTGCAAGATTTAAGGTTTTAATATTCTGATAGCTCTATATCATTTTGCAGTTAAATGTATGTGTATTTCAAAAACTTAGATTATATATATATATATATATATATATATATATATATATATATATATAAATATAAAGAAACAGATGGGTTAGGAAAACAGTCAGTAAGCCCAAGTTAAACATTTGGTTGGCAAGCAAACTGATCTCCAATTTCAAATCAGATGACATAAAATATTTATACAGTTCAAATATCAGGAAAGAGAACCCATGACATATATGTAAGAATTTAATAAGAGAGTGTGTGAAAATTTAAAATAATATAATGGTTAAAAGATAATTTGAAGAAGAAAATAAAATGAGTTCAAGAAATGAAAAGCTGATATTTCTGTTCTGTCCACCCATTCATTATTTCTGAGTGATGACACACTGTCTCATTTTAATTAGAATGTGGTGAGGTGTCAGCTTTTGTCATATGTCCCTGTAAGCAAAGCAAGGGAAAGATGACGCCTGATTTACTTTATTGGAATGAACAATGTTACTATAACTAAAAAAAAAAAATTCTTATGAGACAAGAAGAACCAAAATAGGTCAAGGTTTGAGAGAAGAGAAGAACATTTAAAGTAGGTACCATCATGAGATTGCTGGAAAATGAGCATAGCAGGATAATAATGGACTTAAACTTGACGAAAACAAAATTTTATCGTCAAAATGTTTGCTTATATTAAGAGGAAAGAACAAAGTAATTTTTAATTATTTTTCAAAATTTTTCTGTATTTATTAGAGCATTCTAACTTTTGATTGAAAAACTTTATTTCTCACCATCAACGAGTGTCCTACAAAATAACATGGTGGATTTTTTTTTTAATGGCAGTCATTAATTTTGAAAATCTTGCAAAAATAAAAATATAGTCAGATTTTAATGAAACTTTCAGAAACTATTCACAAATGATAGAGATTATTATAAATATATATATTTTTTTTTTTTTAAGTCATGGTAAAAGTTTTTTTTTATATTTATTACCCCCACCCCATAATTAATTTTATGAAAACTCATGAAATTCTAATTTGTACAGTTTTAGTGATTAATTAGTTAAAAGCACAAGGCTTTCAGGAAAGCAAATCATTGTTTTTAAAGTTGACACCCTTCTACTTTAAAATCAGTTGTGAATTGTAACATACAAGACTCAATAGAACAAAGATATTATTTAATTTCAAAAGCTTTTACTTGCTTTTACTTGTTTGTAGGAATATGGATAATATTTTCTGAAAGCAAAAAACGTTTTCGATGAAAAATAAATTTTTACATTAAAGTTGTTAAATATTCTAAAATTAATGAAAATCTTGTACACCTTAGTCAATGGTGTTATTAAGTAGATAAATATCATTTACAGATTATAAAATAAAGCTGGTTACAATCAGCAAGTTGCCAATAGCTAAAAATCTAATATAACGTTTTTTTTTTGTGCCCAAAAATAGCTTAAATTCAAATATACTGAAGACAGGAAGCATCATGAAAACAATAGTCCATCACGTGGTTTGCATTGGTAGTAACAAACATTTTGACGATAAAATTCTGCTTTTGTCAAGTTTAAGGCCGTTTTTATCATGCTATGACTACTTAAAAATAACAAGGTAAATAAGTTGTTCACATAAAGCTAAGCTGTCACTTGTGACCTTCTGTACTATAACTTTTCCTCCCGTAAGATGAAATCACACACATGTCACTTGCCAATCAACACCTCTGTTAAGAGTAAGACTGGCTATCATTTGAAAGTACATTTTTTTTTCCAGTGCAGAAAGTAAGTAATGTTTGTTTCAAAATACATGAAATAAATTTTATAATTTCTAATTTTCTTAAATTGATTTTTAAAAAAATCATAATTGATTTTTAAACGAATTTTAAATGGAGACTCACTTTTGTAAACAAAAGTTAAAAAATGTCTGATGATCGATTTTCTGTCAATTTTGCTGATCAAAAATACAAGATTTTTAACGAAAATTTTTGGACGTGCTAGAAATTAAAAAATGTAAAAAATAATCAAAAAATACTTTGATCTTTCCTCTTAAACATTTAGACGATAAAAAATTATTTTCATCAAGTTTAAGGCCGTTATTATCCTGCTATGCTGCATTTTCCAGCCTCTCATGTTGGTACCTAATTTAAAGGAAGCGAGATAAGGGGGAGACAAGAAAGTGTTTCGTTAAGTGATGTCCCTTTTAGCATGTGATAGCTTGTGGCAATATGTCCCAAGACATTTTATATTACGCCTATTTATTAATACACACACACAGATAGATAAAGAGCGAGAGAGGGAACGTGTGTGTGTAAGATTTTATAAAAATGCTAAAAGATGAACATGGAATTAAGTGCAAATTGGTTAGAGAAAAATTTTTTTAGTTATTCAATAAAAACAAATCATGTGTTCAAGTTACAGTAATGCATATTTGAGGATTTAAAAATAATATGAACAGAAAGCTCATTTGATTTTCTTTTTTTTGGATAAATGAAACAAGGATTAAAAGTGACATTTTTGAAACCAATAATTTACTAGTGTATCTGTACAAGATTTTAAAATGAGTATGGCAACTTAAAATGAACAAATCTTATTATAAATGTAGTATATAAACATATACATAATTATCTTGTGACACTTTCAATATTTTAATGTAAAAAATAATACATGAATCAAAGAGCAATTTGAAAAGTTTGCTGTTTTCATAGACATGATCAAACAGGTTTGTAATATTTTATACCATTAAAAAAAATAGAACATGAACTAAAATGGTTAGCAGGGACCATTGAATAAACATTACTCTATTTTGTTACAATAAATGTCTTGTTTTCTATTGCAAGGCAAAACTTGTTTTGATACTAAAAAAAAAAAAAAAAAAAAAAAAAAAAAATGCATTAAAAATAAAATTGAACCACTGTATTTTGATTGCGGTTATAATAATGGTTGTGAAAACACCGGGTTTCATTACATGATCATGAAAAAGGCTTTTTTTGCTTTTTATTTTTTTAAATTTACTTTTTGAAAATCTTTGAATGTGTTCTATAGTGGAAAATCATTTAATATATTAAATTTTTTTGCGAATATTTTCATTCATGAGAAAGTTCTAGTAAAATTCATAAGTAGAAAATTTAAAATAAATGATGCATATTTTATAATATTTGTAACAAAAATTATATTATTTCATTTGATGTCAAATCTGCCTGTTTGTTACAGAAAACCATCAATTGGAATTTTAAAACAAAATCTAAATACAGTAATCTTAATCACATTTCATGAATGCCATGTAATAAAATGCAATTATTTAAAAAATGAAAAGAAAAATTGTTTTAACAAATCAAACATATCAGTGTAGCAGTAGTGGGCCATATTAGAAATTACAAGGAACATCTTTTCTTCAAAAGTTACCCAAATTAGAACAAACTGCCTATACAAAACCAAATTAAGAAGTTGCAAGTTACATGAAATTCAAAATCTGAAATTATGAATCAATATTCAATGTTTACTTTAGAATAAAATGAAATAATAATTCCAAAATATTTTCAAAGAAACTTGAAAAAGCTGCTTTTATGAAAGAATATTATACATTCTCTTTACATTTTCAGTCCCAATTTTATAGGTGATAAAAATTTCTCAAATTTTTTCTATTCCAGGGAGCAATAGGAAGGCAGTGAACTGTGTTGAGTACAAATGAAAAATATTATTTCAATGTAGAATTAAGTCATTTATTTATATCAATGTTG
Organism: Acanthosepion pharaonis; assembly: GCA_903632075.3. Taxonomy (NCBI): domain Eukaryota; kingdom Metazoa; phylum Mollusca; class Cephalopoda; order Sepiida; family Sepiidae; genus Acanthosepion; species Acanthosepion pharaonis. Next base: position 1,653,797 of record CAHIKZ030002423.1, on the reverse strand, counting down.
AAGAAAATAGGTTTATTTTCTCTTTATTCTTGTTTTATTAAAAATAAAAATGCAGAGCAGTTTGTGATTCAAATTTTTTGATCAAACCTTTCAACAGTATAATGAAAATTTTAAAAGACCAGAAATCAATCCTATTTTATTCACTGCATTATTATTGGTTCTAGTGATAACCCTGACATTTTATGACAATGTTAATCAAATATGAAGTTAATGCTGATGTTTATTGAGAGTATTTTTTATGAAGTGTGTGTAACTGTCAAACATTTTCTTTATAAAAAAAAGTTATTTGATTGAAAACATCACAAATTGATCTTTTTTTACTACAGTACAGTTAATTACTTTGTATCACATTGCACAGTTTCACTTGCTTGTTGTGCAAGCACATGTGAGAACCCCCACACAAGAGTGTGCTGAAAGGTTTTTGGCCCAAACAAGATAGTATTTAAAAAAAATAACTGATGTTTGGGAAGAGAGAACTTTCCAGCAACACCTCTTTTTGTGTTTTATCATTTTTAAAATATTTTTTTTTTTTAACTAAAATCATATTCAAGAACCTTTTGTCTTTGAAAGAAAAAAAATCTTTCCTATTTCTTTCTTCCTTTATTTATATATATTTAGTTATGTATTTTTCAGATTCTACAAACCAACATAAAGCTGATACTAAAAAGAACTGGTCTATTTCAATGGCATTAAATTAAATCATATAACTGACAATCTTTCAACATTCCTCCTAAAAAATGGCAAGAATATTGGAATAAATATATGAAGGAAAACACCTTAAATTAGATAATATTGAATTTTTTTTAAAGTAAAAAACAGAGTTTAGAATTTTTATTATCATACTTCATATACTGATTTAAAGAAAATACAATATAAAGCACAAAGAAATATAAAATGATCAGCTCAAAGGTATAAGAATAATGTAAGATTAAAAACAAGCTAATTGAATTACAAATGCATGTAAATTTATTTAGTGCTATAAAATCTACCAATATATTTCAATATCAAATGAATACAGAATAATGTAAATACTAAAACAATTAAAATGCATGTGGATATATATTAATGATACATTTTTACAAATAATTGTTTTTAAAGTTTTTAAGAAAACATTATTGACATGGTTTTGTATATGTACAAATATAGTCAAAAATAAAATTGCTTATTTTAGCTAACATCATTTTCCCTTTATACTTTATTTCTATCCCTGATTGCACAATGCAGACATTTTAAATAGACATTATTAAAGTAATCATAGCTGACATATTTTAGTACAGTGACATATCACCTGAGATTATATATATATATATATATATATATATATTTTTTAAAATAAAACCTTAATATATAAACAAAATATTTCAATTCAAAGTAGTTGTTTATGTGGATAAGTTGTGAAAATTCCTTGCAAATACTTAAATAATATTTCTTTTAGATTTAATTTTGTTCTTGGTGAATTCTCTAGGGTAATAAATACTTAATATTATTGCAATATATTATATTACAATAGTAGCTCCAGTAGTATATAGCTTTCATGTCCAACAATGTATCCTTACTTTTCCTATCATCATAACTTTATTTGCTTATTTTAGAACAAATAAAAATTTAGTAAAGGGAAATTAAACATGAAACTTTGAGAAGTTTAACTCAATATAGCTAATTTAATTCAAAGTGGACAAAAAAAAATAAAAATGATCTTGCTCTAAAATATATTGCAAATATAAATTCTCAAGTGTATGAAAAAATAATTTTATTTTATTTTTATTGGTTTAATAAAAAATAAAAAAAATTAGTTCTATCGCACAAAACAGGAAAATAAGACAAAAATTCTTTTCCGTGAAAAAAAAGTTTATATTCAATACTAATTCCATTGCAAATGCATATCTGATTCTACATGTTTCTTCCTTTGTTGTCTTTATATCTTGGTTAAAGTATACATAAAATAACAAGGTCTCACATTCATGATTTCTTACTTTTTAATTGTCTTACAATTTTGTATAGTCTGTTAGGTCTATTTTTGTCATGTGATAGGTACAAAAATATTTATATCACTTTGTTTAATTTTGCTGTCACTTTTCTGGTGACCTGCTCTAGTTCTTTCAAATTCTAAATTAACCCCTAAATGTTCCAATCATTTTCAAGAAATTCTAAATTAACTGAATTATATATCATTAAAATTTATGATCTTCAGATGGCAAAAATCAATATTTACCATAATCAGAAGCTATGCAAGATGACTTTATGTAATGATTGTAATTCATTCACTAAATATTAGCAACATTTTTCATGATTTAAAAGAAAATTGTCACAAAATAATTATGCCTATATATGTGTGCTTTGTGTGCATGCATGTGCACACATAAGTGTTCAACACATATTACTGTCATAAAACCTGTATAGACAATATAGTAAACAATATATTAGTCAATTTGAAAATCAGATCAATATTTTATTGGCAACTCAGAGTATCTGATTTATTAGACTAGACACAGTTTGTAAGAGTGCATAATAAAAAAGCATTTACAATAGTTCAGTGGTAAAATATTGTACAGGAGACCAAACTGATCAATTTAATCTTTAGTGTGATTAAAAATCTATTCAGTACAACATATTCTGGAAAAAGATCATTTGAAAATCAGAACAGATGGGTATCTTTAGGGAAAGCAATCATTTGGTATTAAGCTTTAGCAAAGAACCTTTATATTGCAATCTTAAGACATCTAGAGGAAATGGGTGGTGTTGCTGCTAAGTTGGCAAATATCTAGTCAATATTTGGAAAGTCAATGATAAAAAACTGCATTATTCTTTCAGATATTTAATTTAGCCTGAAGGAAATCAAAGTAAAAGTATAAATTCCTGGATACAGACATTAATTGACACAGTGACAGATATGAAATATTTTCTAAACGTTTTTTAAAAATAAAAATCTGAGCCCAAAATATAACATAATAAGGAGCCAAATATGACACTACGTATCTGATATATAATTTATATTTTGTTAACCAGGAAATGACCTACCATTTTCATGAAAGATTGTTCTTAGGATTCCACAAAAAAAGATTTCTGACAAATGATCTGTTATGAATTTCTTTTTATATTATTCTGTATTTAAAAATGTAATATTTATAAAGGAAAAAGGTAAAAGCTTACATCATTAGAAAACAAATTAAATTTGAAATTTATTTCCAAAACAAAGTGCTCACACAAAGAGAAAAATTTATTTTAAGCAATAATCTAGATATGTTTATATATATATATATATATATATATATAAAATTCTGAAATTTTATGTAAAAACTAAATTTTCCAGGACATATATTTAAAACTTATATTGAATGCTATTAATCATAGGCTTAAGCTAATCATCATGATAAATCATCAACCATTGTTATTACATCTGAAAATTATGATCATAGACAGTGTAAACTTTATAATTGGGTGAATTATATTTTTAAGTGAATTGTTTGTAAATACACATTACTTAATATATCATGGGGTAATACAATTAAGATATGGTAATAGTTTCTTAAAACATTGATCTAGAAAGAGAATCTGGGTTCAATTTTTGCTGATGGCTGGGTAAGACATTCATGTCACAAAGGAAATAGATATAAAAAAAAATAATTGTAGATATTTTTAAAAGGATGAAAGGACTAAAATGGTTAACTGCGGCTATAAAGTAATCCAAAAGAAGCTTAAATAGTATGAAATTTGAAAGAGAGATAGGCAATACATGACTGTAAAATGCCTTCATAAAACACTTTATTATTAATAGTCCAGTCAATATTGCTGATAGGCATTTAGAGGTTCCCAATGGTCTAATTGTATCCATATACATGTATATTTTAACAATGAAAACACCGGATTTACATACCAGATTAAAAGAAAAAAGGCAGTGAATAATAAATAAGATAAAAATCTCATCTTAAATTTTCTTCAATGGACTTGATTACTGATTTCATTTTAAATCATTAAGGCCACTTAAAAATTCTGTTTTTATTAAAGGCTGCAATTTGACATAAGAAAATTTATGATGAAAAAACAAACTTCAAATTATATTTCAACTTTTTTCTACAATATAAAAAAAATGGTATCTTGAGTTTCAGTTTTTCAATTTTATAAATGGATATGTCATTCAAAGCAAGTTTTTAAAAAGGAGTTTCAAGGACCAGTATGTGAAACATTACTTAAAATAACATTTTGTATGCATGATACATCACCAAGCAATAAATAATCAAAAACTTTTCTCAATGACATATTTTACAATACTTAACAATACTTAATATATACATATAGATAAAAATGCAGAGCAATAAAGTAGCCAGTAGTAGAACAAACACAAACATCAATGTGTAGCTGTGAATGGATTTATTTATATAAGAAATAATTATATATTTTATTTTCCATAATTTTGCTACATTTGTTTCCAGTCTTGTCACCTTATTCAGGCAAAGAGTGGATATTTCCACATATTAAAATGAATTAATTTCCCTTATGGTTTTTGATGTTAAACATTCTTTTTTTTTTGGTAGTAGTGACACAAAGGTCTTTCTTGGACTGGTGGTAAAAAAGTTATTCTGTTGAATTTTCTTATCTCCAGTCCAAGAAAGAGACTTGTGTCACTACTACCAAAAATATGTTTAACATCAAAGACCATAAGGAAAATTAATTCATTTTAATAATATGTGAAAATATCAACTCTTTGCTCGAAGAAGGTTGCAAGACTGGAAACGTGTGTAGCAAAATCATAGAAAATAAAATATAATATATATTTAAAAAAAAAAAAAAAAAAAAAAAAATCAACATTACAACCAAAAAACGTTTGTGGTTTCTATCTTTTTTAAATATACATTTTTCTCTCATTGGAACAACTATAACCCCATATATATATATATATATATATATATATATATATATATATATATATATATATATATAGAGAAAACAAAACCAAACAGTAAATAGCACATTAATTAGTGTGCTAATCAGCTCACTATAACAATAGGCTTCCATGTAAGTGGGAGTGGGTTTGAGTCTGTCACTTGGCTATTTTATTACTGTATGTTTATTATTCCATGTAGGTACATTACCAAAAGAAATAAAAAAGGTAACCACATGGATTTTTATAGCATTAATTTGTGGCATATCAACATTAATATTGGTCATGTAGCACCAAGAATCATTTCCTTTTGGATATTTTTGATGACAAAAGGAATGGAATACTCAAATTTACAATGGTTTTACTGAAAAATATACCCTTACATTACTTGTATGATCTATATATAACTTGAAATTAAAAACCTAAATGTTTTTGCCAGATAATTTTATTTTAAAACAAAGTATTTACAGAAATAATTTAAAATATGATCTGCCTTTAGAATAATTTATTTCAAGCATAACACTAATAGTGAATAAAGCCATGTCACTGATTTTAAAAAGACTTAAATTTTGATTAAGTGATTTATGCAATATTAAACATGCATATTGGGTATGTATTAAGAGTTTTGTTGTTGTTAGGCAATTGTCATGTTGGTATTAAATTTCTTTGTTTAATAATACAGCATTTTGTTGAGGTAACAAATATCTGTTCAACAAGATATATGCTTTTACAGTGATCAAAATCAAATAGTTACAATAAACAGACTGTCTAATCAAAATACAAGATCACCAAATGACACATTTGTATTTTCTAGTATGTTCCATGATTTGATCAAAGTTTGGCATCTAATTGTTAAAGCAGATTTTCAAGAGAATTGATATTCATGAACAACTCCCTAAAAAGAAAATTAAGTAGGTCATGGATTTATCTACAATGGTCGTATAGTTATTTTGCAGTTATTCAGGCAATATGGTTGTATAGACACTGACAACTGTAAAGCAATAAGCTGTTAATGTCAGCATCACTTTGCTTCAAAGGTGTCTAGCAAAATATTTACTAGTAGAGTTAGTTTTGGATTTTAATTTTGATTGGTGACATCTATGTACCATTTCTACAGAGCATTATCTAATTGCATTTATAGGTTATAGCACAGTGGATCATTCTTAAAACTCATTTCTTCCTTTGAATCTGAGAATACTATAATTTCCCCACTGTATCTTCTAATATATTCCGCTTCGTGGGGATGTTATTTTAAAACCATAGCATCAATTATTATCCAAAGCTTCTGTCTGAACATGACCTCAGTAAATTTTACTCCTGTTGTACTGGACTGTCAAAGTTCTGTATGATGTCTTCAGGTTGCATTTTTAAGTGTCTTTACTTTGCCATTTGACTAAGTATTTGATTCTGTTCACAAAACCATCAATGTGGCAAAAAACAACATAATGACCTCACCTCTGAAACTCTAAAACAAATATCTGAAATGGGTAAAGATGGTTGTTGTACTGACTTTACCATGGACAATATTTCACAAAAAACACAGGCATCAGTTGGTTTTATTGTACCAAATTGGGCCCATGAAGCCTAAATGCAGATACCGCTATGGTTTTTGGAGGCCTGACAAGGTATGTCAAGTACATTTTTATAGTTGCTTTGACATCCAGATAATTACAACAATATTGTTCAATCAGAACAACTGAAGAGGCACTGATACATACTTTCATATCATTGATCTTCAAGTATCAAGAATGGAATTGCTTGACTATTCTTTTTTTACACATTATGATGTCTCAATTAGTGAATATGTCTTGAAAAGGACTCACAACAATTGAACTACAGTTGAAATTATTTATCTGCTCACTATCAGGATAAACAGATTTGTTTCTCGTGTTGGATCACTTAGTCACTTTGAGTATTGCAACTGTAAAATAATATTCAGTGATAGTGGCAATGACAGTATCTTTGGCTTCAGTTGATAAAACAGGAAAGCATGCCTGCTTGGTCTAAATTTGAACTTGTAATTGAGTATGAAATCATGTTCCATTGCAGCAGTTTGCTGGTGGTGTAAACTAATATTTTTCTTTGAACTGAACATAACTACCATTTACAATAAGGAGTGAAATGTATCAACATGTCTAAAGGTGAGGTGAGTATCAAATTCATTTGTTTGAATACTTTCAGACTGACACACTGAAGCACAGACAAAAATGCGCTGTGATGCAACAATAACCCTCACCCTAAAAAAAGATTTAAGTGTAGTAAGGACTGATGGTGGAATAATTTTCTGAATTGTTCCAATATTGGCAGAATCCAGTTAACATTTTGGTCACTAAAGAACCCACAGTATTTGAAATATTGCATATGAAAGTTTCTCAGCATGTAAACTAAATATATAACTGCTGATATGTTTCTTGTCTAATCTCCCTTCCCCAGTTGTTCCAAATGCATTTACAAATGCTAATTTCACTCATGATAATTACCCTTTTTTTCATTTTTACAATGTAAATCAACATCAATACAAACAATGTATAAGTATTTTGAACAAGTTCTTTTCAGTGCACAGTTTGATATAAATGCTTAAAAATATATTGTTCTGTTGTTGATTTCTATTCATAAAATGTTTATACACTTTCCTCAGTTACCTTTAAAATAATGCAAACAGTTTCAAGAGTTTCATTTTTAAGGAATATATTGACTTCATTGATAAAAAAATCAACCTTTTATATGATATAAGTAAAAGAATGTGTTCATGATCATTTTCAATAAAATGAAAAAAACATCTAAAATTTGATCATATATTCAAATATTTAGGCAGTAGAATGCTGAAAATTAGCACCTGTAAACCTCTTTTTGCACAAAGTTTTTATAAAAGCAGTATGTGCCAGCATGGAAATTTCTAGGAAGAGAAAAACTGGCAAGTTGTAGCAAAAGTTATGCAAACTTATAGCATATGTGAGGTTGAAAGAATCAAGGAAGATAAAATCTGGATTGTGTAAAGATTTGAGAATATTAAGTTTCTCATTATTCTTAAATTTATGACTAAAGCTCAGAAACAAATGGCAAAGTGGGTCCATAAAAATAGATTCATGCTTATAGAAGTACAGTTTTAAGAGTTTACAGGAAAATAATTATTCTTTAAGATTTTAGAGTACTGTTAGTGATATTTTATGATGAAGTACTGAAGAAAAGTTCTTGACCTTTCCAAAAACAAGTATTCTGTGATTTTGGTAATAAAAATACTGCTTTTAGGAAATGGGTTGGGCCAAAAATTGTTCAGCATCCCCATATGTCAGTATTTTCTTTTTAGATATTCTTCAAATTTTATTCAGAACACTGTGTGTGTATATGTATAAACACACTTCTTTTAAATAAACTGATAAGCTCAGTATGCAACCAAGTTTGTAATTACTATGCTAAAGCATACAATTGTGCCTAAGGCCAACTCAGATGTTAACATTAATGTTATCTAAATGTTCATATAGAATGAAATTAGGATGCATTGAACAATACAAGGAAACAAACATAATAGGTAAAATGTCATAGTAGAATTAAAAACCAAATTCTTGTTTATTAGCTGCAGAGTTGTCAAATCATAAGCCAGAAGACATTTCTTGGTGGTAATGGAGAAGATAATAATGGTCTTAATAGTGAATATGTCAGATAATATAATTGTTAAATTACACTTGGTGGGTGAAAGTTTTAGTTACTTTGGTACTACTAGCAGAATTTCAAGTATGTAGATGGGAAAATTTGTTCCAAAACTAAATTAAATCAATATCTTAAACAGCCACAACCTTCATTTCAAGTGATTTCATGTGCAGACATCTACAATGTGTTAATTAGTTACCAAACAAATACTGCAACATCAAATATTTTTACCTGCATAAATCAATGAGTACCAATATTTTCACTTGTCTAAAAGGTTATGGCACTGTAAGTGGTTGATGTCAAAATGAGTTTGTACTGACCATATGATAGATCACATGACATGTAAGATAAATGTCAAACATTTAAAACAGTATATTGTAAGAATTAATGCTCATAAACATTTAAATAATAGTTAAGATGCAAATGTATATGCCATTTGGAGGAACATATATTCAATGCTGAAATTTCTAATAATGAATCAACATTGCTGAAATTGAGTAAACATGTATCACTAGAATAGAAAAGTCTGCAAATCGAAATCAATTGTGTAATTTACTTGTGTATGTTTTTAAAAATACCAATAAAACTATTAATCATCTTTAGTTTAGAAGGAATTTAGAACAAGAAATCTTTAGTGAGACAAGAAAACAATTTACAAATCAATTGCTAAATTTCATATTGCTATGTATTACAGTGCTATTTTGTTAATATCACTTGCATTAATTCTTGAACACAGACAATCTTCTTGATTTTCAGTGCACAACATACAAGTTGTGTGATGAAACATGGTCAAAAATGAAAAACTTGGCAGGTTATTAAATAACATTTTTAAGTGTTAATGTTACTAGCATAGTTTTTATTCATTCATAGCTCTGAATGACCATCTTGTGTTATAGCCAACACTCACCATGAATGGGCTATTACTTCTTTGAAAAGGTAAGGGGGGGGGCAAAAAATATCATCTAGGCATACTTTTGAAGTTAATATTTTAAGTGAGTTTTCTGGCAGAATATAGATAAATATTTAAGAATTTTTATTATATTCATTGTGAATTTCTGGGATGAGGAGTTATTTACATTATTGTCTTCATCTTTGTTGTTATTAAGGCTGTTGTGCTCTCCGGCCTTCATTAGGTACTTGTTGATCTGGCTATTTTGAACTAAACCCTTTATCTAATCTACAGTGGTAGAGTGTTCTCATTCCACTGACAATATCTAGAGATATCTCATCTAGTTCTTATTTAGTACTTGCTCAGTTATTGCTTGCCTAGGGATTGAAATCACAGTTACCGTATTACCAAAATTCCCAAACACTTTAATCCATGGAACAATAGCCTAGTGGATTAAAGCACTGATTCATGAATTTGGTGGTATAGTAATTTTGAGTTCCATCTCTGGGCCAGGTAGGTTGTACTCACACTCAGTGCAAACGGATTGAGCAATAACAGAAGTACTAGATAAGATATCACTCAACATGGTCAGTGGAACGAGAACAATCTACCCCTGTAGATTATATAAAGGGTTCAGTTTGAAATTCCTTAAAAGTTACCCAGATCAAGGCTGATGAAAGCTGAAGTCACAATAGCTGAAACATTGTAATAATAATAATAATGACAAAGATGAGGACAATATCTGCATGTAAATAATGTATATTCATTTTGTTTACATGTCAGTATACCATAAAAATGTTGGTTGCTGCTTACTTCCTATAAATGTTTTTTTTTCTATTTGCTGGGTCAATATATTTGTATATTAAACATTATTTTAGAGAGTACATGTGTAAACATTTGTTTTGTTTTTCTAAACAGTGAAATTAACATCTTATCTAGGGAGGTCTACTGAAACATGTACCCACTAAAATAATGTTTATAGTAATGAGAAAAACTTTGCAGAGCTTGGAAGACTTGCAGTATTTTCATGAGTTAGCAAAGGACAGGGAGATTTGGAGAGAACTGATAAGAGTTATTTACAAAGTTGCTGAAGAATGAGAAATCGCATTGATTTGCAGCGTGTCTGAAACAGTTTTAATGATAAGTATCAGATTAAAAAAAAAAAAAAAAACCATGAGTATCTCATCTTTGTAAACAGTCATTGATGATTGATGAAATTTCAAGTTTTTATAGTTGATAACAAGAGTAAATTGATTAAAAAAAAAAAAACCAAGAGAACAAACAAACAGATCAATAAATACTTGATTTGTAAGAGAGAGAGAGCGGGTGAGAGAAGCAAAAGGTTTAGTAAATTTTTCTAGTTTACATTAAAATCAGCTTGTTACAATGTTGTTAGATTAATGGGCTTTTTAAAAATAGACAATCCTACAGTAATAGAGTCCTAATATTTGATTTCTTGATGGAAAAAATAAATTAAAAAAAAAATTTAAAAAAAAAAAAAAGAAGGTAAATGAAATAAGTTTTAAATGACAAATTTCAAATTTACAACAATTTTTATATGACTCCTTACCTCAAAGTTGGTTGAGCAGGTGGAGCCTGAGGAATAGAAACTAAATGTCTGTAGCGGTTTAACAACTTTCTTTGTTGCTTACTTAAAGGAAGATCTGGAAGCTGTTTGAGCCTTTCATGAAGTTCTTTGCCTTTCCTAAAGCTTTGGATGCTACGTACCCAATCTCCATCAATCATTGTGTAGATTTGTTCCTTACTCAGCTGACACATTAAACCACGATCAGATTCAGAAAGAAGCCTAAAAATGAGAAGTTGTAAGATAATATTAATAATGATAATTGGATATTTATCCTTAACTACTGTAAATTTTACACATATACTAACATACCAATTGTAGTGAGAAGGATGCATGAAAATATAACTTATTTGAACACAGACCATCTCCCAATAGGACTTGAAAGAACTAAAATTTAAAAATTAAATATAAAACCCACAATGCTGAATCACAATTCTTCAAATGATGCATTTTACATTATACTCATGGTCTCAAACCTTTTAATAAAATCTAGGAAACAAACCATGTAACCATTTATGCTTATATATATAACAAAAGATAATAATTTCTCAGTAATTCTTAATTAGTCAGGTTTCACAAGGTCAAAAGAAAATTTGATTTGTAAAATCAAATTTCAATATCTTAAGAAAAAACAAGATGTGACAAATGATAAGTTTTCAGATAAAAAGTTAAAACACTTTAAAGGATATTAGATACACTACATTAGGACATTTGGAAATCTGTTAACTGAACAACTTTATATATCAAAGCAAATTACACTGATTTGTTTGAAGACAAAAAATAGTGCCACATTAAAATTTAAAAATTATTCTGTGAACAAATAGCCATCAGTTGGGCTATTATCACCGAGCATCTATTTACAAGACACCTTGCAACTTCTGATGTTTTACTATCTTCTCATGTCAAAGCAGAAAACAAAAAAATCCTTCTGTACTAATAGTAAATTTGTTTGACAATTGAAATTTAAGAAAAAGTTTGTTTTTATTACAGTGGATATTTTCTTCAATATGACATTCAATCTTTCTAATCGCCAATTTCTTTCTTTTATCATGAAAACTTGACTTGGAAAATATTTAACTTCAAAGAAACATCACAAAACATTCAAAATCCCATAAACACATATCTTGAGATGTTGCAAAAGGAAAAAAATCAAATGACTTCATTTAACTAATGCTTCTTTCATTAGTGACATATAAACATTTACTGGTTCTGTCCAGATTATGAAACATTTGAAAAAAGAAGGAAAACTGCTCAATAGACAAATATATTCTCAATTGTGTTGCAGCCTATAAAAGAAAATAATACTTACGGCAATATTTTACTGTATAAAGGAATAAGTTGTGCAGCATCTGCAGCAGCATAATTTACCATGCGATCAGTAAGGGGACGCTCTGACCAGAAGGAATCATTCTGTGTCATAGAGTATTTTACTGAGTCCTTAAGTGATGCCAACAAAGGAACATTATATATGAAACAGAGTGTCTTTAAAGAAGCACGTGCAGGGTCCCACCAACTGTCACTCCCATTTCTGACATTGATTAGAATGTGGGCCATCTGAAATATAAATGGAGAGTAAATTACAAAGCTAAAATTATCTAACACTTATAATCAATTAAATCATGTTAAAATATTTTCCAGAAAGAAAAACATTCTTTTTGTATTTTTTTTTCATAATAAAAGGTGCACCAATAGCAATCTTTTTAATAACTCATAAGAAAAAAATTAAATAAAAATTAAACATTAAAAAAAAAAAAAAAAGCCAATTTTACGAAAAGATTGATTTTATATTTGTTGCTTCTGCAAATATCTTTTGATGTCATTTTCTATTATATCTGAATGAAACAAGCTACTGAGAAATTGCAGTGGAACATTGGTTATTTGAATTATGATGGCGTTTTTCTTGTCTGGATAATTGTTCCTGATAACGGATCTGATCATTAAAAAGGAAGATTTACTATACATGTAAAAAGCAGGTTTAAAGGGTTTCATTTCAATGAATAAACATTGCTTAAATAATTTGTGATATTTTACAAATAAAATCAATTATCAGTCATTTAAATAACAAAAATATGGAGCTGAAAATTCATTTAATTTCAATTACTTTTTATTGCAATTATTCCATGATTGCTAGCAACAGAAGTTAAGATGAAAGATATCTTAGTAAAAAATTAATAATACTAAAACACTTAATTATATGCATAGCTTTACCTGTGTATCAAAAACATTGCTCAGAACAGCATTGTAATGCTTGTACAGAGCTCCGCTATCAAGCCGGCAGTCATGTGCAATCTAGAAAAGAAATTGGTGGAAACAATACAATTTTTTTAAAGTAACACAATATGAAAAGCAGATTTATATTTTTCTGTCTGGAAAAGAAAAATATAACTAAGGAGAATTTAGCAAAAAGAGAAATTATATCAGTTTGAATCAATTATGAAAATAACTCAATTTAGTATATTTGATATGCGGGGGTCTCTTTGTTGAGATCACTTTATTGGATATTACAAGATTCATATTTTAATTCTAAATCCATGTATATGAATATTCTTAACCATAACTTTAACATGAAACATCTAAATTATGTGGACAATACAGTAAACAAGAGTTTAATCTACTTCAAATTTGGAGTTTGACATTTTCAGTTGATAAATGATTGTAATGAACTTCATATCTTTAAAAAGAGAACATTTGTCTAATCTCAGTAATCTACATTCACTAGTATACTGTAATTGGTGTATGGTCCAACTATCAGTGGCACCATTTATATATATATATATATGTGTGTGTGTGTGTGTGTGTGTGTGTGTGGATATTTATATAGAGATACAATGATGAAAATTTTGTGGTATTGGAGAAAATCCAAAAGTCACAAAAGACTTGAAATTTTATCTTGTAGAACTTTAATCATAAACCTTCAAAAATTCAGAGACTGAGTTCATGATCTCAACCAATTAACTGCAGATAATAGGAATTTCTGTCATTGCAGTTCCATAGAACTCAACTGCTATTATCAAAAACTTCAGCTACATTAATAGGTTAATATTATGTTAGCTGCCCCTGCTCTGCAATTAGGTGACTGGAAGGAATCAAAGGGGAGAAAACTATCTCATTGTGAGTTTAATCCCTGGTAGTACAAATTTAAACTCAATGGAAACAGAGTGAGAAATAAATGAGCAGTACCAAATAAGAGCAAGCTGAGGTATTCAGAGATGAGGACAGCAGAATGAGAACACCCATAAATTAAATAATGGGTTCATTTTAAAATTTCTTGGAGGTTATATGGATACCCAAAGAATGCCAGTACATAAGGATAATAGACCAAACTTAAATAATGAACATAATGCTATCCTATTTCATAGAAAATTCTTATGGGAACCCGATTTTTAACTCAATTAGCCCTAAACAACCAACCTGCATTTTAGATTTCTGGTAAACAAAAAAAAAAAAATTCTTTAGGAAATTTTCAGTTTTATCCAAATTATATGAATTTGTGAATTCATATAATACTGCCATTTCTAAATATTCAAACCATTCTTATTCATCTACTAACACTTCACCGTTAAGAGCTATTGAAAACAAATTACTAGAGAATTCTATAGAAATGAAAAACACATAAAAACTATATAGAAAAGAGGTACAAACCTTTTTCACTTGATTGGAACAGAGCAATTTAAGTAAATGTCCTTGAGTCATGAGATTTTTATTTGAAAGTATATCAAATAAATAGACATTAAGGTTAATATCACAAAGCTGGATGATAGTGACTTGACCATCATAACAAGTAAAACGTTCTCCTTCCATGTCAAAGCCAACTATACATGGTTCTTGAGACATTATTCGACGGATGATCATTCGACTTTCCCCTATATTAGTAACCACTCTTACAGACTGCATGATGAACACAACTGCAGAATAAAAAATAGCATTACATTTTTAAAAGAACTTTGTATAAAGACTTTCACTTTGTCATTCCTTATAGTAAAAATAGAAAAAAATAAGTTATGACCATTTTATTAGAATTTAAAATTCCATAATGTTCTTAATACTGGAAGTGAAACATGTACATCAAAGAAAATTCATTTTCGATGAATGATTAAAGAGAAAATATGTTTTTATAAAACAAGACTAAATTTAACTATGTTATTCTATGAAAATCAAGAGAGTCTTTAATTCTATTCTTGCTGTTGATTTCTATAGAGCTTATCAGCTGCAAAACCATTGTAAAATTTATTTTTACTTATAATCAAACACCAAACAATTATTTTTATGATATTAATTGTAGAATTCAGGTATTTAAGTACCTTTATTTTTTTTTACTTTTATGGCCTCAGATTTAAGAGATGGCTGCAATGGAAAAAAGAAAATGTATTTTCACAACTAATATAAGAAAACTTACACATTTTCTATAAATAAAAAACTAGTTTTGGGATGCTAACTAAATTTCAGTTGTTTGTTATAATAATGCACAGTAAAAAAACTCAAATTTATGTTTGACCCAAATTGTTTTTGTTATTTAGTATGCTTGGCTTTGTAAAGCCAAATAATTGAAAGATGGATAAAAAAAATTGTGTTGAACCAACATTTCATGTAGGGATGGCTTGCTTGACTTTGAAATCAGCATTCAAAATCTTAGCTTTTTATTGGTTTAAAAACCAGCCTGGGAAGGTATATTTCAAGTTATAATGTCAATGAAAGTAAATAGGCCTTCCTCCTTCCCTTGGAAAATTACTGTAACACTTTTCTTACCCAACTTTTAACTTTATGTCAAATTGACATAAAGCTAATAGATTTTTATTTTATTTTATTAAATATGCACATAAATGAAGTCTTGTGAAAATACCTGGATTAAAACTACATTTTTATCAATATTGCACAACTGAGTTATTTTGGTAATTTCAGCAAATGCGACTAAGAAACATGCTTCCAGGTAATCAATGATTATTTTAAAAATTAGCATCTACATTTATTAACCCTACAATTTTGAAAAAAATAAATTAAATTTTAGAATAAATATTCTTAAGTTTAAACAGTAAACACTAAGTCTGAGTATATGTTTCTTTTTCTTCTATAATTTGGAGATGTTAAAGACGCTATTTTGGATTCAATGTTTTAAATAGATCATCAGAAAAAAAAATCGACACTTTTTGTTTTACAAATAAAAATATATCACAGAAAAAGAGAAAAAAAAAAGAAATTCAGAAGTCTTGAAATACTTTTGCACAGAATATTTTTTTTGGCAACAGATTACATAATTTTCAGTGTTTCACCATAGTGAAATTTAATTTAACTTGAAAATGAAGATAAAATGTGATTACATAGATATATAGAACATGTGATAGAAAACGTTTTTAGAAAATGAATAAATTTGGTTAGTTATTTTTTTTTAGTGATTAAAATAGGAGTATTAAAATAATTACTAATTGATGAAATGAACGTTTTTTTATGATTTCTAAAAAAAAAAAAAAAAAAAAAAAAAAATAATTTATAGTTCTACTAAAAAGTATAAATCCTCAAATGAGTGCAATTAGCCAAGTAGTTGTAAATACCAGTCTTATGATACTGACAGTGATTTCAATTGCCAGAGATAAAAAAAAAAAAGTTAAAATATTACGTTTCTTTCCGCTAATAATAATTTTAGCGCCTATTGTATTCCTGGGCTAAGTCAAAGTGCATGTGTGTTTTACTTTTCTACATTCAATAATTTCATCCATTCCATCACTTACAATTTGAACGCACGTGTATAAAAATGAAAAGTTTGCATTTAAAATTAAATTTCACACTAAAAGACATATTTGTAGTAACTTGTTTTTAACCAAAGTAACATTTTTTTCGTTTTCTTTCTCTACAAAAAAACAAAACAAAAAAAAAACATTCAACCACAATAAAAATCAAACGCACTAAAATGTTTTTTGTTTTTAACTTAAAATCAATTCTAAGTGGGTTTTTATTTAGGCGTTTTAAAAATATTTCAAATTTTTAATTTTTTTTGTAATTCTTCTTAGAAAGAATAAGAGAGTTTGTTTTTTCTCGTACACAAAACTCACGTTGAGAAGAAAAAAAATAATAACATTATTGCTTTTCGCTGTCGATTAAATATTTAAAATCATTATTTAAAGAAAAAAAGAAAAAGAAAGAGAAATCAAATTTTTAAAAGCAAAATTATTTCTGTTTTTGCGAAAAATAACTGACCGAGTGTTGGGTGCACAAAATTTACTGACGAAATTGAGTGCATTTGAAAAACAAAAAGGCTTTTAAAAAATGATTTCGAACAACAGTCATCCACCTTCTTAGTCCTTAATTCTTTAAGCCAGAAAACATAAACAGACTAAAAAGATATTCAAGTGACTGTGCTGGTGAATATTTTACTCTTTAAATGAAAGAAAAATAAAGTTCAATTCGCAAGAAAGAAAAACCTGAATTGTAAAATAAAATAAATGAAAATTTATTTAATAAGATTAAAATTTATTTCATGTAACAATACAATTTGTTACAAATTCTTATCATAGATAAAATTAAATTGATTCATTAATCTTAATTAGAATTCACTGAATAAGAAAAAAAAGTAAAATGATAGTTAATATTTTAATACTTTTTAGTGCCCCCCCCACCAAAAAAAAAAAACAATCACTTTTTTGTTACTGATCACTTTAGAAACTGAGTTGCCTATCAAAATAATTTTTATAAAAAACAGAATGTAATCTTCCTATTCGAAGCAGACACAAAAGAAATAAGAAACTTTAAGAGCTTGCAATTATTTAGTGATTTTAAGTGCATGAAAAAGAAAGTAAAAAAAAAAAAAAAAGCTTTTGTTTTTAGTTTTTACTTACCAATATTTTCAGCACTCCTCTCGAAGATTCAACCACTGGTATTGAAAAAAGCCAAGGGAAATAGTTCTTTGGAAGTTAAAAATATTTGGATAATTAATAAATAATTATGAGGCTTTTTAAAAACTTATAACCTCTAAAACTCCCTAAATGTGTCGATTGGTATAAGTTTTTAAAATTCCAAACCTGTTTTTCAATGTTTTTTTTTTTATCTGAGAAAAACAGGAACACTGCAATGGCCTGAAAAATGAAGAAACCATAAAAAAATTATTTAAGATAAATATATGAAATCATCTTCGTGATAACATTAAAATGATGTTAAGCTTTTGTCAGTTAACACTTATTTTACGTCAAATGCCAGGATAGAAAATGTTTATTTTATCGAGACTTAAACGGCTGTAATAATGGCGTTTCGTTATCGTTAAAAGCGCCTAATTCAACGTGCGAATGATGTTGTTCATAGATATAAGGGCAGTTATACTTCCTTCACTCACTAAAAGTTAATGAGAACAGATGAATTTGCCCTGATATTTATGTCACCTAGCATACGGAGCTGCTGTAGACATTGTAGGGGGAGGTAATTCTAGTTACTTTGTGACAAATTGCATGGCCACCACCACCGGTGGTATTGTTATACCTGCACTATTCATCACTAAATATTCGATTGAGAAGAAATCAAGCTTCCCTCGCGAAACATAGAGAAAAAGTCAACAATTCTACCTGATTAACTGATTTTGAACTGCACTAAATCAATGAAAACATTTATTGACAATAAGAACAGTATTTCAGATCTTGTGGTAAAATAAATAAAAATTAAAATATAACATAAGCCCATTTATTAACAAAGTAGACTTTCCAGATCTTTCATGAATCAGTGCTGAAGGTGAAAACTGACATTTACAAAATATAATATTTTGTACATATGCATGATTTCAGACTTTGCCTTCACATCTCCAAGAAGTCATTAAAATGGTATAAGTGTATAGTGGTGTGAGGCTTAGGGGTTAAAATGAACATTTGGTTTTTCCCATGCTAAGAAAATTAATGAAGGGTTATAATGATGAGGAAACACAAGGGTCATTTTTAAGAAGAGAAGATAAGGAAGTTAATCACAGATTTTTTACACACTTAATGTCAGTAGCTTGTTTCTGGAAAATAAATCAGAATTCTTAAAGTCTGTTGTTTTAACATGTCATAAAGAGGAAATGTTCATAAAACAGATTAAATAGATGGACACAAAATAATATTCAAAAATGTTTAAGACACATAGTAAGAGAGTTCGTTGCTCACTGTAGGTATATATGGCTTGCATATGTCTAAAAGTAGACAAAGAGAGATAGTTTGAAATACTTAGCTTTCTTGGATTGGTTAGAGGCCAATAATATAATTGGCAAGTAATTTTACACTGTCCAGTACTTCCCTGCTAATCATGAGGAACTGAAACAAAACCTTACACATTATAGCGGATGTGTGGTGTGTTGGAGAGGAATAGAAGGTTTGAATTATCAGAAGGTTTAAAATTGTGTGTGTTCAATAATCTTCCATCCACAACAATTAATACAAGACAGAGAATAATTATTCAAAAACATCTTGTTTCAAAATGTAACAATTGAATTTATTAGTGTTTGATATACATGCATGAATACTGAGTGAAAAGGTTAGACAGAGTTGTGTCTCTTAGCTTAGGTGATATTTGTACCTAAGTTCATAAAGTGAAAGTAATTATTAAACTGTAGTTTAGGAAGAATGAAGTTTCTTTAGCATGTTTGGAATTGTGTATTGTACAAGTTGGTAAAAGTTCAGAAGAGATTTCAGAGTTCGTACTTGCGTGAATGTTGATAATGGTCTTTGACATCTGACTACATTAGTTAAGATGGGAGTTCTTGAAGATTACATCTTGGCAAATGAGATGAGAGAGAGAGAGTTTACACATGTTTTGTTTATATATGATTGTGAATCACATGGGAGGCTCCGAGCATATTGAGTGGGGAAAACAGATTTGTCGCGTGCAGGCGGCTTGATTGGTCGGAACTGACCAATCAGCAAGCTAGATTGAAGGTGATTAACCAATGAATGCTTGTTATATATTTTGTAAGATTGTGATGGTGAAAATTACAACAGGAATAGTGCATTCCTGAAAATTACAACAGGAATAGTGCATAGCAGGGGTTAACTGGCTTGTTGTAGAAGATTCCACAACATGACTTCAGACACTCTTCTGATTAATTAAATATTTTTTCTTATTTTATATCAAAAAGAATTTTGCATATGTTTGCTACTTTCTTTCCTTCTTCTTCTTGGCTGACCATCTAATTTCTGTGAAGGCAAGGTTTTCATTGGTCCAAAAACAATTTCACATTGGTTCACAAATTTCTTTCTTCTTCTCAGCTCACAGGTCAATTTCTGTGAAGGGAAAAACTCTCATAAAAATCTCTTGCAAATTACTTTCCTTCTTACCCTGTCCTCCAAATGTGAAGGGAGTGGGTGAAGAGAGTTATTATTTTGCACTCACTACAAGGGTAGTGTCATAGAGAGAAAGATGCAATGGTCTTATTCATAAGGCAGGCCTATGGAAATATGTCTTTATACAATGCAAATTAAATCAAGTCAATGAAAATTTAGAGCAATAAAAGCAGACATATTAAAAAGCCATTCATAACAAAAAAGAAACAATTTATAACAAAAAATATATATTGCCATACTGATAATGTAACACAGTGGTTCTCATGATAGCTGCACCAAACATAAAATGGCCAGCTCTCTATTGAGACTCCAGACAATTACACAACCTTTTTAGTTTTCTGGCTCTTCCATTTCTTCTTCTGTATGGGCCACCAGTCACACCAGCAGACTAGTTGATAATGTCAGCTCTCAGTCTGCTCATCAGATCATCTAGTGTTGGGAATTCGTACAGGCAGTGATATTATTTTTAGATTTCAAAGCTGAAAGGGAAAGTCTGTCTTTCTTCTCTGGGAAGTACAAATGGTCATTGGTTAAAAATAAAGAATGAATTTATTGCTAAATTCTGTTCACTACAAGCTTAGTTTATATGTTTGCATGAAGCAGTAAAGATTAACATTGGACAGATTAACATATGTAAATGAACAGTGAGTTGTGTGACATTAGTTTTGCATTGATTTGGCAACTATTTGCTTGCTCTCTATCTCCCTCACTAGTCCCTCCTCAACTGCGTGACAATGAGTTTCAACATTCAGCTTTCCTTCTGTATTTATGGAGAACATCTCCGCTCCAAGTACAAAGAACACCTATGTTCTCACATTACACATTCAAACTAATTGGTCATTAGTTCTCTAATTATTTTTGAGTGACTAGAACTCAAGTGCTTCTTAATTCCTTTGAAACTCCCCTAGTCAAAGTCTTGCTGCCAAAAACAACATTTCTGGGGAAACTTGAGTATTTTGGTAAAACTTTGTAGATAAAAAAATTGAAAATGAAACGAACATTAGAAAGTAAAAGAATTCTGGTCAATCAAAAAAAAAAACAAGAAAACAACGACAGTTTTGATGTTAGCTGAAACTAAGCTTCACTCCAGTAGTCTGAATCTCTGAGATATAAACAGATAACTGAGAGACAACAAGAGAGAAGGGACTTCCAGAGAAACTAATTCAGCATGTCACATGAAAAAGTTAAGAGGTCATCTGCTTAAGATATTTTTCTGCCCTTCTGAGGGCCAAGAAAACAAGTTTCCAAAGTAAACACATTCTTGACTGCTAGCAAAGTTTAACTTGTAAATTATCAATAAGCAAGCTGAATGAACTTTCACCAACCCAAATTACAAAGGACTCACTCTAATTGAAATCAAATAAACATATATTGTATACCTGTGATTCTGCTTGTTTCTTCCTGAAATTTCCAATAAATAATACTAAGAATGTTTTTTGCACTTCTCCACAACTTAACTTTAATTTCCTTGTTACATAACTTGCTCAGCACTTATTTTCATTCTTTCTGTTTTTTATTTCATTTTTAAGCCTTCTCGTTTCTTTCTTTATTGATTTCACCCACAATACAGTATTATCAATATAATAAAAACATGCACAATCAATATGCATAAAATAGGCAAGGGGGTTCACCTTATCACAGTAATACTGAAATATAATGATTAAAAACAGCTTAACTTATCAGCCCTTTCTCATCAAAGTTAAAAAGTCAAGGACAAAAATATATCAACAGTGATTAAAAATATACTACTTCAGACTAATGTTATATGCAACCAAAAATTATAACATTAAAGGCTAATTACCTTTAAGCCCATCAACCATTCCATCTGCTTACAGAGAGATGATTGATAGGACTTAATATATACCAATTCCAAAACCTTCAAATAATAATTAATATTAGCCTTACTCAGCACTAAGAACATGACCTGGCTATAAGACTGAGCTGGTTTTAAATCAAATGTACAGGCATCACTGAACCTGATACATTAATGCACATATATCTGGTACATGTTGGTTGATCTGTGCTTCCAACTGCTGACTTATTCTGTCTACATAGTCAGCATTGCACTGACATCTGAATTTGTAACTGATATGATAGGGAGGCAGAACATCCTTCTGGATCAATCTCAATATAGGTTGGGTACCAAAAACAATATGTATTCATATTAAAATAACAACTTCTTATACCAACTGAAATTTTCTTGGCACATCTTGCATTTGCCTCACAAATCCATAGTAAATGCTAATAGATAGGACATTTCTTGGGACCAGTCAGCCTCGATTTTTTCTATTTTTTTTCTAATGCTGAACTCTACAATATCCAAAGAGTAAGCATTCTCAGGACTTTCCTAATAAATTCAGTTTCTGGATCTAATTTAGACACAAGATGTGACCCACTTGTATTGAAAGATCTAGGTATTATAATATAATACCTGGGTCCTTCAATACAAGTAACTCTTGCTTGAAAAAATAACAATTAATGGTCTAAAATCACTACCCATCACTATTCCATCTATCTGCCTATACATGACGTTATTAAAGCTGAATTTCATAGACACACTGTTGAACTCCATCAACTCCATAAAGACAGCTTCAGGAATATGTGGCAATGGTACATAAAATAAGTTCAGGAATAATGGCTATGGTACATAACCACCCTGACAACATTATTGGGTTTAGCTATAACTAAACCCAATAATAGTGTCCATAATGAAAGACTTATTATGATGTAAAGAATTGATCACACAAAAATGTTTGCACCACCATTTATATTCAGTATGATCAACTGGGGTACAATGTAGAGAGAATGGATCAAAGGCTGGAGGCACAGATCAACTAACACATACCAGCCAATATTTATAAGGGAAAGGTGGACAATTAACATAGGTAGGTTAATGTATCAGGTTCAATGATAGCTGAACATTTAATTAAAAACCAGCAGTGTACTTGATCTTATAACCAACACATGTTGAAATTGATGTTTAAGGCTAATACCAACCATCTCTTTGTAAGTAGAATGAGTGGTTGATAGGCTTAGAGATAATTAGCCTTTCATGTTACATTTTTTGGTCGCATATAATATTAGTCTGGTTATACATTTTTTTTAGTTGCTGTGCACATTTTTGTTCTCAGTTTTTGGTCTGATGAACCAATAAACTGGTGTAGCTGTTTTGAATCATTATATTTCAGTATCACGTATGGTAATATATATTTTATGTTACCCTACTTTTTTGTTATGAATGATCTTTTAATCTGTTTACTTTTATTTCTCTAATAAAATATGTAAAACCTGTAAAAGTATTCCATAAATAAATTCACCCTGTCTAAAATATAAAGTGAAAATAAGTTAAATTTGCAGGTGTACTGGAAAAATGTTTTCATGAATTTTTGTTTTCTGTAAAAAAAAAAATTTAAATTTAAAAAATGTGTCAGCAATGTTTAACCTTCATGCCCACACTTAAATGACAGTGTCAAAAGGATGGTTATTCCCTTGACACTGTTATTACTGTATACACTTTTGACTCCCTTGGCAATGTTTATTGTTTTTAAAAAGCAACAATTAGAATTTTAATAAAACCCAAACATATGAAAATGGATTTATATATTTTTTTTTATTCTTGAGAATTAACAACAAAAATATTAAACACTATTTATTTATTAGATTGAATAAAAAACTTTTTTCATAGTTATTTATAAAATGGCAAATAACAAAAAAAATTTTTTATGGTGCTACATGTAAATGTTAGAATTTTTATTTTATAATTTTGTTTAGAATTTGTTTTCTGAAAATTCTTTAGAGATTGTTAAAAACTCAGCAACATGTAAAAACATTAGTTTTAAAATTAAACTGCAATCTAAACTTATTACTAATCTTTGTCAATGTGGAATGAGAGAGAGAAGAAAGAGAATAAAAAATATTAATTTACTTTTTTGTGTTTAGATCTATTCAGGGCAGAGAAAAAAAAAAAAGAGTTAAAAAATGTCAAGAAGAAAGCAATGGCAGAAATAGTACCTAATTTTTCCCAAGAAGGTTTTAAAGAAAGTGTGGTCATACAGATAATTCAGATTCAACCTAAATTAATTTAAACATTTGGTAAATGCTATAAATGTGGTTCTACAAAGAGAGAGAACTAACTTTAAATGATTTTTGTCATTCATTGTCACTTGTGTTTTTTTCATTTACTATTTTACTACTTAAGTTGCCTTAAGTCTTTTTTTGCCTATTTTATCAGTTGAATAAGAATCTCTGGCAGCACTCTAAATGCTTACATTTCAACATTTGATTGAACCACTCATGTTTTAACTTCAGAAAAAATGGTAAAGTATTTAGCAAACTATTAACCTTGGGTACTAGTAGGGTAATGGTTAGCAACTCTCATTGGGTGGCTTACTCTTGTGACTGTAACTATATATTTACTATAAAAATCATGTACCCATATATTATAAATGCTAGTGATGTTAACATAAGTCTCTTTCTTTACTATACACTTTATTTCTTTTCTACTTAATACATGCAAATAAGTACAATCCTGTTTACCAATCCACTACAACAGGCATGTCAAACTCAGGGCATCGGCCATATCTGCAGCCTCGAGAGCCACACTTGCTTACAGTCTTACATTAATCACAGTTAGTGGTAACTAAACTTTAAATACAATACAAGGTAGTGCAATTTAATTATTTTTATGTTGTCCTGATGATCGACATCACTTTAGACAAACTATTCTCGATATATCAGGTTGGAATGCCTGTGTAGATCCCCACTTAGATCAAAGATGACAAATGTTCATTTAATCTGGTTCTGTGAGATGTTTTTGTGGCCTTCATAAATGAAAATAACTGCTCACAGACATATGTGGAACCAAACATTGCCATAATCTTTGTGGCAAACTTTCTGAAGTAAGGGTTAGTCTGAGGAAGGAATAAAAAAAATCTGGGTACCCCAACTTCTAGGTAATTTCCCTTGAGTGTTGAGTCAGTCTGCATTTCCAGTAGTTCCATCTGTAGACTTTACTCTGCCTGAGTAACATCAGAAATGAATGGTGCTCAGAATAATGCAAACTGATCTTCACAAAATCTTCACTGAAATTCCTTTGACAGCAATTCCAGGTAATTGCTGTACTTAGCAAAGATAAATACAGATTCAGTATTGGCAGTTTTTTCAACTCCTTGCACATAGGAAAAAGAATCAAGTTTTCATGTGACAACTGGGACTTCAATAAAGCTAATTTTGCAATGAAACACTTGATATCACCATATAACTGAGTGATGAGCTTATTTTTACCTTGTAATTTCAAATTAAGGTCATTTAATTGGGCAGTAATATCCACTGAAAAATCTAGATCTTGGAGCCAGCTTTCATCTTTCAACAATTCATCTGTGCTTTGACCCTTCATCTTCAAAAACATAACAATTTTGTGTCACAATAAAAAAAATTTTTTTTCAGTACTTTGTGACATGAAAATCACTGAACTTCTGTATAGAATGGGACATTTGTGAACTGATTATTCATATCCTCCAATAACTGGCCAAACTGACGGTGATGCAGAGCACGACTTCTGATATAGTTCACTGTTTTTTGTGACAAAACTCAACACATGGTCTAATTTTAAAATTTTTAAGTTCTGTTAATGAATTATACAGTGAAAGTGCTTGATTGTTGAATCTGAATATATGTTTTCTATTTTTGTACCTAACTTGGCAGCAACACCATTATGTCTCCCAACCATATTGGCAGCACAATCAGTAGATAAACACACAAGTTTACTCAAATCAAGGCCATACTCATGGAGAAAATTTGTTTTATTGTTTTCGCTTTTCCATCTTTAATGACTTCAGGCCATCCAGAGAAGGAGTCTACTAAAATTAGAAATAGTTCCATACCATTAATTTCTGTTTCTTTAGGTCATGAGTGTATTCTCCATTGTTGAAAATTCTTTATTTCTACACATTTTGGACATTTGTGTACAGGGTGATGGGTAAATTGTTGCCATTTTATATTTTGCAAATGCATGTTGTTTGTTTTTGATTTTGTAAACTGCACAGTATAGTCGAGTCAGTTGGGCACCATCTGAGAGAAAAAGAGCACCATGATGCAATTCACTCTGCCAGAAATTTGGAAACAGCATGCTGTACTGCTTGGGATTCAAGCCAGAAGCTCCAATACAAACATTTCAGAGTGTTTGGGTGTCAATCTGAGGAGAGTGCAGAGAATTCAGAAAGAGTTGGATGAGTCTAATGGTGATTATGAAACTATGGCAACATGGAAAACTCACTCTGATTGTTCTGAAAAAAAAAAAAAAAACTCCTGAATTTGTTAGTGAGGGCCTCAGACTCAACATGGAGGCCTACATCAAGTGCCTTGAGGAGGTAGAGTCTTCCAGCAGCCACCCTCTTGACCCAGGGCAGCACTATGTCTGGCAACAAGACTCTGCACTATGACACAAAAAGAGTGGAGCCAAGTCATGGCTGTTAGACAATTTCTGCGACATCACCCCTTGCATCTGGTCACCTAACTCCCCAGATTGCAACACCCTTGATTATTATGTATGAGGCACAGTTGAGCAAGAGACCAACAAAACTCCTTGTATGACCAAAGATGAACCAAAGGCAAGGATTATAGCATCATTCATAAAATTAAACAAGGAGACTGTCCAGAAGAGTTGCAGGAGATTCCAAAGTCATTTGGGGATCATGGATTAAGCCAATGGCAATTTTATTGAATAAATTTATTCTTTAGTATTCCAAGATATTTTTGTGTAATTTTAGTAAATATATCTGTTAAAATGAGATGTCAGTGTTATTTTCACTTTTGCAGAATTTAGATGACAATTTATCCATCATACCCTGTACATATCTTTCTATATCATGATAATACCCTGGCCACTATACCTCCAATTTTAATCTCCTCTGTGCAGCCATCATGACAGCACATGTCATCATGTACACTTAAAAAAAAAATTTCTTACTGTTTCTGGTGGTACTATTATATCTCCATTGTATCTAACACCATTTTCTATCATTAATTTGTGCCTTATTTCTTTATAAGGTCTATCAGCTTTGGAACAATTACTCTGTTTCTTCTTATTCTCTCTGCAATCTTGCTTAATATTGGCTCAAAGTTTCTCAAATTTGCAGAGTCTGCCAGATGCTCTTAATCTGTGAATGTTTCTCTTTAAATGGACAGAAATGTTGTTCTTTCCACTATAAAAAGTTTCTTTTTAGATCATAAACTTCTTTTTATAATTTCTGAAATTTAGACAAAAGTCAAATTCTCCAATTGCTTGGGGTATGCCATAACAGAAATTTTCATTATAGCTTCACAACTTGCCAAAGCTAGAAAGAAGCCAGTTATTTCATTTTCTCCCCTTCTTGCCTTGTTTTCTTCCAATTTTTAAGCCCTCTCCTGGGTAGCAAAACACCAGATCCAAGTCTTGACAAATTCTGGTTTGTCCCAGTGACTTAAACATCCTATGAGTGATGCCATATTGTTGCACTGCGTTGTTCTATAACATATGACCAGTAGTCAATTTCTGCCTGTCTCTTTATCTTACACATTATTTCTCTTCTACATAACATATGCAAATAGATACAATCCTATATACCAATCCACTACAACACTAATCACTACAAGATATACAACTGAAATTAAATGAAAACTAAATTTTTAAATGCTTATTTTTCATGAACATTTTAGAATAAATTATTAATGAAATTTAAATTGTTTCTTATATTATTAATGTAACTACCTTAATCTGTATGGCTAAAACTAACCAGTGACTTTTGAGCAAAATATGTCTATTTATTGTAATTAAATTGCATTCTAAATGTGAGGTAAGCTTCTTCTATGTGTTGTGTCCCTTCAGGATGAGGGCGATTATGGATATCCATAATTTCCAGTCATTTGTAGCTCATAGTGCAGTTTGTCTTTTTAGTATCTTTCTTAATCCTTGTTCTGTCAGCCATTTACACAAGCTTTTTAGGTCATATGCTGCTTTCCTCTGTACTTTTGCTGTCAATATGTCCTCTGAGTGTCAAATCTTCTAAGCTCTCTTTCTTCATTATGTTCCCTAAAAATTTCAACTATCTCTTTCTGATGTTAAGTATAAGTGTTCTTTTTGTTAAAATTTTCTCTAAAACTTTGTCATTGTTCACATGTGATGAGATCGTGTTAACTACCATATAGGAGGCCTGATATTACATAACATTTCAGTACTGTTTTCTTTGTTTCTCACAAAATTTTCCTGTTTCTTAAGACTTGGTTTAACTTTTGAAAGGCATCATTCACCATCCTAAATGCACCTTCAGATTTTGTGTCACATTTTTCATCCTCTGTTAAAACAATTCCTAGATAGGAAATTTTTTGTACTTGTTTGACTTTGGTGACTCCAATTTGTAATTTGCATGTTGGGCAGTTCCTTTTGCTGACATTCAAACTGTCTTCTTATAATTGATGTTTAGTCCTTTCTTCTCACTTTCCTTTATTACCTTCTGTAAGAGTTCTTGTAGTGTCCTTTCTATATCTGCTATCAACACTGTGTCATCTGCATATCTAATGCCGTTAAGATTGTGGCCACCATTAATGAATTCTGGTAGGACTTCTAATTCTCTCAGCACTGCCTCACTGTAAAGCTTGAATTAGTCTGGTGAGAAGACACATCCATGTCTTTTTTTATCATAACACTCCATACAAAGCAGTAAAGCCACTAAGACACAAGGGGTTGCTTAGTGTGAAAGAATAAACAAAGAGAGAAACCTTATTAAAGAGTGGGAACAATAGAAGAGTAATCAAGGAAACAGTAGCTAACGGCTGACATTGACCTTCAAAAATTTAAATGCATGGTTAGCTGGAAAGCATGAAGCCAGAAGAGTTCCACAAGTGAGAAGTGTGAGAAAATAAATTGTTAGCATAGAACTTATGATTACATCCAACTAATTCAACTGTGAATTGCTGAGACCTTGCCACCAATCTAGTATTGTGATTAAATTTATAAAGTCTAAGTACTATAGTGAAGAGTTCATCCAAACAATTATCATGAAATTATTTAGAAAAGGCTCAGGGAAACTACATTACAGTAGTGGGAAAGTGACTGAAGCCAAGATGTCAGATCAGGACCAATAATATTGCTGATTCTTTGGCTTTTATCAAGAACAGTAAGAGATTGATCAAGTATCAACCATCATAGACTGAAAAATAAAATTGACAAAGATTATTTAAGGTTGACGGACACGCATGTCTTAATTAGTTTTGTTTGTTTTTTTACGAATTGGTCAAACCCAAACTCAAACAAAAACATTGTTTTCAATCGTTATGAGTCTCTACCGATTGAATAGAATTTTATTATAAACAATTGTCTTGTAAATGGAATTTTTAAAGCATTCTGAATGTAAAAATAAAGAAAAAAGTGTGCAAGACAATAAGAAACACTACCTGCCAAAAAAAAAAAAAAAGTGAAGTTTTGTTGAAATCGGCTGAAAAATGTAGGAAATCCGATCCCATATATAAACGAACACACAGAGACAAACAACCTGGGTTTTAACCCGAAGTGAGTTGTCCCCCTTTCATTAATGCCTCTTAATCGTGTTTTCAAATTGATTTTGTGCAAAAACAATTGTTTTTCCAATTTTTGGCGCTGTTAGAACCACCGCAAGGTAATTTTACGTAGTCCTGTGAAGTTTTGTTGAAAATCGGTTGAAAAATGTAGAAAATCCGATCAAATATATAAACGTTACAGACACACACACAATCTGCGTTTTATAATAAGTAAGATCTCTAAATATACAGCAGGAGCAGTGGACCATATGTGGCAGCAATATTCAAAGCATGGATGAATGGCAAACTTATAAATATGTAAGATGGATTCTGGAGAGAAAAATTGCCTAGAACATCACAGGGAACCAACTTTCTTAGCAGCAAACTTAGCAATGGATTCACTATAATTTTTTCACTTCATGTCAGCTGAGAATGTTAGCCCAAGAAGGTGCAATGAATCACTCTCATGGAGGTTAGTATCAGCCATTGACAGACCAATTCTGTTGTGCAATAACTGATAGCACTTTTCTTAGAGATGACTTGTCGAATGTTGGTGAATTTTGGGGTATTTCTTCAAATCCTTTTGTTACCAACCTCATTACATGATCTTTTCCAATGTCAATATCCACTCCTGCCTTTAACAGCAGTGGAATTTTACACTCTACAACTTCTGTTTTTATATGACATAAACGATTGTCAATTTTTGCTGGGAAAGTAACAGTTTGATATGAGTTAACTATCCTTCCATCTCCAAATTTAAATGGCACATGACTTTTCTCATTTTTGACAGACTTCAATTCTTCAAAAGATAGTGAATTGAGCATGGAATGCAACCATTCATTACCATTGTCTTGGTACATGCAGTATCTACAATTACTGCAATCCAAGCTTCCATCACCAAAATGATTTGATATTTTTGTCTAACAGTTTTGCTTCTGTCATCAAAGTCATATGAACTGTCTTTTCTGAATGTTTCTCTATATTGATATTTTCTGTCATATTAGCATATTTGTTATCACTGGGCAAAGGACTATCTACATGCTATGTTGATTCACAGACATTATCTCTTGATACAACTCCATTAAATACAGAATTAATTCTTCCAGTGGTCCTTCTGCTGTGTCCTTTGTATATCACTCCTCTATACAGAGATCCTCAAACTTCTTTTATCTCCACTTCATCATGTATCTGCAGTTCTGTTTTGGCAGTAGTAAATATCTTGCAAGACCATTTTTCATGGTTTCATATGTCATTTGTGGGCATGCTGTTAAAGCCAACTGTTTCTGTTGCTCATTAACACTTGCATTGTATA
This sequence comes from Acanthosepion pharaonis, assembly GCA_903632075.3. Taxonomy (NCBI): domain Eukaryota; kingdom Metazoa; phylum Mollusca; class Cephalopoda; order Sepiida; family Sepiidae; genus Acanthosepion; species Acanthosepion pharaonis. The sequence goes on along the minus strand of CAHIKZ030002423.1, from coordinate 1,622,666 downwards.
GCAATTTCAGGGCCAATAATGTGTCAATTTTTAAATTAGTACATTTATTTCAAACTTTACCATGACACTGTCTCAGTCTTCTTAAAATTTTCAAATTTTGTATAGGCTTCATATATTTGGCATGCCTTTTCCTTTTCAAATAATTTATCCAATTCTGAGTCTGTCTATATTTCTGAGATGAGGTATTATGTACATTATTTGGACTATTGTCCTCAGCTTTGTTGCCATATTTATCATGTTTCGGCCATTGTACGCTCCAGCCTTCTTCAGGTGGTTGGAATGTCGAACTGAACCCTTTATTTCGCTCACCAGGGTAGTCAGAGGGAAATTAACAGGAGATAACTGACTGGCACGTGGAACTAGAACAGTCTTCCCGGTGAGCGAAATAAAGGGTTCAGTTCGGCATTCCAACCACCTGAAGAAGAAGGCCGGAGCGCATAACAGCAAACATTGTGATAAATATATGCGACAAAGCTGAGGACAATAGTCCTAATAATGTAAATAATTATCCAATTCTGTTAGAACATTTTTAACCCCATAATCATTTATCTATAGCTATGGCAATTTCTCATGCTTTTCCTTCTAAGGAGAGTGCCAGTATTATATATTGACTTGTTTTGTCCATTTCAGTAAACATTTGCCATAATTCAACTTCCAATTTCCATTGTGAATAGTCTTTGTTGCCAAATGTAGATGGATGTTTGTAAGTAGTCATCTTTAATGCTCTGCTACTATTGATAAGAGCACAGGTCTGGTTTAAAATGTCAGTAGTTCCTCTAGGCAAGTCAAAATGAAAAGCTCCAAGAGAGAAATCACCGTATTTTAAATAGTATCTAATGGCTCAACCCATTCTGAGTAGGAGGGGGACACAAGTCTATGTTCCTGCTGCTACCACTGCTAATAGGAACAGTCCATTAAGTTGGGGAAGGGGATAACTGGTTATAGCAGTTACAGTAAACAATAGTTAAAAATTCCTTTTTACTCTAACTAAAACATAATTTTTAAAAATCTCCGTGCATGAAATTAAAAAAATACATATTTTGGTATTTTAATATTAATTGTAATAATTCTATAAGAAATAAACATTTACTTAAAAAAAAATGACATCTAAGAAAAAAGAGTGAAGACAAAGCTAGATATAAAACTTATACTGTATGGAATAAATTATTTAAAAATTGAAATAAAAATGTGTTCTTTGAAAAACAGGGAATACAAGTCATTAGAGATTTTTAAAAGATTATTTATAAAATTAAAGCAAGAAATACATTGATGATTAAGTATGTCTCCAGCTTCAATCAGGCTCAGCCCTACTAAACATGTTAATTTTTTTTTTATTTTTATTATTTATTTTTTTTTTCTTTATTATGAACAATATCAACAAAATGTATTTTGGTCAATATTTTGAGGCATTGGTGATAAGCAATTTTGGATCTAGCTGAAGTCAAGAATGAAAACAATGCACTACGGAAAAACTGTTGCATTGAAAAAATAGATATACTTGAATATTGACTCACTCAGTCTAAGTTTGACTGCTGGAGTTGCTATTGATAGATTATATATATAAATCATGATTGAATGAAATGAGTGATAATGAATACATACGAGACATTCATTTAAAATCATTAGTAAGAAAAATTGAAGAGAAATAATTATTAAAATATATGACCCATTTCAGTCTTCTTTAATCATCTCATAATACCATGCTTACCTTGTTGATTTCAAGTCATTCACTATATCTTCACTTATCTGTGTTGGATGTAAATTTAGTCTTCAAATCTGCCACTTGACCAGTGATTCATGTCCATTATATTTTTAATTTGACATATTAAATACAACATTCTAAATGTTAAAAATATATATCTAAAATAACCTTTTCTCATAAAAGCCTATTTAAAAAATTTTAATGAAATAAGAAATTACATTTGCCAATTTTGCCCAACAATATACAGAAATTATACAATTCATTCACTGTTCCTCTTGTTTTTTTCATGATCAAGATTTATAGATTTGTGCCATGATAGATCTAAAGCCTATGTTTATCTTAATCAGATATAACAATACAAAATTGGTTCAACATTTTATCACCAAGCAGATAGTTTCAAACATATCATTCATCAAAATGTATAAAAGAGAGTTTATACCTTAGTAATTGCATATAAGAAATTGTTTCTAAATTTTTTTATTTTATTTTTACATTTTAACACCAAACCCTCCTTTACTACAAACAGGAGTTAAAGAAACACAAAATAAAACAAACCATAATCCTGTAGTGAGAGTGAACATGCTTTCATTTTTTTTTTTTTTTAACCGTTTCACCCCAAGCAAGGCGGGAAGCCACTAGCATACAAGGGGTTACAGAGAGTTGGAGTGAGAGCAAATAGGAATGATAGAGAAAAGGATGAAGAGAAGGATAGGGGATAGATCAAGGCATCTGGAGACGTTGATTGACATTACATTTGAATAGTTGGAGATTATAGATATCAGGGAAACAGGAAAAGGGGAGGGAGTTCCACAGGCAAGAAGTGTGAGACATGAAGCTATTGGAGTAGAAGGGATGGCTACATTTAGCAGTTTTGACAGTGAAAGGGTGAGAGCGAGATGCCAGTCTAGTTGAACACTTAAATTCATGTAGTCTGGGAACCAGTGAAAGCAGCTCATTGAAGCAGTTACTGTGAAAGTATTTGTAAAAAAGACAGAGGGCGGTGATGGCACGTCTGTGAGATAGCGACTGCAGACAAGATGCCAGATCAGGGCCACTTACATTGTATATCCGTCTCTGGATTTTATCAAGGACCTTGAGACAAACAGAAGGGGCTCCAGACCATATATGGCAGCAATATTCCATGCAAGGTTGAATGGTTGATTTGTAGATTTGAAGGATCAACTCTGGCAAGAAAAGTTTCCTGGCGCAGCACAGGGAGCCAACTTTTGTTGCAGTGGACGAAGCTATTGACTCAATGTATTTGTTCCATCTCAGGTCAGCAGTCAATGTGAGACTGAGCAGTTGCAAAGAGGTGCTCTCGTGGAAGTTGAGCGTCAGACATTCTAATGGGAAGCAGGGATGGTCCTTTGTGGTGAGTAATAGAGAGCAGTTTTGTTTTTGAGGCATTAAAATTAACCAGCCAATTCCTGCCCCAGTCCACAACTGATTGGAGGTCCTTTTCGAGACAAATTGCCAGATTGGTTTTGTCAGTGACACAAGATTTGTTTTTGAGGTAGGAGTAAATAGTAGTGTCGTCCACGTAGATACCTACTTGGGAACCTATGACGTCAGAAAGATCATTAATGAAGATGAGGAACAGAGTAGGGCCTAGGATAGATAGCCTTTTATAACAATAAAAGAAAAAATGTTATTTAAATTTGATATGTCTATTTAATGTTCACATACATAAAATAATAAATATAGCTAAAGTTTGATAATAGATATTTTTGTGTTTAATCAATATATTGATAAGATCTATTGCAAATGCCACTTGTTATATTATTCATTACTGTATGATTCTAATTAAAAATTATATTTTCAATACTTGAAATATTAGATTTCCTCTACATAATTTAATATTTTCAGTTTAAGTCATACTGAATAAAGAAACTTTTTTAAAGTCATTGTTTTCCTTTATTCAGACAAAGTATTTTCATTATTGCTACAGTACATGATCATTTTTATTTATTTTTCCTTTTTAGAGAGCCATCCAAAAGAAATCTAAATGTTAAGATTACTGGATAGAAAGGAGCAAATTTACTAATTTTGTTGTTTCTATTAACCTTTTTATCTTGCTTTCCACTCAAGTTTATTACACAAATCTGGCAGATCATATCAAATTACTGAGAAGTTTTCTGAGAGATGAAATCATATAAATAAAATGATTTGTTGAAAAGCAAACTTATATAAAGAGAATAAGTTTGCATCAAACTTTTATGGCAGATTAACGAAAGTCACTAAAACACTGACAAAATTCCAGGTAATTTTTTCACTGAACATTCTGTCTATATTTCTGTATTATAATCATTTACACTATTTACATTGTTCAAACTGTTGTCCTCATCTTTGTTGCAATCACCTGAAGAGGGCCAGAGTGTACAATAGTCAAAATGTCATGAATATGGCAACGAAGATAAGGACAACAGTCTTAACAATGTAAATATTATAAATTTTCTGCTGTCTTTGAAAATTCTAATATATTTTAAAAAAATATTTTCTCTCTATTGCCCCAAAGAATCATTAAAATCTATATTCTTAGCTAAAATTCATTAGCTCAGTTGGGATATAGCAATACATCTTTCAAAGAGCGTAATTTGAAATGAAACTAATTACTTTTTAATACTTCTTAAAATGGTCTTTTTTGCATGAGTTGAAATTGGGACCTTCCACTGAAATAGAATTTCACCAACACACCTATCTTTTTAGACCAGATTTCAAAAGACATTTATTTATTAAACCTAACTTAGTTTTGACAAGATCACAAGTATAAAGCATCTTGGTCTACTGATTGAATGATTTGAGCATAATAGATGTGCTGATTTATTCTTTAATGTCTATTTATTCCATAGACGTGGTTGTGTCATCATGGATTACATATGTTATTTTTTGTTTTTCAAAATGGCAGCTGATTTTGCTTTTGAACTCCCTATTAGTTTCATAGAGCATTATAAATACAATTCTTGGTCATGTTTTATTCCAGTGAAATCTCACTTCAGTGTGATATCTGTATAGTTTAGGACCATTTGTCAATACCGTTATGTTGTACAAGTTCAGAAAACAACCCAAAACTGGATACAACCAGTCTTCTATAAATCAGGGAAACATCCACTTGCAGTCTGAATATTCCAAAATGCAACAGACACTTGAGAAAGGACAGGAAGTACAGCAGCTGAGATATTCATTTTTGTTTATCATCACAATAAGTCCAAATGAACCAATATACAAAGGATCATGCATTTTTGCTTATTTTATACCTACAATGAATACCAGACAGTGCTCTTCCTTGAAATACCATAGCACATCAGTAACAATAGCTAGAAATACTAACAAGTTAGGTATGGTTTTGTCTGTGGTCTACTAAAGTGTGTAATACCCACAGAATATAAACTTAAACACAAGGGCTGATTTTAACATTATCTATTCTGTCATAGCATCTTACATTATTTATTAACATGCATTATACTTTTAATTTTATTTTGAGCATACTGTAACATGGCACTGGCCCTGTTTAAGTGTTTAATTGCATGAAATTACAGGATGGTGATTTGGAGGGACTATTAATTGGATAATAATTATTAAAATTTTCAGGAGAATCGATTGAAAAGAAAATTAAAAACAAAACGTGTTAAAAACTATATTTTGAAATAATAAAATGAACAGTTCCAATGAGAATCAAACCCAGAATTAGCTAGACAAGATTCATTAAATGAAACCAAGCTCCCAACACAATTCAGTAGTTTGCTTATTCTATGCTATCTGTTCAGAATGTGTGTTCTCTTACAAGTTATTTTGGATAAAGAACAAAACATCTAATACATGTAGAATTTATTTATGTTGACCACCCAGGAACACAATAATTTTTACAGAAATATACCTAGGCAGATTCTAAGTAAACAAAAAAAAAGCCATATTTTTTTGTTTTTTTTTTTAAACAAAGTCTTCAAATGGTCAGGTGAAGAAATTAGATATATCAAGGTCAAGTTTTCTATATAAATGAGGGGTCCCAGGCAGACAGAGGGGAATTTGGCCAACTGTGTTGTGACAGTCAAATATCACAGCTTAGAACAGTCGGGGATTGCTTGTAAGACAGTCATTTTTAATGAGCACACCTGCAATTCCCAGGCTGGAGTGAAAAGAGAAGGAAAATTAGCCCAATAAGGAAGGTCATAGTTGGAGATTGGGCCCAATGACAAGTTGGTTTGGGGCAGTTTGGTATTGCCCATAAGACAGTTGTTGCTAAAGAGCATACCTCAATTTCCCAAATCAGTGCAAAAACAAAGACACATACAGAAGTGAAGAATTGAATGAGTGTTGATTGACTGGTTATTACTTTGAGCAATTGAGAAATAGTTGACCGACAGAAGAATTTAGTGAGAATCGATAGACAAGTTATTATTTTGAAGGAAAGAGCTAGAGTTGATTGTCTGACATTTACAGTTAGATTAATTTCATATACCCATCATGCAGTAGAATACTTGATTTGCAGCTAATAGACACATTTTATTCAACCAGTTTTTCTTTATATTCAATAAACCTGTTGTTAGAATTATCAATAGTGTTGTGTATTTTATTGAAGGAGTTCTTATTCCAGCCTGATTTCCAATGTGCACTTGAATGTAAAGTTTACCACAGGCACTGGCAGGAATTATGCAATCTTGTCTGTGATACACAACATGCATAAGGGGTTCACACTAGATTTTGCCATCAATCCTAATATTGTAGGATTTTGGGAAACCTGAATCAAACCTCTTGAGAAAACCAAATGAGGAGAGAAAAGAAAGCTGGATGATCCATAAGGTTGGTATTATTTAACATGACTAGTGACTGAGAGAAAAACAAGAAGTAAAGATCGGAGCAGGGAGAGTGTGGTGTGTGAGTTGAGAAGCGATAGGTGTGTTGTCAGATGCAACAACATTTTTATGTGTTATAATACTAGTATATTTTCCCTTATTTCTCACAAAATATTTCCAAAAAGAATTTCAATTCTGTATAAATGAGCAATTTGTGTAAATACAAATCTGATGGTTTAAGCTTCTTGAATGTAGGTCTTAAATATCTATATCATTAAAACTGTAATAATAAGGGTACGAGGCACACATTTATAAATGTCTGAACCAAGTTTTCTTTTATCCTAATAAGAGAAAATAATTTAATTTCCTATTTGTTAAATTCTTTTTGGCATACTCTAATATGCACTTTCATGAAGTATTTGAAAAGCTATTCATTGCCAACTGTTTCAACTTGCAATCCAGTACTCGAGTAATGTGTTTTCCCCATAAATTTTATTCTATATATAAATAGAGCATAAATGCTCACAAGATACAGTTACTGAAAAAGATGAAAGGTCAAAGTTGGTTATATTTTAAGTTACTGATGTGCTGATAGAAACATAACTTACTTCAAGCACTTATAGTTGTATATTGGTTCATGTGCTGGTCATACAAACTATTGAAAGTGAGCTGAAAGCCTACAAAATGTTTGAAATGTACTCTAAGATAAAGTTGTTCTCATCCAACAGAAACCATAGAGCAATGATTAGTATCACAAAAGAAGGTTTGTTATTTTTTTCTTTGCAAGGTGCTCTAGAGAAATGCCCTTATGACAATGTTGTCTTTGTTTAATTCACATAGATGGACAATGAGCACAGTTGACAAACACTGTACAACAGTTAACATTAAAATATAATGAAAAGTCAATAAAACAATATAAAACCAAAAAATATCTGTTCTTATTGTTTAATAACATTATATACCAGGAAAATAATTTTGAGGGCTAAATGTGGACTGTAAGTTAAGCTTTCTACTTTGTTTCCTAACAGGCCTGTTTTAGAGTATAATATTGTAAGTCAGAGTTTAATTTCATTTTTGTTTACTCAAGATAATTATAAATCAGTCTAATATCAACAGAAATATATGACTAAAAACACCTAAACTCTATTTGCAGGTTTTTATGACAGTTTACAGCCAACAATGTAAAAAATATAAGGATTTGTGAGTTATCAGTTAATCCAGAAATAGTGCTTCATCTTATCCTTTACTTTCTCCAGATTATCTTATTGATCTTTAGTACATTGTGTCAGGATAATTTTAAAGACATTTTTCTGATTGACAGTAAATACAGTTAAAGTGCTGATGTATTTATGTCATTTATCTGAGCAATTTAACTTACAAAGAGGTGCTGAAAAGTTCTTGCCCTAACCCATTTTCATTTTGTCACTATAGCCGAGTATTTTTTATAATGTAAAGTGCTAATTTTCAGGCTACTTGTGTTAATTCTTATTTCAGGTCATGTAAACAAATAAGTGAAAAATCATGTCAAAAGTAAAAATATGGATTACATTAGTCATCTTGCTTTTTCCTGGAAACTTTCAATTGTTGCAAATACAAAATAAATATTGACTGTAAAATATATTATCTTAATAGATTTACTACATTATTTATATTAATTTTATAGTTCTATTTTTTATATAACTTTTTAATGCATTTTTATGATAGTATATCATATAAGTGGGAACATGTATACACATGTATAAAAAAAGAAATATTGTGAAAAATCTATTATGAACAGTACATTCCCCAAGTACCTTTTATTAAGAAATAATTTAATATATGGAATGTATTAGAATACAAAAAATTAGTAATAACCTTCATTTAGGAATATTCTTAAAACTATTACATACACAGATAATATCTGATGTCAAATTCTGTAACTTCATAATAGATTTTTAAATTCCAATATAGAAATTTAAAAGTATTTTTTTTTGCTTTAGTGAAATGAGAAATTTCACTGAAGTAAATTATATACCAATTTTACATAAGCATATGTTAAACCTCAGGAAGGAAGCTTTTTTTAAAGAGAAAAATGAGACTAAATACAAGACAATTAGAGACCTGCTTTTTAATTACTCATCAACTAACTTTAACAAATATGATTTTCAATTTTAGCAATGTATAAATTTAAATTTGTTGCTTGAGATGAATATACTAGCTAGGATATAAGTTTATATTACTAATAATTATTATTTTTTTATTCTTTGTAAAGTTATAGATTTTTTTTCCTTCAAATCTTCCACCTGTATATGTTGAAAAAAAGTTCTTACAAAATATCCAGTTTTGTACTTAGTACTGCTTATTTCATTCTTTATATGCAAATTTAAATAATTTTTCTGCATTTTGTCCATCTGTGTTTCTTAATCTGTTGAAATTGCAAAATATTAAGAAGCAGGTCTCTTTTATATATGATTTCTACACAAAAAGAAATATATAAAATCTTAAACAGTTAATTTCAGTCATGCATTAAAAATATACAATATATTTTAAAATAGCTCCCATTTTTGTTTTTAAATGTAGAAATTCAATAATTTATTTTCATTAAACTTATTTAAATTGTTTTATCTTTAACTATCACATAATCAAGCATTCAAAATCCTCTGAATTATTGAAAATTAGTGTTTGAAATATTTATTATCTATTCAAGTTCCATACCCTCTTCAGTTGGGATTAGGAAAATGGTAAAGGATTTTTTGAGGAAATCACTAGCTTTAAGAATAGCTTTATTGAATAACGAAAAACTACATGAGGTAGACAACTGTTAAGGTAGTTTTGAAAGATTTACAAAATTATAAGTATATTTTCTTCTTACTTACAAAGATACTATTTTTTTGAGGTAATTTTTTTTTTAGTATATATTAGATAAGCAAAGAAAAATTTATTTGATTTTTTTCTTTATTTTCTATATTACTTTGAATAGAACATTACTTTGGGCTCTCTGTTAAAGCTATTCATTTCAAATTTTATTTATTCTTTTAATGGTAAAGTAAAAACTTTCATTTCATAAAAGTGTATGATTTGTTGAAATATGAGATTTAGAATATAACCAAATAAAAAATTTAACTGTGAAGAAAAGAAAAAAGTTGGGTAGCCTTCTTTTTTATTTCCTAAGGAAACAATTTTTGTTCAGGGGAAAAATGTTTAAAAAGGTACAAACATGTAATCAACTGAAATTTTTATCTAAATAAACAAAAAGACATTAAAATAAGTGTAAAAAATCTGAAATAAAAAGTTAAAAACAAAACAGAAAAATTATAAAGTGAAAAAAAAAAAGACCAACAATAACATGTTACAAAAAGTTTTTTCCTTTCTTAAAAAAAAAAAAAAAAAAAAAAAAAGACAGAGGAAGAGAGATAAGCTTAATTATAAGTAAATGTATTATAAAACCACTTTCTATCATTGTCAAAATTAGGTGGGCTATAAATTTATTAGATTAGCTTGATTGGCAAGTATGGATTTCAAACATTGAAAATAATTGAGATGAGAGAGGATAAAAAAGTAAAAAAAAAAAAATTTTTTCCTCCCAACCCACCCAGATAGTTTTAAATAAACATTTTTGTTATAAATGAGAAAAAAAACAAAAAACTTTTGTCTTCATCAGATGTTTCACATAACCAGAATGATACATATATTTCTAATTATATAGATGATCAGTTGGAAGATTGATAATTTGATATACATTTGTTCAAAAAGACAAAATTCTAAAAAATAGTTCTTCATAAGTTTTATATTTTAATTTTCAAATTTATGTTTAACTAATTATTTTGTTTTTCCTTCCATATAAATGTCAGTGTATTTTTAAGGGAAGGCAATGAATGCATTTTTAGCAAAATGCATTCATTGCAAACTAAATCACATGATCTTGCTCTCATCCCATAATATTTTTGTTAAGTCAGACAAATTTTGTTGAGACCTTATCAGGATTTTTCTTTGTACAGCAGAGACCACTTTATTATATTTTTTTTCTTTAGTTTGGAAAAACACATGAGCAAATCTTTCATATCATTTAGTGAGATACTGCCAATTGGGACAGTTTTGCATGGGTGTTATTGAGTTGGACATCTTTGTTTTATATTCATGGTTATAATGAATTAATTTTTTATTTATTTTTTTTACCATTTCATCCATGAATTTTAATCCCATTCATCCAACATAATTTGGTTCTACTGAGACAAAATAGTCATCAAAATAGGAATGCAAATATGCAAATGTAGGACGTGAATCAATATTCTGGTTCCAACAAAGCAACATCACTTCGTAATAAGAATCTGGACATTCACTTGGATTGGTTGGTTTAGGCATTCGATAGCCACGATCCACTTTGTGGAGCACCTCATTTCCAGTCATTCCTAAAAATGAATACATGTATACAATTACTATCATTATTATCTATACATAATAACTAAAAGCAGCACATTTACATTTGGGTGAAGGAGAGTAATTGTAACAAATTACTTCAAATCAGTGTTTTTTAAAACAAGGAGTGGATAATAAAAAAAAATCAAATTAAAATTTTAAAATGTATTTGATAAAATCTGAATAAGAAATTTATGACAGGTATTTCTACAAAAATTCACCTCTCAAAGAAATAAACATTTTATTTCAGATTTTTTTCATATGACTATTGAATAAGCACTCCAGATCAAATATATAAAAAATGTTTTTTTTTAGCAATTGAACCACGTCCTCTTAAAACTTAGAAAAGTTTTAAGAGGGATGGTTTAATTTGCTATGTAAATTCATCATAAACTGATCCCACCTACACATGCACAAAAATATGCTATCAAATATCACATAATAAAGCATATTCTTTCTTAAAAAAATTCAAATTAAAAAAAAAGGTTAATACTCATATTAAAGTATATTCTTATATTCCTGTGTTGTGCTAAAACAATTCTTACATACAAGATTTCACAATTTCAAACAGACATGAAATATGAATTTAAAGCATATTCTTACTTACTTACTTACTTTTTCCCTTTATTTTTAATTATTTCTTTTAATTAACATTTATTTTTTGGGGCTTTCATAGAGGATTAATTTATGATCCCCTATGCAAACTTAATCACACTCTTAAAATTTAGAAATTAAAAAAAAAATTAATATTTGTGATTTGGAGAGCTTAATTGATGTTAATAAGAAAATAATTTAAAAAAAAAAAAAAATTCTTGGATAGGTATGTTTAGTGTAGAAATGCCCTATGATGTTCACAAATTAAGAATTAAGTTAATGAAAATGAAATGTTATATACATCAAATCAAATGTTTCTTAAAACATGAGTGAATTTTCAATAAAAGACTTTTTATTCACAAACTTTAAATACTTTAAAAGCAACAATAAATTGCATCACAGATATAAACACATTTTGTTTTTAAATCTTTTTCTAATGAAAAAGATATTAACACCTTCAATTATTTGACACTTTTGTCTGTTCTGTTAAAAACTTTTGGCAAATGATATTGAAAATTTTTATGAAAAACCTTTTGCAATGTGACACTAAGCAAAACTCTTAAAACCCCAAATTTACCTGGATAAGGTACACGTCCAAAAGTAATGATTTCATACAGCAGAACACCAAATGACCACACATCTGATTTTATGCTAAATTTTCGTTCAAATGCAGCTTCTGGAGCTGTCCATTTTATAGGGAATTTCGTATCTACAAAAAGAGAAAAATATGAAAAATACACATCCAACTAAAATACTAAATTACTACAGCACAGCAATAGATCTAAAAAATATTAGCAATTTATTGTGAAAGTTTTAGAAAAAGAGCAACATCTATACATACAGGCAGCTAAAAAAAAAACAAAAAACAAAGCTACTCCAACAAAAACAACAATTCAGGTGTCATACATAAAAAAACAAGCAAATTTGTAATACTGCATCTTCATAAAAAAATAAAATAAATGAATAAAAAGCATAAATTGCTGAACTAAATGCACTTACTTTCCTGAGCTTCATATATTTCATCAGAAATTAACCGTGCCAGCCCAAAATCTGCCACTTTCACGGTATTATTGGTTCCAACTAAAATATTGGCTGCTCGGAGATCTCTGTGTACAAAATTACTATTCTCCAAATAAGCCATTCCATCAGAGACCTAAAAAAGAAAATCATTAATAAATCAGTGTTTGTTGTGTATCTTTATATGTATAATAAAATACTGAGGAAAAGTAAATATGTTGATTAACTTATATATAAATGGTAAGTGTCATTTTTTAATAACTTAAATTTATAAAACAAGATATTTCATTACAATATTAGTGTAAGCTTATTTTACATTTTTTGTAAGTTTAATATAAAAATAAGGAAAACTCATAAGATATGCCAAGAGAGTTATGTCAATTAGTTTCTGGCATCTGGTGAAACCAGTGTAAACACTGGCTAGGTTGCTCATTGCATATTGACATGAGTTAATAGAAGTTGAAAGGGGTAGAATAGTGGGTGTCAGATGGATGAGACTGTCCATTTTTGAAACTGTGGGGATATTCCCTCAGTCTGCAGTGTTACATGTGTACCAGGAATACCTGATATAGGATATCAGTGGCCAACTATGGGTTGTTTATGATTGTGGCATCTGACTAGAATCTACTCATAATAGAATTGATGCCATACCAAACTACTGTACTTTGCTGTGTTAGAAGGCACCCTAAAACAATACTGAACACCTAACCCATGACTTTTGTGATAACAGACAATCAGTACTAGCTCAAATCACATCTGTATTCAATGCAGGTGTTATCAGATGCATAACGAAAAGGTCAGTTCAGTGTTCATTAGCTTTCATGGTATATGGGAGCAGAAGACTCCTATTAACACTAGAACACTGTAAATGGTGCCTCACATGAGTTTGTGAATTACTAATTGGGGAAGTCTACCAACATGTGATATAGTTTGATGTTCCAGGATGATGGTCCTGGGTTTCAGTCGTCAACAAGGTACCATGCAGCCTAGTGATGATTATGTAAGGTTTACATAACATGTGTTAGGTCCACTGGTTCATCTAAACTGATGACCACTACATTTCAATGTTTCACAAGCATTTGCCCCATTCATGAACTCCATGTACCCCAATAATGACAGGTTATTCCAACAGGTCGCCTAGAATTAGTTCTAAAGATTTCCAACAAATGGTATGGCTAACACTTTTCATCAATCAAGCATTTATAGAACAGGGTGGGACAATCTATATGCATTCAATATACTCCACCTAAAAATATCAGGGATCTGTGGACAGCTATCAAGACAGCATAATATCTCTCTAGAAATTTTCTGACCACTTGCAGAATTGATGCCATGCCAAACTGCTGTACTTTACTATGTTAGGTGTCCTACACAATACTAGACATCCAAGCCATGACATTTGGCATGTCAGTTTACAGAGCAGATGTGAAAACCTTACCTGAGCAGCTATTTCCACCAAAGTTTGGATGGTAAGTCGATTGGGGCTGCATTCATTTTTTCTTAGGTAATCCAGCAGTGCACCATTACACATAAGTTCTGTAATTATGTAGATTGGTTCTGTAGTACTACAGACAGCAATCAGTTGCACCAGTTTTCGATGTCGTAATTTATGCATGATGTGAGCCTCTCCAAGGAATGCCTCAGGGGACATTGTGCCTGGTTTCAGCATTTTCACAGCACAATCCACTGAATTTTTCCACTTACCTGTACAAGAAAGAAAAAGATTTTACATTGAGTTCATGAGGCAAAAAATATTTGTGCTGATGAAATCATAAAAAATTAAGTTGCTTTTTATTTAAGGCAGCCTAGGCTTTTCGCTATGCGGGATTTTTACATCCTTTTGAGTAGAATTTATTTTTTCCTACGTATGTAAAGGATTCGGCAGATTTTATTGATTCACTTTGTTTGCATTGAGAGTTGTTGGTTGAATTCAATTTTAGAGGCAATGACAGAGTCCAGCATTTTCTAGATGATGTAGGAGAACTGTGACATTGGTAATGGTGTCAGCAGTGATAGCTTGGTCATCTCCATAGTCAATGTTAGTCAACTTTTTTGCAGAATATCAACTTGAGAGTCTTGGTAATAGAGTAAAACCTAGATGATGATATTTGTTGGGGGAAGTTCTCAGTACATAGTCAAGGGTGATAACAAAGAAAAAAGGTACAAGCGTGTAATCCTGAAGGACCCCAGCTTTAATGTTGAAGTAGATAGTGTCCACCTGGGGATCTAACCAAAGATTTGGTATTTTTGTATAGCATCATTATGGCAACTACTGTCTCTGGGAGAGAGGGATGCCATATACCAAAAGGATCTCCATTTTTCCCATATGTACAGAATCAAAGGCTTTAGAGAAATCTACAAAAAATAAGGCAGCCTGCAAATTCTTTGCCCTGATGCCATCAATAATCTGATGAACAGTCAAGATTTTGTCCACCAGTTGATCTATTTTTTTTCGAAAGCTATTTTGATTTTTTCAGAGCATCTTCTGTACTTCAGGTTGTATTCTGTTGAGTTGTAAATTTGTGCTGCAATAGAGGTGAGTGCAGATCCTCTATAATTTTTTGCTAGATCTCTTTTCTTTTGGAAAGGAAGTATGCAACTTTCTGTCCATCTTTCTATGACTTCTCAATTATATGGGGTGTTACAGAGTTGGAGTAGAATATCATTGAAATCCTGGGTCTTCCAAACCTCAAGAGGAATGTTATCAAGTCTTGCTGCTTTCCTATTTTTAGTATTTTTTAAAGCCATTTCATGCTCTGCATTTGTAAAATTTCCTGGTTTAATGTCAAGGGATGTTCAATGATTTGCTTGATTTCAGTATCTAAAATGTCAGGTACATTTTTCAAGAGATTTTTAAATTGATCTTGCTCTTTATTCAGCATTTTAACCTGACTATTGACCTTTAACTTGGATTTGTTGATTTTCTGCCACTGATCTTATTGACTAAGCAAGAGAAGATTGGTTGTTGGCAGCAGCAGAGTTGATGAGCCAATTTCTTTCCTGTATGTATTCAGCTTGTTGATCTTCATAAGAGTTCTTGAGTTGAAATCTTGGATAGGTTTAAAGGATGGATTTGAATTTCTTATGGAGGATTTTTCACATTAATTTGTAATTCAATGCTATTTGATTCCCAAGGAATGTGTTGCTGATGTTTAGGTTTTAATGATATGATATCTGCTGCAGTCTTTTCAGAAGAAGTAACAAAATGGAGGTGGTTATCTTATAATTAAAATAAATGAATGTAATACAATAAAACCAGTTACTAGAAACAAACCATCATAGAAAACTTTAAAGTAAATTATACAGGTTAATTAACTTATTAAGAAAGATACTGTCTGATAGCTATGAGAATTCGTGAGAGTACACAAGGAAGAAGGACAGTGTTCATTTTTGGAATGTTGTGCTGTTTTTCAGTTGGCAGAGACTTGGACAGTTAGAAAGTGATTATTTGGGTCAGTTTCACATAAGTTATTTCGGCAAAAATGACCTAAAACTTATTCCCGAGTTTGACAGCTCTGCACCTGGACCATCTGTGGTGATTTAGAAGATTGAGCTAGTCTGTAAGATATGCCTGGTTAAATGTCCAGAACACGTAATCCCTTTAAGGCTAATGGGTGGTGTGTTTGCTGTCTACCAGCAGCTGAGAGAAAAAGAAAAGGAGGTTTTCAGCCAGATAAAATCTGCACTGTACACAGCTTTTGTCTCAGACAGTTTTCTGGCTTATGAGCAATTTGCTGAGTGATGCTTCTGTCCCAGAGAATCAGTACATGTCTATCTGGCAGAGTTACGAAAACTTTCCATCCTGTTTGGCGGAATGAGTAACCGTTGTCTGGCATGTACATTCATGTGAGGATTACCAGACCGAGTTAAACACCTTTTTTGCACTTCGACCCAGATGGACAAGTTGAATGCAAGCAATTATGAAAGATGAAGTATTGGAAGAGAGACTGGCAGTTGCAGCAGTGTGAACAACACAGGATGAGGCAAGGAAGCTTCCCTCTGGGGATCCATGTAGCTCCAATACATGCTACCGTTGCAATGACCCCAACCATTTTGCAAAGGATTGCAAGGAATCACATACTGAAAGGCAGACACCCTGGATGCAATGTTACAAGTGCAATTACTGTTTGCATCAATGGAATCAGGAGTTCAGCCTTGTTAGACACAGGCTATTCTTGATCACTCATAAGCAGACTGCTTTGTCGCTCTTGTAAGAGGAAGGAAGTGGATGTGCTCATTATTGGTGAAAGGACTCTCAAGTGCTCTGGGGTAGGATTTATTCAACTTGACATGAGCAACAGGATGTTGAGGTTCTGGTTGTGGATGACAAATTGCTTGGTTTCGACCTGCTGCTCGGATTTGACATTAAGAAATTGAGAGGAGCATGTGAGTCCAGTGATGGGACTGTAAGCTTTACTCAACTTGACCTACCTTTGTGTGTGGCTATCACCATAAACAAACCTGACTTTCATGCGGATATTACCAGAACAAGTAGACCTGGGTTGTGTCTTGGAAGTGGTCTGGTGGCCAAACAAATGAAGAACCAGAGAGCCGAGTATCCAGTACCAAAGCCGCTCAGGGATGGATACTGACTGACTACTTCTGTATCCTGAGGAAGAACTTGCCCCTCCCCACAGGGCCTGATCCCTCTAATTGCTGTGCTGCAGAAAAACAAACAGAAGGTCTGCCCAGTCATGGATTATCAGGAGATCAATCAGTATGTGGATGCGCACACTACAGATTCAGATGTCACTGTGCTGGATTTGTGTCATGCCTATTTGCAGATCCACATCGACAAATTGTTATAGCCCTTTCAAATGGTGCAAATAGATGGGCAAAGATATTGCCTCACCTGTTTGGGTTTTGGGCTCAACATGGCAATGCTGATCATTGTGAATGTCGGGGTCGCACAGTACACAAGACCATTCAGAGGCCATGTCCTCATACATCAATGACATATTTGTCAGTAAAAGTATATGCACTGTGGCATGTGTATAGATGCATCTTCAGCAATTCGGACTGACAAGTAAGAATCCAGAGTGTTTAGAGAATGGTATCCGTGTGCTGGTATTACATGGCCAGAAGTATGGATGGATGTTGGATTTAACGGCATGTCAATTCCTATTTGCTGGCCGGAAGGAATGAGGCAAATTGCAATGGAGTCATGGGAGTAACTTCCTGGCGCTGCCTAACATGCTCACTCATCAGAGCAACTTCTCCATGTGTGGGAAGTTGACTGGACATTTGCCAGTATGTGGCTGGCTCCATGTCGCAACTGCATTTATAAAACGGCGTGCAAACTCAGTGGTGACTGGCTGGGATGATGAGGTGTGTGATCCACTCCTGACTTGGATACTGATGGACATCATTACTAGATTGGCACAGAAGGATCCAACACAAAGCGATTGCTGTGTTGATGGATGTGAAGTTACCATGTGGGTTGATGCAAGCTCCTTGGTCACTGGCGTCATTGTGGAAAGCAGTGAAACCCTAGTTGAAGATGCCTGTTGGCTGTGATCAGGATGTGAAGACAAGCATATCAATCTGGCAGAGCTCAACATGATTTTGAGAGGTATCAACATGGCACTGCAATGGAGAGTGACTGTGGTGCACCTGAAGACTGACTCAATGTATGTGCATTGATAGGTTTCTGATATGCTGTCTGAAAAGTCTCAGGTGTGCATGAAAGCTGCAACAGAAATGTTGATAAGACATCGGCTCAGCACAATCAAGAAACTGGTGGAGGAATATAAATTGACTGTTGACATAGGGCTTGTCAGATCCCATGCAAACTGAGCTGATTGGCTCACTAGAGTGCCTCAACATTGGCTGGGTGAAGTTTGGAAAGAAACAGAACCAGTGTGCACCACATCTATTGAAGAGCAGTAATCAACCCACATTTAAGCTATCCATTGATGTAGTGGGCATTCTGGTGTGAAGCACACCTTGTACTTTGTAAAACAAATCCACCATGAGGTCCCAAAGTCAGCTGTTTGGGCAGTGGTTGGAGAGTGTGAAGTATGCTAATCCATTGGAAAGCTGAACGGTTGGATGTGTGCAAGAATTGGAGCAGGGTTGGGATGGACATAACACATTATGAAAGCCGGCATTACCTGACTGATTGACTGTAGCCCTAGTCAGTTTTCCATCTGGCGGCTGTTACTATATCAGGACGCTGCCAGCATCATGCGACAGCTGCAGTTGCTATTCTGCAAAAGAGGTCCACCTGCCAAGCTGCTCATCAACAATGGCACAGCAATTTGTGAAGCGGTATTAGCGAGATTTGCCGAGAACTGGGCCGTCTGACTTAGATTTCGATGTGCCTATCAACCATCAGGGAATGGTATCATGGAGAGATGCCATTGCACCATCAAGCATATTAGTGCTCGATCAGGATGTTGCATTATGGAGGTATTATACTGGTATAGCATGACACCAAAAGATGATGCAACAGCTTTGTCAGCACCAGCTAACTCCATATACAACTATCAAGCCCACATAAAAGGTGTCAATGTTGCACCACCAATTGAACATACAAATCCTGGAGTCTACAGAGTGGAAGATGTGTTTTGTGTAAAGACTCCCACATGGTCGATGTTCGATGCAATTCAAAAAAGGAACAGTAATACAGGTTTCATCAATGGAATGCCATGCCATATCAGAGACCTCCGTCCATGCCAGAGATCTGCTTTGTCAGAGGATGACATCAGTGATAAGTCATCTGAAAGCAATTCAGATTTGCCACTGTTTTTCAATGCATGGCCAGATTATTCACCTACAGAATCAGTGGAAACAGATGCTGGAGACAATGATGTTTTCAGTAGCAAAATAGACCAAGTGGGCACAAATACAGAAGAGACAGGCAGAGCCTGTCCACCTTTACATAGAAGTACTCAAGGAAGGTGACCCTCATCTCCATGTCATTTATGTGATCAGGAGATCAGGGAGGAGTGTAGAAGAGAATGACACCTTAATTTAAGAAAGACGCTGTTTCAGAGCTACGAGAATTCATGAGAGTATGCAAGAGAGGAGTACAGCGTTCGTTTTTTTTAATGTTGTGCTGCTTTTCAGTTGGCAGAGACTTGAACAGTTAGAAAGTGAATGCTTGGATCAGTTTCACACATGTAGGACTAGTGAAGTGATGCAATTTAAACAATGTCAGCACATGATTCAATGGCTAACTATAGATAGTAAGTAATCCTATCAATTTAATTTTTTAGGATTACAAATATCTCCTGCAAATGTCTTAACATAAATTTATATATATTCCTTTCTTTAAGCACAAAAGATAATAGAAACAAATTTTATAAAATCATATTTTATCTGTTTATGCCAGAGACTAAGGTAAAAAAAATGTGGAAGGTATAGTAAACAAGTGTTGATAGTTAAACTTTAACATTTCCGCTATAATAATTTGTAATATTTTGACAAAAGATAAAGTTTTTTTTTCTCTCCTATGGAACTTATTTGTTAATCGAGGAATACTTCAGTATATATTTTACTTCAATTTTGTCCTTTACTCATTCCAAATTTAAATTTGACATAGCAGCAGAGAACACATTACTAAATCTTATACAATATCAATAGCCTTGGCAGTTACAATACTTAAAAGTAGAAATATAGTAACTTATTAAGGAGATATAGTGAAGTATTTTAAGAGATTTCAGGAAATTCCCTATAACATATTACTAAATTTTTAGTTATTTTTATTGCAAGCATAAAAATAAAAAGAATTTGTACTTAATAATATTTAACGTCATGTTAAGGGGAGATAATTCATAAATTGTAACTGGTAAAAAATATTTTTTTAATCGTCTATGTATAATTATTGTCTGATGAAGGCTAGATGGCCAATATATGTATTGAATTCGAAATTTCTTTAAAAAAAAGAAGTTAAATTTAAACTCTACCTACAGAAAATAGCTTATCAGTGATTGGCACTAAAAAAAGTATATTTGGATTTTACCAAGAATTTAACAACTATTCTGAATAAACTAACATACAAAATAAATACCTTTACATTAGTAAGAAGAAAAAAATTTCTTTCAAAAATTTTAACATCATTTGTGGGACTATCACTCTTCACTTTAACCTTATCCATTATTTAAAATAAAGTCATCAAGTTTGGGCACAATATTTAAAATTATTCTGTAAACTCCTTTCAAAGATTGGTGAGGAAGTTTTACAATTTTAAAAAAAAACAAAGTTCATGTTTTGTCAGGTGATTTTGTTTAGTGTGATAAATTCATCATTTAAATATTTATATTTTGATAATGATCTAAATACAAAAAGTTCATACCTATAGAAAAACTGTTTCACTGTAAAGGAAACAGTTTGTTCCTAGTTATGAAATTTTTGTGTTTTGAAATTGTTTAGCATGCTGATTGGGATTCATTTTGTGATTTTCTTTGTAAGACATGTTGGAATGAAATTTTTAAGAGATTGTGTGACTGAAATTTCTTCTTGGATAAAATCTGGCATTGAAAATACCAGGTAAAATCACAATCTTAATGCTAAGTCTGATAGGTTTGATAAAGTCAAATTGACAGCTGATTTAAAAAAAATGACTTTCAATGATGTTAACTGGTGAAAGAAATGGCTTGTTAATTTTAACTCTTCCAAAATGAAACTGCTCTTTTTTAAATCATCTTAGAGAACCTTTCTTGCCTTCTATTGGAATGGATGAGTTTAAATTTTCAGGAAAGTAACTCTTTGTGCCTTCTCAGGCTAACATTTCCCACTGAATCAACTATATCAAATCAATTTCTACATCAGCTACAAGTAAAGTTGGTTTTAGATAGTTTTTCTTAACAGAATGGTAATTGCCAAGTTTACCATTCATTCATGCATTGAATATTATTGCCACATCTAGACTGGTGCTTTCTGCCATCCAAAGATTTCTGACAAAATTCAAAGAGTAATATGCAATATTATCAGTTGTGATCTGGCATCTCAGCTTCAGTTATTTTCCTATTACCATTATGTAGCTTCCTTGTAACTTTTTTAAAAAATATTTTCATGGTATCTCTTCTGATGAGCAGTTAGTAAGGTATTTCAACTACACAAATTTAAGTATGCAGTATTAGGTCTTCCAAATTTCACTGTTGAAATTGCTAGACGTAACCATAAGTTCTAATATTTTCTTGTCTTAATTCTCAGTTGTGGAACTCTCTTCCGGCTTTTTTGTTAACTATGATGTTCAAAAATTTAAATGTAACATCAATCGTCATTTATCTCTCTCCTTGAATCCTGTCCTTTTATTGTCATCTCTCCTCAATAATATTTTTGCTCAGATTATTTCATTTTAAAGCCTTGCTTGGGGGTGAATATAATTAAACAAAACCAAAAAACAAACCTTTTTCTTTAAGATAATGTAGATAATGATAAATTTAGATTTCTTTGAAAGTATTCGATATTTGATGTGCACTGAAAAATATAGGGCATTATTTTGAATATCAAGACCAAAGAATTCAGATCATATATAACTTATTTACCTTGCCAAACTTCTCCAAAGCAGCCATGACCAAGTTTATTTAAAAGTTTCACAGATTCTCGGCTAACCTCAATTTCTCGGAAATGGACAATAGGTCGTTCTTTAGGACACACTTTTGTTAATCGGCAACACAGACCATCAGCCTGTTCTGTAAGAAGATATTAAATGCAAAGAATAAGAAACAGTTCTTGAGGCCAATGGAATGTGAGTGACATAAGTGACAGTACTAGGAAAATTATATTATGAATGATTTCTTAACATATTTGCTACTGACTTGGAAAGAATATAAATATAAACATTCTATAGCAGGTACCAAAAAAATATAAATTGTAAGTATTAAAATAACAGATTACATGGCCTAATTATTAGTAGTATAGCAGTAAGTATACAAAAAAGCACAAGTCAGTCTTAGACTTGTGTATATATTATGCACACTTTTACAAGTATATCTAGTTATAATAGAATATCTGAATAGATGCTAAATAATGGCCAAATGTGTTTTTTGTTTTTTTTGTTCAAATATAAATTGCTTACAGAAATGATATATTTTTTATATACTTTTAGGATATCATGATACTGTAAGAATAATGTGTTCAATGTATGTAGATCAATAACAATCTATGTCAAAGAATCAGATCCACTGCAAATAGAATCAAAATCAATTACGAGTTTATGAATTGGTGCTTTACTTAAGGAAAAAGCCTATTTTTTTGTTTAATTTTAATTGTTCTGTCACATTTTATTAGAGAAACAGGATTACATTATTGAACTATTTGAGTCTGCAGCGGATAAAATATGATAGTCATATAAACTTATCAAAGCATTAGAAATAAGCAGACACACATGAGATTCCCATATCTGTATCTGATTTATTTCTGTTTAAAGGTACAAGAATGTAAGCCAGAAAGTTAATAACTACTTAAAACACTAATTTTATTTTTTCTGAGTTTTGGCCATTATTTTAGGAACAGAAGAATTGATCTGTCCTGCATCTTTGTCTGATTGAGATTCTTGGTTAAGTATATATGGCCTATATCAAACACAGATTATTTGGCAATCACTACAGATAAAATAAACACAAGTAAATATATTTGTCTATTTCATACTCAGTATGGTGGAAAGAAATTCCAACACCAAAAAGAAACAGTATTATCAATCATTACATACACAAATTAGTTTTTGTACCAATAGAAATTTTGCTTAAAAAGAAAAAGAAAAAAAAATTCACTTCATATTATAATTATACACTAAATCCTTCTAAGAAGAAAAGTGAAAAGCAAAGACTGAAAAGAAAAATAGAAACGTATATAATAATATAGCTAAAAAATACTAACATTTATGGGACAATACTTACGTGAATATTTGTTAATTAATTCTATCATGTCATTAAAAGTTCGGCGAGGACTGATAAAATATCCTCCTCGGTCTAAAGTGCGAATTCTGTAGTGTTTGACTGATATATCATTATTTTCCTGATCATAATCACGCACAGATAATACATAAGTTTGTTTATCTGCAAGAGAAAAAAATTTTTAAAACTTTAAACAGCACAGTCAAAAGATTTTTTGATTTTTCACATGTGGAGGAGCATATAATATAAATACACATATAAATTATTTATACAATTCAAAATGAAAAAAAAAAGTTTTGATATACAAAAAGCTTAAAAATAGTTTTCATATATTCATATTGTGAGTAGTTAATTAAAAAAGAAAAGAAAAAAAAAAAAAACATTATTCATACTTTCCTAGACTCAAAATTTTGGACAGTATTTTATTTTTTGGAAAGAAATTTATAAAACAATAATTCCTTTTTATATACAGTCTATACTGTTTGATTTATATAGTATAAACACTTATTGAAGTGTATAATCTGGTTTACTCTTTATCAAAATTGTAGCTGTTTAAATAGGTTTTGTTTTTCTATGTTCACCTTAAGTGATTTTATTATTAGCACTCATAAAGCAAGCATACTTTATCAACAAATACCCCCATGCACACAAATATTAAGAATATTTTAATAAATAAGTTTTTTTTTCTAATGCAAAGAGTTAAACCCATTTTAATTGGTTGTGTTCAAGAAGATTTAATGGTAAACCTTTTTTTTACCAAACAAATTGGTGTCCAGTTTCTAGGTATTCATTATCTACTTGAAAAACCTAGACACATTTATCTTGGAGACATGAGATTAAAAAAATCTTTTATAGAATTTGAAAAAATAATAAAAACAAATTGTCATTTTTTTTAAAGGGACACAACTCTCAATAGCTCATCTTCTATATAATAAATACCAATGTCACCGTGTCACACTTTTTCAATTAAAGGGACACAACTTTCAATAGTTACAGAAATTTCGGATTCCTAAGTTTTCATGACTGCGATTAAATTGAATTAAAGGATGAAACAGGGCTTGATACTTTAATTCAATTTAATTTTAATAATTATATTGAGGTTTTTGGCTCTTGTTTTTGAAATATGAGAACTCTTATGTAGCCAAGGAATCATATTTTTAAAAAAATAATTATATATATATATATATATATATATATATATATATGTATTGCCCCTATTGAATCTAAATTTCAATGTCAACTATTAAAGTGGGTCAAGAGTGGTTTAATCTCCTCTGAAATTTCAGAGTTAATTAGACCCACTGCGTCTATTCGTTCCCGTTTGTATGGGTTACCTAAAATCCATAAGGATGGTGTTCCTTTACGACCCATTCTGTCCATGATTGGGTCTTCCCAGCATAAAGTCGTTAGTTGGCACTCGAATGTGCTACAACCAGTTTTGTCGCACTTCAGTACATATTGTATTAAAGATTCCTTCTCCTTTGTGGAAATTATACGTTTTTCTTCTACTTATGGTGGGTTCATGTGTTTGTTTGATATCTGCTCCCTGTTTACATGTGTTCCCCTGTCTGAGACTATTGAGATGTGTTGCAATATGTTGTATCATACCTCTTTGTCTCCTCCGGATTTTCCTGAGGGTGTATTTGTTGAGCTTATGATGTTCGCCACTGCGTCTGTCGAATTTAGTTTTAATAATATTATGTATTGGCAGATCGACGGGGTAGCTATGGGTTCGCCTTTGGGTCCAGCGTTGGTGAATATTTTTGTCGGTTTTCACAAGGCTTCCTTATTTACTTTTATTGGTCGCCCTCTTATGTATCATCGTTATGTGGATGATACCTTCTGCCTCTTTAATAATGAGGCTGAAGCCGACAAATTTCTCACCAAATTATACTCTGTCCATCCTGCTCTTCAGTTCACCGTAGAAAAGGAGTCCAATTCTTGTCTTTCCTTTTTGGATGTTCTTGTCCATAAGATTATTGACAAGTTTGAGACATCTGTATTTAGGAAGGCCACTTTTTTGGGACTTTATACGCATTGGGAATCTTTTTGACTCAGACAACGTAAGATTAATTTGAATAAGGCCTTAATTCACAGGGCACTTGTTATGCTCTGAGGGCCTTCTCTGCAGTGAAATTGACTTTGTTAGAATGACACTATCAAAAAACGGATATCCGTTGGATGTTTTAGACTCCGTTATTCAAGATGTCATCAGTAAATTCCATAGGGTGAAGCCGCAATTAGCTGATAAATGCCCAGTTTATTTGCGTCTTCCCTATATTGGTACAGAGGGTGAGAGTTTATTGAAATGTATTTCACGTTTAATCAATAGTTGTTATTTTTCGATGAATGTTAGGGTAATATTTGTTACCTGTCCTGCTTTCTTTTCCATTCGTAAGGATGTCCTCCCTCCCCATCATGTTAATTCAGTGATTTACCAATACAAGTGTAGCTGTGGACACGACTACATAAGGAGGACGTCCCAGCGTTTGGATTCGAGAATAAGACAGCATTTACCCCCCCCAGGATTTTGAATACATCCTCCAGGAATAGCCAACTGACTAACAGTTCTGGTTCTGCTATTGCTGAACATTTAATAAATAGAAGGAAATGTGTGGAAAACTTTAGTGGTGATCAATTTATAATTTTATCTAGGTCCCACTTGTTGCGAATGCAGATAGCCCAAACATGCATACACGCATATATTAAGGTTAATCTCCGCTTGACGACAGAAGAGATCACGTGGGAGTCTCAAGTTATTTTGGGGAAGCAGGTCAAGAGGTTGACTGACCCAGTTACCCGTAGCAACAGACGTCTAGACAGAATCTAGACAGGGGACCGATGTAAGGTCACGAAGTAGCAGGAACTGGAATTCGCGCCAAAATGCAGGACATGTGGGAATTAGAAAATTATTTGGAAGTCAGTTGCTGTCTTGTCTTTGAAGGAGCAAGACTCAAAATTGAAGCGCTGATAACTTATGAACGGAAAGATGAGACTCATTTTGGTAATGATGGAACTTGTCCGATTCATCATAAGCAACTCCGGATAAGAAATATAAGGATGTATATTTCTGTTCGTCAACTCCAGATTGAAGAAGATAAATCGAGTTATTTATCACAGAAGACGCGAGGAAATTTGCACGCTGAGAATACAGCCTGTGTTTGAAGAAAGAAAAAAGAAATCAAGAGAGAAGAAAGTATATATCTCTGTTGCACCCGGACCGTGTTTGAAATTGAATTTGTGTAAAGAAAAGAAAAGAAAGAAAAGAGGAAACGTGAGAGAGAAAAGAAAGGATAATGAATAAGAGAGAGAAATGAATATAAAGATAAGTAACTATATATTTTGAACCCGTGTTAGAAAGATACACATGCATCCATAAATTTTATGTTCTCACAAACACCTTTCCACATGTCAAAATAGTAATATATAAATCCTATCCCATCTCTTTTTTTTTGGTTATGCATTGATTTCTGCATTCGTAGTTATTCATTCTTATTTTTTTTATCCGTTCGGGTTCAGTTGAATCCACTTGGATTTGGGCATATTTTGGTATCCCAACATAAGTTTTGAGGTTCTGGTCGCCGGATGCTTTACTCATGCTTATATTTTTCTTTTATTGTAATATCTTGTGTATATGTATATATTAAAATTCTTATACCAAAATTAATTACGCCTTATCGTTCATCCTTGAATTGTGGATCGGTATATGTGTTGAAACTGAAGCGAATCTGGGAAAAGACTACTGTTTGATTATCTCAATCGAATGGTGTTCTTTAAAATATTTTTGTTTACTAATTGTCCATTTGTCATGGTCTGGGAGAGAGAGTCCATATCTCTCCATAGACGTGATAACGTATATATCTCCTGGTCGGCGTATGATTGTGTTATAAATTATTCGTCGAGTAGGGCATATGACACACTCCACATTTCACCTCAAGCTTCTAGAGTCCTTGTATATCAGATCCCATGAGCCTTCCCTTTGTAAACAGAGGGAATGCTTGCTAGGTCTGAATATTATTGAACTCTAGTTTCTTGAAATTCATAATTTTTTTTTCCCCCCCCATTTGATTACATTCGTTAATTAAAAATTAATTTACACGCTTTTTAAATTCCCAGAATAAATAAACTTGATAAGTTCTGGGATGAAACCGGTTGTTTTTATTTTAGCTTTTTCTTTTAAAAATGCCTTATAAATATTGTCTTTTCCTATCTATTATTAAATTCTGTACCATGAAAAACTTATATATATATTAGTTTATGCAAAACGAGGTAATCCGTATGGGTAGACCCAAGGAGGATGATATCCGGAGAGCTCAATGTAAATTCAGAGCAAATATGTTTGAATAAAAAACAGACCACTTTAAGGTTCCATGTAATAAATTATTTCACCACAGCCCTTTTAAAGGGCTCTGGATTTTTTCATTTCAACCTTTGGAAGTAAAGTCTGATGATCCAGAGCCCTTTAAAAGGGCTGTGGTGAAATAATTTATTACATGGAACCATAAAATGGTTTGTTTTTTATTCAAACAAATATATATATATATATATATATATATATATATATATATATTGATCAATCACAAATTTGATCAAATTGACAGTTTTTTCATTTTCAATGATGTATTCTCTTTGGGCGTGAAATTTTGGGAGTGGGGACCAAAGTGAAAAACAATTTTTTTAAACTCTTTATAAAGGCTATCAATTCTGAAGAGATAATCACAGTGCAAGAAAAATAAAGTCAATGAGATAAAAGTTCGATATTCAGGGGCAAAATCTTTTCCTGTGTGCATTTTGCAATGTGTGGTTGTCATGCAATACACCTTTCTGATTACTTAAAGACTGATGTAACATGATTGACAATAATATTTCTCAGAATTAACTGCTACATTATAATTCAATCCTTCATGGTATGATAGATGGCACCCTTCATATCCCAAAGGCAATATTACCTTCTCAAGGTGTAATCTTGATTTTGATACAAGGGAAGACTTTCCTTGAGTCATAACCATTGTCTTTCATGGAATGATTATAAAGGATCCACTTTTCAACACTTGTGATAATCCTTCCCAGAAATGGTTTTGTAGCATGTTTTGTCTTTAATGCTGCACAGATGTTGACTCTGATGAAGTTCAGAACTGGTCAGATTGTGTTCAAAATTCCCTGAAGTTTACACTGATTGACAAACATTTAAAGAAGGTGAGAGGGCATAATGGCCAAAAAGTTTTGATAGGAAGAACTAAGATAAGGACATTAGTCTGACTTACAATCAGACTAATGATAATGCCTCATCTTAGAAAGTCAGACAAAGTATTTTCTAACAGGTTATTTTTGCTGTTTTTAACTTAATATTACAATACTAATCTTTGAAATGCTTCATCTAAAAATAAAATAAAAACCTTTCAATGTTATTTTATTTGGGGTTCTTTCAGTAAAGCCAAATAAAATAATTTGCAAAACTTTAAGCTACTTCTGAGTTTTGTGTTAATATCCAGAAGTTAACATTTTTAGAGAAGAACAGTCTGGTTGTCATTGGAAAATCGATTGAAATTTCATATAAAATTTTCATGACATACTAAGACATGGAAACTTACCTCCACTGTAGCGCACAAGAAAAGTGCCAGGGACATTTCCAGGGAGGAGAAGTTGTTTATCTGCTTCCTTCCTGTCAAGATCTTGCCACCAACTATGTAAAAGAAAATCAAATTCAGTTACATTAAAACATTTGAAAAACTAAAAGCTAAATATTATAAAAATCCTTATTTTTTACTGTTGTTTTTTTTAATTCCTAAAGTGTGATATGAACTGATTAAAGGAAAAATAAGTTAGCTAAGTAAATTAGACAGTCAATGTATTTTTTTTATATATGTCCTATATGAAATATATAACTTTCTTTTTTCTTTTTTTTTTTTAGAGAGGAAGATAGAGACAGCAAGAGAGATACATTTTATATGTAATTTGGATAAAGTTCATTAGACTTGAAATAGGACTGTGTAGTTGAAATATAGAATATTCTAAAAAATTTGATCTGGCTCACAATATTACCTTTAATCATCATATTGTTTTTAACTAAAACTTTTTACTTTTTCTTTTTAGAGTGTGTGTGTGTGTGTGTGTGAGAGAGAGAAGTCTGCTGAAATTATTCTGAGGCTATTTTTTCTACATCATAATTTATTTAAGAAATAGAAAAAGAATCCTTGTTATATAATTGTGTTATATGTGTGTACTTACATGGGAAAGATATATGCAAGCTGTTTTATTTTCTGCTTGCTAACCTTACAATCATGGTATCAGTTAATTCTTGAAAGAACAGACTAAAAGAATTTACATTTTGCCAAGTCAGATCAACTGGATAAGGTTATTTAAAATTTAATGACTATAAATTATATAATTCACGAAATATATTTACTTTTATTTTTCTATGATTTGCAGTATTTTCAGCTATAACATATTTCTACCTTTTGAATCCAGAAAACTTTTTACTTGATGGAGCAGAATGTCAGTTACCTGATTAAATAGATAATTAAGGAAGAAAGAAGATTACACAGTACTAGTACTTACTCTTGGGCTTGTGGAGAATTATCATCTTTGGTCACATAATTACTTGGAATGTAACCTTTTTTTTTGGTAGTCAAGTGATAAGCAACCCACCAATCACAACTTTGTCTGAAAATGAATAAAAAATTACAATAATAATGGTCTTTGCAATCATTATTTCTTTCTGACATATGATGTTATTTTACAAATTAATTAATATTTACTGGTAAGTTTAGTGCAAATCATGTATAAGTTACAAAGAATTGCACAGCAGGAAATGAGATTTTTATGCACCAAGAAATTCAAAATCTGCATTGTTATGCTTATATAAAAGCAATTTCACTTAATAAGGAAGCTCAAGTAATTTGCTAAAATAGAATTACAATTTCAGATTGTAAAAATTATATCACATGATTTTTTCGATGGTTCTAGACATAACTAAATTCTAAATATAAATTCATTAAACTTATAAAGTATTTGTAAACAAATTTCTTCAGATTCCTCAGTAATTTTATTTTAAGTAGAATAACAGTGATAGTATGCAAAGTCAACTTGAGTAGTAACAATGAAAATAATTATCAGAAGTGCTTTGCTGTTTAAAACAATAAAAGGACTAACTGCACTGAGAAAGTGATGTGAAAGATCAACTTGAAATCTACAAGGGGTGGTGAATGGTTTGTAGCCAACCCACTTTTCAAAATTTGACCAAATGAGCATATATCAGAATTTTGAATCTCTTCTTGATCAGGCAGAGAACCTTTCAACACCCTGTCTTTGAAACTGAACAATAAACAGCTTGTTAAAGATGTCAACATTTTTAACAGATGAAATGCAACCATGAAATGGAAGAAGATAGAACAAGTGTAAGATAGATTCAAAATGGAATAATTTTGCATCCAGAAGGAAAAAAGATTTGAAACTTTATTTCAAAATAAGCACACATTACATATAAAAATTTTATATACATTTTTTTCTTTTCAGAAAATGTGTGAATGTTGGCTCAAATTTAAATATTCTAATGTCAAAATCACACCATTCTTAGTGTGTGAACATTTTGCTTGATTACTGTTGCTTTGCCTTACATATACTGGTTGCTCATGTTTTTTGGCCTGTTCATTTTTTTCTCTTGTTATTGTTTATTAGCAACTTTGTCAATTCTGTTTGTTGGGCATTTCTGCCAATTACATTTAATCATGACCAATTAATCAACACAAATGATATAATTCTTGGCATTTCTATGATGTCAAGTTGTAGTAGTAGTACCATATAACATTCCATTTATATATTGCTATACCATGATTTATGTCATTATGGCATGATATTGTTTACTGAAGATCTTTTATAAAACAGGATTTTAAAATATTTTTTTTACAAATTAATAAACAAGTCATTTTTTTTAATAAGAAAAACTGATAAAGACAGTTAATGAAGATATAATCAAAATCATTGTCTGTAAAAAAAAAAATACAAGCAGAACCAACTATAGAATATTAAAATGAATTTTAATTATTTTGAGGAAGAATTGGGCAAAATTTAATTTTTCAGAGAAAGTAGTTAAAACAATCTTTGACAAACATACTGAGAATGTACTGCCATATAGTCAGTTTTGGTTAAAGATATTTTCAATGTCACACTATGAATTCCTGGCCAGATTTTACAAGTAAGTGTTAGAAATTTTTTTTTTTTTTTGATATATATTCCAAGAATTGGAAAGGGGTCCTAAATAAACACAGATACCATGTTTTTGTCTCTATCCTTGAAAAGCTGACAAAGAGAAGATAATCATCGATATATTTTTTGTATGCTATTTTAGCATCCTGATACCACTTTCTTATCAATGCTGAATTTTGTACAAATCTGTGCAAAAAGTGGATCAAAGAGCTTACCCAGTTTCATACATATTTTCAGGAAATCTCAACTTCTAATTGGTCAATAAACACACAAGTGGGTGTTGCAATTCTAGCGCGTGACCAAGTCAAGTTTTCCCGCTTTTTTTCCAGGAGCCTACCACGTGATTAAATTAATTATAAATATCAGACACGAGTTCATTCTCTTTCTCTTTTCTTTCATTCACCTACGAAAATGTAACCTTAAGGAAATTGCATTGCAACCCCATTGCAGTCGAACGCTGAAAACATTCACTCATGCATGTATGTATGAAACATTTCCAAACCAGCGACAAGAACTTTTCTCTTTAAAATACTCTGATCAAGCTTTCACACACATCTTTACAAAACAAAATTGTAATATTCTGCATATAAAAAATTTATTTGTTGTTCCAATCATATCCTTTTTGTTGTAATTGAATATCGTTATCATTTGATTTTTATTTAAATTTATGTTTGTAGATATTGCATATTTCACCAACAGCAAAACATTAAAATATTCATGCAGCCTTCTTAGATCCACAACACTATCTATTAAAGGAAATTAAATTTTTAAGTCCATTTTTGGAGATCTGAGAGGAAACATAAATCCAGTTAAGTTTTATTTTCATTGTCTATTTCTGAGTGAGTAACAAAGTAATCTCTTAAAAACAGATGTGCATAGATAAAGATGAAATGAATCCTCTGCTACCAAAAATATATATTATTCAATGTCAGTAGTAATCGGCAGATGATTGAGAGTGAGTAATCTTGGGCGTAACTGGTCAGTTTTGACCTGTATGAGTTGTTAACTAGGAAAGGAATCCTTAGTGCAACAATATTTTCTAAAGAATGTTTGATTGTATCGGTAAATAAAAAAATTGAAAACAGCACTTTTTTTCTTTACTTTGGGTAATGCCAATGATCCAGTTTTCCATTTTTCTTTGGCACTCCTCAATTTCAACTAATATATACAAGCTATCATCTTTAAAAATCAGTACAATGTGGGGAAGCTAGTAAGTAGGTAGTAACACTCAATGTTTCTCTTAGTCATGTATACACTTCTGTAGAATATTCATAATCATGATTATGTATTTAGTGATCAGCTAACCATTTTAATAAACATTTACTTTTCAAAATCTCTAGAAGTACCAATAAGACATTACAATGACTTACCCAGTTTCTTCAATTTCAAGTCGGTCACCTTTTTGGAAAGACAAGTCTTCTTCAGTGATGGCCTCAAAATCATACAGTGCACGAACAATAACAGCATCTGGAAAATTTCCCCAAAAAATATAACATTGAAAAGCAGAAGAGTTTATACATTTTTATTTTATTAAATGTAATTATTTCATAAAAACTTATTTCCACTGCTTCACCAGATTAAGATACAAAATTGATTGAAAGTGAAATAAAACTGAATAGAAAAACATTTAACATTAATCAGTATACATATTTAAAATTCAAATTTTTGTTTGTCATTTTAAAAATATGTCCAATTACTTTTAATGTTATTCATCTGGCTAAGTCATTGAAATATTAGTTATAAACATTTAAATTATACTAGAAAATGCATTGAATGCACCTCTGCAAAGAGGCTTCTAAAAATAAGAAAATCAGCAAAAGATTTGCTAGCTGATATTTTAAAACTGATATTCACTAAATAAAGATTATAAGAATTTCTTAAACATATATAACAAATTTTTAAAGTTTAAATACAAATTTTAACACCAATATACAAAATATATAAAGAAAAAATATGTTTAGATAGTGACTGTAAAATCATATGCAGACTAAACAGTTTTGGTAATTATTTTTTTCATAAATATCAATAATTAGATTTTAAGTTTATGAACCTGTTGCCTTACAATCACCTTGTTTATCTGCTGATGACATGTACAAGAAAAACTATAAGCCAGTTTTAATACAGTAAATGAATATGTATCAGGATTTTGAATGAACTATGCATTGCTTGTAACATAAATCATTACCAGCAATAACTTTTGAATGGACTTCTTTATTCCTAAATAACTCATTTTTCCCTTTCCCTCAAAAGAGGAAAGGGAAAGTAATTTTCATTATATGATTTTTTTTAAAAAAATTATTAGAAACATTTGGAATATTCAATATTTTCAGTGATAAAAAAACTAAATCCAATGATGATATACAGTGTGAGAAGAAGTAGATTCATTTCTTTTAATAATCTCTTCCAGAATTTAAATTTACGCAGTTCATGATTTCTATTCTGTATAAAAACTATGGCACCTCAGAGCTTGTTAATATTTCCTTATATAAACTATCTTTAGATATTCTATATTATTTTTGTTTTAGATATATGAAAAGGAGGCTGAAAAGTTCTCCAACCAAACAAGAAGGGATTTAAAAAGAAAGAAAAGATTTGGATGTTTGGTTATCACCAAACATCCAAATCTTTTTTTCTTTTTAGGAAGTGAGCCAGGCTGAGAACCTTTCAGCACCTCTTTGTATATATACTTGTAAAGACTGTTAAAGATTCAATGCCTAAAAAATAAAGAGAAAAAAAATTCCAACATTTACTAAATAATTACTTACAACCATGAATTATTAAAAAAATAACAAAATTGAAGCCATAAAAATCATACAAAAAAAAACTTTGTTACAGCAATGACAAATGTGTTTTTACAGTGAAAAAATAAGTTTCTTCCCTATCATATCATATTACTAGAAATGAGTATCAAAAATTAATATCCTGGGAGTGGTTGTATATAATCAGTAGGAAATGGAGGCATTAACTTTTACATGACAAAACAGCAGGTGGGTGTACATTTGAAATAGGTAGGGCTAAGTTAAAACCATTTAGAAGTAATTACAATCACTGGTCTTTTAAATGTATACTTGAGCTTATTTATATTCTATGTAAGATTTGAGATAGAAGTTATTATTAAAATATTAACTCTGTATAACTTTTTAAAAACATTGATCTAAAGTTAATTTTAGTATCTAATTTAGGAGATCCTTACCAAAAAATGGCAAAATGGTTTTAAGTAATTTGGCTATCACAAATAGGTTTTATGAAAAAAAAATGATTTCAGCAAAATTTGATTTCTAATTACTTGCATAATTATTAGTTAAGATTATTTCATCTGTATGATTTTTAGGTATCCACTATATAATTTTATATTGCTTTTGTGTGAAAAGTAATATATACTGAAAAAGTTGCTAAATTTTTAAGTTGATATCAACATCTCTGGAGCAAGTTAATAGAGATTAATTTATTGGCAAAAAAGAGATTACACTTAATTTATCAATAATTTCTACTTTATTCAACTATTTTTTAATTCAATAATAACATATAAAGAAAGTCTTTTTTCAATTTTTTACCAAAAAAAATAGACAAAATGAAAAATATACAAAATTTAACAAACAGAAGAAACAGCTATAAAATGTTTATAGCATTTTTTATTTAGTTTAATATTAAAGTGACATTTTGTCAGCACATTAAATAAAATTAAGCCTAGTCATTATTATTTTTGCAAACCTGTGGCACTAATGATTTAAATGATTTTATTAATTTATCTTCCAATTCAAGAATTCCATTCATTTTCTTAGGATGATTTTCTTCACATTTTTATATACAACCAGCTTAAGTGCATATAATTTGGTGGTTTTATGCTTTATAGATAATAATGAAATAGATTAATCTACAATATTATGCCTGTCATTTAATAAAGTATGTATGTTTTTATTTCATCAAAATAACCAGAGTGATTTCAGTACAGCAGTCAAATTTTTTTCAGTTAAGTTTAAGATTATATTATTTTGAAAATTAATAAGCTTTAAAAACCAAATATATTTATAGTCAGAAGATAAAATTTTAAATAGTATCAAAAGTAAAAATGGTTAACAGTTGCAACTAGGGTTTCACTTGAAAATGGCTTCAAATTTCAAGTACTTTTGAGGTGAGCTGTTTGATCTTTTATTCTAATCTTTTCTGTTTTATTATGCTTTGGTGAAGGCATACTTAAGGAAAATTACAAAATGCATGGGTTGAAATCTATGATAAAAATCAACAAAAATAATAGTTCTCACAACTTGAGAAATTTATGCATTATTCCCCAGTGATATTTTAATTTGGTGCAATAAAGAACAACAATTCTATAGTCTAGATACAATCAAGCATTTAATCAATTAAAACACCCTTCAATAGAATCTTGTTAGGGCTTTTTTTTTCTATCTTAAAGAATTTCAGAGTCAAATTCTTCCCTACCTTGACCAGTAAGTCAATAGAGAGAAGAGGAAAATAAATAAATAAACAAAAGAAACCCATGATTAGCTGTCATGCAGGTCAAAATGTTAACATGGCAATGGAAGAAACAAAGCTATTAGAAACTACTATAAATTTAAAGCAATTTTTGGGGGTGCTTAAAAATGAAAGAAAATCAAGCATTAGATAAGGTACAGCACAAAGATCAATTTGGACTTCTAGGAAATCTTCATTTATTTGTGAAAGCTAGAATAATCTGGAATATTTACTGGGAATAAAACTGCCTGTATAGATAGAAAATGAATTAAGCAAGCACACAAAAATAAAGGGTAAGGCAATCCTAAGAGAACTACAAGTGATACAGGCACAAAGTTACTACAATTGATTAGAATGTTTTATCGTATATACTTCTTGACATTCCTCTGCATTCAAGGGGATATTCATTTTTTTTTTTTAAGTGAAAGTGAATGATATGGGTGTGCCCTATTATGATTCTTGATAAGACAACATCTTGCCAAGAAAGTCTGAGACTATGATGCCATTCTCTGAGAATGGGTTTAATTATGTAAAGTTTATTATTTGGGTTGGAGTTCCATAGTTCTTGCCACTTGTTTAGAATTTATAATTGCTTTGAAATCAGTATAGGGGATTTATAAGGATTTGTTTGCTGCCATGCTAGCTTTTTCATTTCTGAAGATGCCATTATGGCTAGGTACACACTAGAAGACTAGTTGTTTTTTTCGGGGTTTTTTTTTTTCAGATGAGATTGATCCTGTTTTGGTAATTTAATGATTATATGGACTATTTGTGTTTTTGTTTCACTGTGATGTAAATACGGATTATGAACATGAAAAAAATATGAAGTTTTTTGGCTCCATTGTCTGTTTTGATGTCTAAAGTTAAAACTATAATTAAAAATACAGGATTTGCCAGATACGCATTTTTTTTATTGTTATGTTGTCAAGAACGGTTGAAATCCAACATTATAAATGTTTTTTGAGCCATCAGTATATATGTGCTTAGTTTAGATGCACCCATAAAATAATATCAATTTCTTCTAAAAGGCTAGATGGACTGGTATTGGTTTTAAGGAACTTGGAAAGTTTTAGTAAAACTGTTGATTGTTTTATTAGCCAAGGTAGGTTTTTCTGAATAGTAGATTCAAGGATTAGGATAGTGTCTATTTGTAATTCATTAATAATGTAATAGTTGAAAAGATTGATGACTTTTATTTTGTTTTTTCTTGAGGAAACACTGGAATGTAGAGTTATTTGGATGGGAATGTAATTTAGTATAGTCTTTCAGGAATTTGTAATGGATTTTGGCAGGGACTGATGCAGAATTAGACCATTTATTTAGGGACTTCACTAGTTCTGATAAAGAGAAAGGTTGGTTGCGATCTTTTTTGCTTGAATAGTAATTTCTTTTTTTTTGTTTGTTGGTAACCTCAGTGTTGTTTTGTGATAGATGTTTCAAGAGAGAATACTTTTGTATTTACCAGAGATTTTACAAATCATATTCCAAACAATTTTGATTTTTGTATTGGAACTGATATTGGATAAAAAATTTTTCCATGAAGTTCACTTGGCGTTTTTAATTTTTTTTTTTTAGTTTTTTGTAGTATGTTCTTTGTGTGTTAACTTTACTTATTTTGAAATGATTTAGATTTTCAGGGGATGGGTGTAGTTTAAATTTACAGAATGCAGGGAATTGTGATCTAATAGCTTTTTTCCATTCATTGTCAAACCATGATCTGTCATGTTTGGGGGATTTTGATTTTAGTTTGCATTGTTCTGCTATGTTCTTGTAAAGTGACTGATATGATATTCATTATTTATGTTTATTTTTTATTTTCTTCTTGTATCAATTGTGTTTGACATAGTCCCTTAAGGCCCAGTTAGATTTTTTTAAGTTCCAGTGTTGAGTTAGTGTCTTTGTTTTTTGGTGCACTCAAGTATGATTGGGAAGTGGTGTCACCATGTTTGCTAGTAATATTTGAGAGCAAGTGTTGGATTACTTAAGCTGAAGTCTATAGCTGAATAGGTACCTGTTGCTGCATGTAGATATGTAAAAGGATTTGTTATTGAATAGATATGTTTTTTATTGTTTGGCCTTTTTTTATCCAGTCTATTGCCTCCCTAAAGTATGTTGTCACTATTGAAATCTGTAAGGATAAAGAGTTTCAGGTGTTATTGTAGGAGGGTGTTTTATTGCTAATATAGCAAATAATATAGGTTGATTTGACTGTGGTATATCAATGAGGATTGATGTCCCACCTGCAGCATTTTGACCATAGTTGGAAATGAGGAGTAGTTTTTGATATTGATTTCTTAGTTATCTTTAGGTGGGTTTCTTATAGGCAGACAATGGCACAATTTAGGTTTAATAGCATAGCCAGGTCATTTATTGGATTATTTTGTATCTCATGGTTATTGTATAGAGTTACTTTTATGTTGGTCTATTTGTCTTCAGTTTCCATTTTTCTAGTGAACTAGATTTATTTTTAATTTCTGTTTGGCTTGTTTGTTTGTTCAGGAATTTTTTGGGGGGTGGGAGGTGATCTTGGTTATTGTCTATGGTTCTTTTTGGTGGGTGATCTTGTTCTTAGAAATGGTAGTGAAGAGCTTCTGGATTATGAGTGAGATGTTGATTTTTGTCTTTTGAATTATATTTTTGGTGTTTCCAGTATATATTTCGGTTTTAGTTGAGGGTGGTGGTGATGAGGTATTTTTTGAAGTTTCTTCCTTTGCATTTGATATAAAGGTTTCTATTAAATTTTCAACTTCCTTAATTAATGTTGTTCTTGTTTTTTTATGTTGAGCTCTTGATTCTCATTTTGGTGGTATGTCTTTTACTTGTACCATGCATAAAAGCTATTGAGAAATCATTTCCAGGGTAGCCTTTTATGATTTTTCTAGCATCTAAGAAAGAGTTTTCTTCTGTATTTAATTACTTTTTCTCTTTGCCAGGTTCTGCATATTCATAAGTATGTCAGATGATTTCCCTTGCAGTTGGTACATTGGATTGAATTTTGGCAATCAATTTCTTTGTGATCAGTGCTTCTGCATCTTACGCACACTGAAGCCCTAGTACATCTATCTTTATGATGCTCAAACCTTTGACAGTTGCAACATCTAAGTGGTTGAGAGATATGTGTGTCTGCCTTGGCAATAGTAAAAGATTTTCACATTGGAGGGTGGTTTAGGGGTACTGAAAGTAAGACTGTAGGTGTGTGTGTGTGTGTGTTTATGTTTTGTCTGTTTTATTTTATTTTTTTAAATAATTATTCTTTTTATGTTGATTACATTTTGGTTTCTTAGATTTGTTTTTATTTCATCTAATGAGTGAGGTTGAGTTTCTAATCACTCTTGTAAATGTATTTAAAGATTTGTGAGGGTAGGTTTTAATTTTGAGTTTGTCAAATAGTTTCAGGAGTCTTTCTGATTGAGATCTTTTAGATACCTGTACAATCATAGTTCTACTAGCTAGCTGGTTTTTAATGTTTGTTGGGGTTATTTTTTAGGGTATTGTCTTTTTGACAAGGAAGTGTGATCATTTTGCTGTTGGAGTTTCTTTCAAGTGATTCCAATACTATGAACTGGAAGAAAGTTTCATTTGGTTTAGATTCATTTTCAGAACTGGATTCTGTCTTTTGGTTGTTTGTTATGCCATAGGCTTTCTTTTACTATCTTTGTTCCTCACCTGCCATAGAGCCTGAACATGAGAGATGTTTTGGAAGGAAATCCATTCACCCAGCAATACCAAGAATATAAGGATTATATACTTATATCAGTGAGTAATTGCATTCATCCATGGGTACTTTCATTC
Source organism: Acanthosepion pharaonis (assembly GCA_903632075.3). Lineage (NCBI taxonomy): Eukaryota > Metazoa > Mollusca > Cephalopoda > Sepiida > Sepiidae > Acanthosepion > Acanthosepion pharaonis. The sequence continues at coordinate 1,582,854 of CAHIKZ030002423.1, read as the reverse complement.
CTCCACCTAAGATAGATGGAGTTTTGGAAGTTAATGTTGCTTCTTTTGCTTACTGACTGATTGACACTTGCCACCACTTTTAAATATTTATGTTTGTATGTTTGTTTGTGTGTGTGTATGTGTATATTTATCAGTCTGGGCGATAATTTGTAATTTGGGATATAGTAGTAGTATATTTTTTTTATTTTGGGTGTGTACACAAGTATTAGGGTTTGTCATGACTAGCCAATTGTTTAGATAAGGCCTTTCTAAGCACCTGTCTAGCCAAAGTAGGAGCCAAAATGGAGTGTTGCAGTTTACATGCCAATTTGTTCACCAAAGTCATAGACTGCTCAATCACTAGGATTCTATCCTCAGACATTATGGGTTGTTACTCACAGCAAACAGGTGGCCTCATGGGGTGGGTGGGGCAGGCAAGTCACACCCCAAGGTGCAGTCAGTGTATTCATGGCCCCAGCTGACTGGGCAAACATTGTATTGATGGTAGACACAGAATGAAGACTGCTAGACAAAGTAGTAAAAGGAAGCAAGAAAAAGGACTATCATTTGTAAGAAAGTAAAATGAATTAGCAGCCCAAGATGCTAACTACAAATTAGAGACATCAAAAATCAAGCTAGTACAGAAATTTAGCTAACTGGAAAGTGTTTTAATAGACAATAGAAAATGGGGCACACAAAGAGTAGAAACTCAGAAAAATATCATTCCAAAGAGAACAATTATCCTGAAGATTCAGGTGACACTCATGATTTGAAGAAAGAAAATTATGAGATAGGACCCAAATGGAACAAGATAGATGAAAACTGGACAGAAATTCTTTGTGGACAATATCATTGTTTGTTGCTCATTAATTTTTCTGTCTGTGGGATGGACAGATAATTCATGAAAAAAAAAAATGGGGAAATATATTGAGGCTTAGAATTGTGTGGGTAGATAATATATGTGAAAAATTATACATGAAATAAATCAGTGGATGCCCATTTAAGAACTTCATTGCAATAAGATAATAAGAATATTATTTAAATGGATAAACCTGAACCTTTATCAATTTATAATAATATATATATATATATATATATATATATATATATATATGTGTGTGTGCATGCATTGGGAATTTAAAATTTTTTCATTTTAAAAGTGAAAATGAGATTCATTTTTGTCATTTGATGCTCATTTTTTCCAGAAAGGAAAAACAAAAGATGTGCTGTGGCTGGGGGTAATGTTTATAGGTTCAGAGGTGGAGATTCTTATCTGAATACTAAGAACATTCCAGAAGACATGGCAGAAGTGGGAAGTCTTAGTCCATTTACTTGCTTGACCTTGCACCTTCAGATTATCTGTTAATTGGAAGAATTTCAATTATCTCTCAAAACCACTTAGATAAGTTCATCAACCATAAAGATGCCAAGTTCTGGGAGAATGGAATCATGAAAAAGACCCAAAGATGGAACAAAATGGCACACATATGGTTGAATAAATTTATGTACAAACATATAAATATTGTCTTTGAAGTTCACTTAGAAAATGCTATGAACTTTTGTTCTGACCCAGTACTAAAGACAAACCAATTAATCTGGAAGGTTTAGTGGTCAAATTTGATGATAGTTATCAGAATACATCAAAATGTCTGAATATTTTTCCTGGCACTATCTTTTCCCAAAAGGATGTTATGTTTTGAGCAGCTTAAAATGGTTATATATATATATATATATATATATATATATATATATATATATAATCTACAGTTTTAAAAACTAGGAATTTATTGATTTTAATTTTATTAGTCTCTAAAGCCCTTTCAACCAACATCTCATCAGGAGACAATTGTTGGATCATTAATTAACGAAAAGGCCTTAGAGACTAATAAAATTAAAATCATTAAATTCCTAGTTTTTAAAACTGTATATAAATTTTGTACCTCTAAACATTTGTGTGTGTGTGTATATATATATATATATATATATGTGTGTGTGTGTGTGTATGTATGTGTGCACGCACAGGTATGCAGAAAAATAGGAAAGAACATGTTAGGTAAATAATACGGAGTTCTTTAGTATTTTTGTTTTTATTTTTAAAAAACAGTGCTCCATACAGAAGTAGAGCTTAGATTATAATTATTTTTATTTATTTTTTTTTTTCTTAAATATTTAAAAAAAAAAATTTCATATGAATCATATTTATATATATATATATAAAAAAAAATTCATATGAATCATATTTAAAAAAAAAAAAAATTATATATATATATATATATATATATATATAAATATGATTCATATATATATATAAAAAAAAAATTATATATATATATATATATATTTATTTTTATATATATATATAATTTTTTTTTTTTAAATATGATTCATATGAATCATATTTAAAAAAAAAAATTATATATATATATATATATATATATATATATATATATATATATATATATATATATTATCAGGCAATTTGAAGTAAAAGTTATACTGCAGTGAAACTGAAAATGTAAAAATAACTGAAGTTCAGAAAAAACTATATATACATTTCGAGATTGTATGTGTGTGTACTGGATGTTACTTATGATTATTTTATTCATTTTAATATTTTCCAAGATTAACTGTAACAATAAAAATATAAAAACATGTTTCATGTTTAAATTAGATATTATTTTAAAGCACTTAAAGTAACTAATAACGTGATTATTTTTGGAGAGAATTCTGCATACTTCATAATTATATACCATCATCTTTTAAAAGGAAACCTGGATAAAAAATACAGACAAATGAATTTATGTAATTTGGTAAAGATTAAGTAAATTGGAAATTCAAATTCTGTAAGCATTTGACTATTATGAAGAGACAAATATTGAGATTTATATTTTGATTGTCACAATTATAATTTGATTTGCAAGATAAAAAGAAAGCATAAACAAAGAAAAAATGCAACATTGTTGAAAGTTTGATTTTTGTATGTAAAGTTCAGAATTAAATGTTTTCATATCAGAACAAATTTCAATTGAACTTGAGAAATAATTTTTTTGAAGTATTTAAACATTGATATTTGATAAAACAAAACAAAAAAAAACAAACAATATATTGCTTGAAGTGGATAATCTGTTAAAAAAAGGAATATCACTAAAATCAATTACATCTGTACAGTTAGATAAAATTCTGAACAATTGGTAACAACTTAAAAAGTATAAAACTGCTATAAACAAAAACACATTTTTGTTGCAGTATCATTGGAAAAATGACAAGTAAAAGCAAAGAAATTAGAAAAGACAAACAACAAACATATAATAGGAAGCAAAAGAAATAAGCCACTTACTTATAGATGCCTAATATCATGGGCAGTGAGGGGTATTTTTTGAGTAAATTTTCTGATTCCTCCTTTCTGAAGTTAAGACCATTCATTTTTAAATTTTGCACATTTTCACCCCTTAAATGATTTTTCTGATCCCCACTTTTATTATTTCATGCATATTGAGAAAAATTCCACTGATCCCATGTTATAAGGCACCTATTAATAACTAAAAACTTCAAGATTTTTTTTTTTTTTACTAAAATGCTGTAGTATCTGTGGTCATTTTAGATATAGTGAAAGTTGTCAGATTCCTACTGACAATATGAAAGGAGATATAGATTTGAATGCATCATAATGCTGAAAATAAGGCATGCAAATGTTTTAAGTTACAAGAGGAAAAATTCCAATACTCATTAAACACAATCAAGCCGTCTCTCACATCCACCCACTCCAATGATATAAAACTGGGCTTTCCTAGATTTAACTCCTTTTGTCAACTGTTGTTGAGCCTCCTGGGGGATTTATTTGTCTAGCTCTCATTTAATAGATATCAGCCATTGATCCAGGGTTGGCTACTGATAACCTAACTGGCTTTGGTCTTTCTTGTTATATTTTGAAAGCCTACCAGTTTTTTTTCTATCCAAATTGCTCTCAACATCAGAATGATTCTTTTGGGTGAGAGATAAAGCACCATGATATTGCAAACTCCTTAACAATTTCACCAGGACTTATTCTTTGTAACATTTTGTTGATATTCAGCCTCTTTTCTAAAGTATTCCCTGCCCCCATTATACAATTTAAATCAAGCGCTCTAAAAATTCAAATTAAAGGCTCCAAAGTTTATGCAATCATTTAACATGAAATTTTTTTATCTCTATTTTAATCTGTGAAGATATTAATCATAGGAATATCAGTGGTCAAATAGCTAAAGAATTTCCCACTTAACCTATATGAAAACTTTCACTACAGTCTTGAATGGCCTCCTTAAAAGTACATTGTCAAACACTACCATGGAAAAATTAAATTTATTCATATTTCTTTAACTCAGTGGCTCAGTTTCTTTTGCTTACCAATGTAAATTCCACACAAATATGACAATAAGCAACCACCAAACACATTTAGAGAAAAAAAATAATAAAACTCAACAAAAAGCACATAAGCAAGTACAAAGCAATATAGCAGAAAAAGGAAGGAAATAGATGTTTGTTCTTTTTTTTAAACATTTGTTATGTTTATGAACATAATCTATTGAGCAATCATGAAGGAATTTTCTGTAAACCTTACAGTTTATCATACTTTTTCAAATTGATTAGATAAAATGTTAAAATTACAAAAAATACTTATTAATTTGTTTTAACTGTCATACATAGTTGGAAAATAATCCTGCTTTTAAGATACATTCTCTCCCTAACTTTAGTGATTTAAACCATTAATAATATCTTAATAATGATATCTTAATAATAATATCTTAATAATGATATCTTAATAATAATATCGTAATAATGATATCTTAATAATAATATCTTAATAATGATATCTTAGCTATGTCAAGTAAGAAAACCTGAAAGTCTATAAGTGATCAATTATATGTTCTTTGCCCTCATTTTTAGATCCTAGGACTTGATAAATTTCAATATTTTGAAAAATTAAGTCAATCTCATTATTCACATTCTGCTCTCCATGTTTAAGGATATTATATCTTGTTCTTATTTAGCACAGCTTGGTTATTGATTGCCCTGTTTCCACTAAGTCCAAGTCTGTAGACAAGCCCAGTTACTGTGTTACCAAATTATATATATTCAGAAGTAAGAAGACTTTGGGAATCAATCCAAGAGGCTTTCATATATAACAATTGAATGTAGTGGGCCTGTTCACCAAGGTTCCTACAAACGAGGCTCTATTAGTGGTTTGAAACCAATTGTAATTGGACTCCTCTTTTGACATATGTAGTAATATCCCAATAGCTTGATATAAATGTCCACTTTCTGTGTACAAACAACATTCAACCAACTAAGGTTTGACATATACCAGCAGGAAGAAGGCTTGGCTATAGGTTTGCCATTATTAATAGTGATGACACACATATATATATATATATATATATATATATATCAGCTAGCCTTCCTGGATATACTAATAACTTGCACAAAGAATAGGTTCAAGACTGTAGAGTGCTTGAGTGATGGTTGCAAACTGTCCACTTTCCCAGGCTTCCTGCTAGCCTTGTTTATATTTGCATTGTTCACACGCGTGCCATGTCATGCACGTGGCTGGGTTAGTCCATTTCATGACTGGGTAACTAGTATTGTTCTTACAGATGTCTCTCCATATGATATGGATGACTGTCCTACTCTATATGCACCCACCCACTCATGGGCCCACAAGATGATTGGGTTGTGGTGCATTGCAGGGACATCATTGAGTACTTGTGTGACACACCCTGCATCTGTGGGAATAGAGTTTGAGGTGATGTTTTTGTACTGCGATGTACTCTACTTCCATTTCCTCTGGTGCGGTACCTGGGGCTTCAGGCTAGTAGCATGTAAGTCACAGTTCCACATACCAATCTGCACCAACAAGTGTGGTCCATTCATTGGGTTGTTGATGCCGAGGTCCAGGCCCCATTGGGTCATCCAATGTATCCAGTATCTGGGAGACAACCTCTAGTGTAGGGTAGTTCAGAGTGTCCACAACTGGGTTTATCTTTTGTACATGGTATTGCCTAGTACCTCCACAACTCTCCTAATTTTTGTCTATTGGTATGGGTATAGACTGGGGTTGGTTCTGTAGCTGAACCAATCCCCCAATCTCTAGCTCCCAAAGTTGGTGACTTGTGTGTCATAACACATTCTTCATATACCTTTTGTCCATTGCTGTCTCCCTATACTGGCTGATATCACCTCACTGTTTATGAATTTGGTATTTGTCCTGGAGGGAGAGGGTCCTTTATCACACAGCTGTAAAATATCGCTGGAGACATGTCCAGGTCTTGGACAGGGGTATTACAGTATTATAGGGATCTAGCCATGTGGTCATGGCATAGGTGGCCATAGTTGTCCGCCAATATTTGCTTGGCCACTTTGATGGCCAGTTCTGCCTGTCAATTACTCTGGGGATAGTACACTGATGATGTGCACTTTTTTATTCCACAATTATTGAGGAACACATTATATTCCTGGGAAATGAATGGTGGTCCTCTGTCAAACAATATTTCTTCTGGGGTACCGTATGTGTAGAACCAATTCTGTAGGGTGTCATATATTGTTCTGGCCTTCCCAGATGACATAAGGGGGAACTTCTACCCATCCTGTGTACCGATCTGCTATACCACGTAATTTTTCCCTTGCATGTTGAAGAAATGTTATTGGCTTTTGGAATAGGAATTTGGGATTCAATGGTGGCATCAAGGGTTCCCTAGGCTGTGACGGGGCAATTATGTTGCATGTTTTTTGTATTGGGTTGTTGAATACTTGTCTCTATCCCTGGCTAAAATAATCATGGTCTGGTGTTTGCCAGCATGCCATTAATGCCCTGATGTGCAGAATGGAGTGACTCAAGTACTTCTCCCCATAGTTTTTTGTGTATGAGTATTTTCTTGTCCATTATTGTCATTTCTTCCAGGCAGTATAATGCTTTACTCATCAGCCAAAATCCAGAGATTATCTCTGGTAGTTCATACTGAGACTTGGGGAATACCTTCCATATATGTTCCATGAGGGACGACATTCCTTGTCTGTAGCTGCTCTGGACAAAATCCTGTTCCATGTGATTGCCCTTAACTTTGGGTCTTGTTTGTAGGTGGAATTAAATGATGCCTTTATAACACTATTGATCATCTTTACTAGTTGTAGCATCTTGTCTTGGCACTGCAGGGTACTTTGATGTGCAGTCTGGGGTGGAATTGAGTTTGCTGGGGAGGTGCTTTTTATGGAACTTGTACATTAATGAGTATTCTTTGAGGTTGAATAGTTGTGGGTTTTTTTTATGTCCTCCAGAGCCTTGTCTGAGAGAAATCTTATTAGGGGCTAGTCACTAGTAGCTCTGGACATTCCAATATGAACATTCAACACAACACTAATCTGTAAACTAGCACCAGTACCTCCTCCTACACCGGTGCATAGCATGACTTAGCATCACTGGTGAATCAGGATCTGGCTAGAATTAGCTTCCAGTGGTCTTCACCACAAATCAGTCCCACTTTGATGACACTTACAGTGCTTCTGGAACAAAAAGTTCTGCTAAAGTCTGTTGACAGACATTTTGGCCTATTGACTTTGAATGCCTTCACCACATTCTACAATTTCTCATACAATCCTTTGTTTTGATACATTGAATATTTGGTTGAGTGTATTGTCCCAGTAGAATTTCCAGTCCTATGTTCATAGCAATTCCCAGAAAGGGCCATTATCTCAGCTTCAGAATATCTATGAGACTTGGTGATGTTTTTGGGTGTAGGAAACTGCGGGATTGCTTCCATCATTCTCTTAATGGGCTTTATTCCATCTTCTGTTACATGGAACCCGGCAAAATCCACTTTTTCTGCAAAGTGAAATTTCTTTGGGTTGAAGACAATGGTGTTGTTGCTGCAGTGGCTAATATAGTCCATCATGTGCCAAAATGATGCTTCTATGGAGTCATCCCAGAGTATGCTATCATTGATACATCAGGTTTTTCAGACCACATTGGTTATATCATTGAATTGATGAGTATCTGCATTTCCTGACATGTGGAATCCCTGTGGGCCCTGTAGATATCAATATCTGCCCCATTCAGTAATGATCATGGTTGTGTCATGTGTAGCTAGAGAGAGGGGGAAGGCTATGGTACCCATTCCATGTGTAAAAGACAGTTTTCCTTGTGTGTGCTGGCACCATCAAGGCTTGATTAAATGGAGAAGAGGTATGGTGGGTCTCCCTCTTGGTAGTAGCGTTAAGCTTCTGCGAGCCATTCTTTTTTGGTGCAACTACCATCCTATAGCACCAAGTTGTGGGGGTACCCACCAGCACTGGTTTGATGATGTCCAGTTCAACATCCCAGTTGATGTTCTGTTTAACTCTTCTTTTCCAATGATATGGAACCAAGATTGAGGTGTAGACTGCTGTTAGTGTTGTCCCCGGAATGAAGGTGATGTTTAAGGGTATTGCCTTCATGGTCTGTAGCAGTTGGTGTGGACATATGTTGCATGTGCTGAATCCAAAAAGCTCCAGCACCCATTCCTCCAGTCGAGGTTTATTTCATTCTGTAGGGGTAATTGGGATATTTGCTGGCTTAGGTGGGATGGCCATTCTTTGAGGGCATCCACATGGGGCTTTGTATGGTCACTGCTTGATACATTCTGCTGTGATGTTGGGGTTGGAAAGTTTGGAGGTAGTAGACTTAGATCCTTCAAGGCTGATTTAGATAGGTAAAACCCTGATGTGTTCTCTGAGACATATATGGTTTGGTGTGTTTTTCATGAACAAACTCTGATATGTGCAAATATTACACCTTTTATGTGTAGCTGGCTCTTTGTGAATCCCTGGAATCGGTAAATAGCCAGCACTAGGTATTTGTCTGGGCATCTAAGAACTTTCTGCATCTTTGGTCTACTGGAGCCTGTCTGTAGCCCAGTGTCAGCTACTGTGGCAATTTGGTGAGTGCGAAGGCTACTTGGTCCCATAGAGGTGTGTCCGAATTCAAAAAGAACTTTTGGAATCATGGTTACTTTTATTGTCAAGGATGGTGGTGGATCTAGGGGCCCCCTTTGGAATTTGATTCCATGCCAAATGAGGTGAGGCATGGCCTTTGGTTGTGCCAGGTTGACATTACCCCTTTGTCAAATTGGTGGGCCATCCTGCTGGGATCTTCTGTGTACCCTTTGGTGGTGAGAACATGAGATTCCTGTTTTGTTGTGCTTGTCATTGATCTGTTGGCAGACCCCTTTTTGGGTCTCTGGCACACCATCTCCAAGTGCCTGATTAGTTCACAATTAAAACATGCCAACTTGGCTGCTGGGCAGCCCTTCCGATCCATTGATGCATTGGGACATGAAGTCTTTCCACACCCTCTGCAGGGCTTGGTGTATTGTAGAGTTGGGGAGGTCTTGATTTTCTGGGACTGTCACTCATGGTCTGACCTTTGCATATTGGATAATGTAATGGGGTTTATAGTGCTGTAGAGATAAGGGGCCAACTTGTCCATCATTTCTAGCCTGACTAACCTGTCGAATTTCTGATCTAGAGTGGTGAGAGTAGTGGTTTCCGTCAATATTTTGCTCTGGTGTTTGACATTAGCAAGTCCTGCCACCATTTATCCTGCTACCATTTTGCTGGAGTAATTCACTTGCTAACTGCAGTTTGTTATGTTTGGGCAAGTAATTATAACCTTACAAAATTTGGCCCAACCTAAAAAATGTGTGATTGACTCCCCCTCTTTCTGTCTCATAGAGGGTAAGTTCTGCCTGTACACTTCATTGTGCAACCCCTTGACAGCAACGAGCCATATTTGATGTAACAGTTCTCACCCCCCACTAGGTTGAATAGCAACCTGTGTACCTCTAGGATACACGTCCTCAGCTTGTTCTGGATAACTGCTGTGTACATTAGTTTGCACATCTCTTTATAATGGATCCATGTGTCAATAAACATTGCCCAGTTGCCATCTGTTGTGTCTGGTCCTATTGTAGATTGTTCATGTTTTCTGATGTGTTTGGCTGGCTACAAAGTCCTTCCTTTTGTAGTGTGATGTTTTCCTTTTGTAGTTCAAAAAGTTGTATAAGCTGCAAATATTGTTAGTCCACAGCTAGTTTCATCTGCAAATTTCAAAGTCATCAGTTTGAACATTGGTATTTTTGCACTTCTAAAAAAAAAAAAAGATACTATTGACACCATGTAGAGTGTTTGTGTGACAGTTGCAACCTGTCCACTTTACCAGGCTTCCCACTAGCCTTCTTTATATTTGCATTGTTCACATGCATGCCATGTCTTGCCAGGTTAGTTCATTTCATGAATGGGTTACTGGTGTTCTTACAGATGTTCTTCTATATGAAACGGACGTCTATCCTACAAAGATATTCATACGTCACAAGCCAACCTTCACAATATCCAAACTTCAATTCCCACTGTCCATACAGTGTAAAGCAAGGGTCATCTGATGCCTACAACAATGTGCAAAAATCCTAAGTGGCACCCCAGATACATACCAACAAGAAATGATCAGCATCCAAGTACTCTGCAGAATGGCAACTACCCTGTAAACGTAACATCAACTTCTGCAGGCAGAAACAGAAGAGTGAAGGAGGAGGGATTGGAAAGGGTATGTTGTAAAAGATTCAAATGATCTGCAGCCCATACAAAATCAGGACAATATCCCCAAGCAGCTCAACTTTACGGAGAAATCTCTGCAGAGTCAAGACTAACACAGAGAACATGACGAAAAACTGTGCATTCCATTTCATGGCAAAGAATACAAAGGTGAAACAAGCTGATCCCTAAAACTAAAGCTAGAAGAACATTAAAAAGCTGTAATTAGAGGTGTGAAAATTAAATCAGGCATAGCTAACCATGTGTGGAGGGAAAACGGTGCTTACCAACAATTGTGGAATGAAGTAAAAATACTAGATGGAGAACAACACTGGAGAATCAGATGTCTGAAGTAATTGGTGCATATGTTTACCAAGTTATGAAGGCATTCTCAATAGGTCTAGTATAGAAATAAATGACATATGGGAGCCATTAATAAAGAAAGAAATGACGGCATGACTTCAGCAGCAGCATCAGAAAGAAAATGGAAGCCACAGAGAACGCAATCAAGGATGACAGTATCAGCAGCAGGCAGAATAGAACATTAGATTTAAAGCTAGGTTCTAGGTTCAGAATATTCTACCTCTGTAGATTAAATGAAGGGTCCAGTTTAAACTTCTCTCAAGTTTACCTGGATTGATAGACTGAAAAATTGTGATAATAACAAAGATGGAGACAATAGTTTGAATAAAAATAATGATAACTCCTCATCACAGAAATTCCTGCAGAAAATAGGTTTATTTCTTACCATAAATACAGAAAATGTTTTGAATATATTTCTTTTATTGCAAATCTAAAGGAAATTAAATGAGTATCCAGTTAATGTCTGTAAGCATCATTAATGTCAAACTAGCAATTGAAACTATCAACCTTAGTTGTAAAATCTGAAATCTTAAAATTCCAGAAATTTAAAATATCTCAAAGAAATTATTTAATGAATGCCTGTAATAAAAAAACAAAATAATGATTTCATAGTTGAACAAAGAATATCTCACACACAAAACTTCTGGAGTAAGGAGTTATTATTTACAGTCAGATTAATGACCTCTGCTTTGTTGTTATTATCACAATGTTTTAGGTGTTATGGTCTCTGGCCTTCTTCAGAGATGCCTGTGGATCAATGTAACCTTCAAGGAATTTTGAACTGAACCCTTTATTTAATCTATGGGGGTTTTAAATGCAGCTGTTATTGTTAGTTCTGTTTCTATCGTCTGTATTATCCACTCCAGGGTTGAATTCACGTTTACCATCAGCAAACTAATAAATTAATAATGCCTTAATATTCTAGTCTATTGTCCCATAGGACAATCCTGAAGCTAGAACTTGGAATCATAAAGCTAATGTTCTTATTAATTCCTTTTCTGCTGCTACTGCAGCCTCTCTGTTAAGCTTGGGTCACATTGCAACCATTTCTTTTTCTTTCTTTATTGATGGCTATATGGCATTTATTTCTATGTAAGTCCTACTGAGGAGGTTGTTATAACCTAGCAGATGCACTGATTCTTTCAAACATCTGATTCTCCAGTGTTCTCATATATTATGTATGGCAAGAAAAGTTTGCTCACCAACTCAACCATACCTGATTTCACCCATAATTACAGCCTTTTGATGGTCCTTCAGCCTTACTTTTAGGGATTAGTTGGTTTCACCTTTGTATTTTTTGCCACAACAGCAAAGAATAGAATACACAATTCTTGGTCATATTCTCCTGTGTTAGGCTACCATTCCCAAATATGCTGGTTAATTTCTCAGAGTATTCCAATTTGTCCATTACTACTGCCTTTGTCTGCTGGCAGTATGATGATGATGGTGTTAATCTATAGAGGTTTGATGGCCAATTTTTATTCCTTTATGATGTTTGCATTATGCAGCTTGGCCTTTTCTAATGCTTGTCACACTTCCCATTTTAGCTTATCTGCCTGGGCTTTAGGGGTCTTCAAGGCAACCTCCTCAACTGGAGCTATCTTATGTAAATATGAAACTTGCTAGATGGTTGCGTTAAAGTTAATAATAAAAATGGTAGAAAAATCTAATTTTAAAACCTAATTTGGGCAAGGTCTTACCCATATCAACTGGATTTAAGTTATATGCAGAAAAATCAATTTGCTGTGATAGTGAAATAAAATTTAGAGCCTGAAAATAATTAGAACACATTATCAAATTTTTACCAGAAAGATAGGCAGGAGTAAGATTTAATTAAATAATTATCAATATCATTAAACATTTTAGCCGGTTTCAATAAGAATACTTTTTAACAGTTTCTATGATTTTATAGATACTTTTCCCCTTCATTTTAAATATCAGATTGCTCAATAAATTTCAAGAATAGATGCAAATATAAATTTAGAGTAGCACATGTAATGATATACAGCAAACAATTTTTAGTTAATTTTTTCCATATAAAATACATTTCAGAGTTAAAATAAAACACTAAATTGATAATTATGTATCCATTTTGATATGACATGTCATATATATGTTAGATATATCATTTTAAGTCATTCAGGAACTACAAGTATACTACATTATTCCTGGTAGTTCAAACTTGAAATTCCTTGTAGTTGGCAAATCAAATGTTGCAGATGATCTGTTGTGAGAGTTTTTATTTCTTGCATTTATCCATATAAATGGTTTTAAAGAGGGAATCAATTGTGTGTCAAGTATATCTATTTTGTTTCTATTTATCTATCAGAAAGTTGGTAATGTTGGAAAATATTCAGACTGATCAGTGATTAATAAATAATTCATAGGATATATTACTGAATTAGTACTTACTCATTTCACTTGGTCTAGAAAAATTAATTTCCCAAATCTTTAGAACCCTAGATGTTACAATAATGCAAATTATTGCTTTTCATTTGAGGATATAACAGATATTGTTAACTGACAATGTAGCATATAATTCCAGATATCTATATTTTCCTTTAGAGTTGCTGTGTTTCATTTTTTATGTTTATTAATGAATAAAGAAATGAGTATAATATAGTTCTTAAAACAACATTTAGTTATATAAAAACATATGTGCACATTGATAGATGTTTTTAATGACTCCAGCAATCTATATAAAAGAATTAAATAATATTTATGACTTTTACTTAAAAAATCATTTCTTGTTAGAAAATTGAAAAATACTTACAAATATTCATGAACTATATGACTACAACTAACATATCTACAAATATACATGATCATTTGAAATTATGAACAGACATTAAGAATAAAATTATATTTTGTCAACATGAACAAGCAATGTATATGTATGTGAATGTAATGAAGTTTTTCCAAAAATGTACAGATCTTAAAATTTTGTTAATTCATAAAAATTTAGGTGTAAGAAAAACATGATTCACTATAATAAGTACAATACATATCATTTCACAATGCCTCATAATAAGGGAGCAAGGAATTGTCAGATTTTGACAGTGGGTATATTGTCAGTCACTTTGAAGGTGAAATAAAACAATCGGTAAAAATTTTTAGATTGTCACTTCTACTTTATGCAGTGGACTGCCTGATTAAATAAATTCGTCAATAAAAGGAAAGAAACTATTGTGTGTCATTCAGATTAATCTGTCAAAAAAGTGAGTGACAACGAGCTGGAAGTTGAAAAAGAAAAGGTAGATGAGTTAAAAACAATCCAAGAAAAGCAATATGGTTTCTTTTTTTACAGAATTATGAAAGAGCAGGCAAATTAAAGCCACTTTTTAAATTCAACATTCACCCGAATAAAGAGTGGACAGTTGTAATGGTATTAGAGTTTCAGTGTACAATCACCTTTGCATATAATTCAAATGTTTAGTTTTTAAATAGCATGTGTCTCTAGATTAACTATCCAAGAATTTTATTTGAAATGCTTGCAGCTATCAAACAAAAGATTTTTGGTGTAGGGAATCATTCAAAATTACTGGAATATGTAGGAACATTATTTCAAAACATACCCATTCTGTAGGAAGGACATCTCCAGATAATCACTGAGAATTATTTGAATAAACAAGAAAGTTGAGCTACATATTGTACAGCAAAAAAAAAAAAAGAAAAAAAGAAGCATTATGTAACACATGGCTAACTCGGTCTCCTGACAAGAATCCTACTGAACATGTCTAAGTAAGTTTGGATTGTGAACGAAAATTTGTATTTTGAATGTAACTTTCCCAAGAAAATAGAGCAGATTTGATATGTAAAAGAGTAAAAAATTAAAATCTGCTCATAGAATGTTCAAATTTTATTTTGACCAATATTCTTGTATTGTTTAGTATTCAGCAGCAGAATTGTTAAATAGCAAGATTTCAACAATATATTATTGGTATTCACTAAACTGGGTTTAGTTTAGCACAAACACGCATGTGGGTCACCCAGTGAAAATCAAGCTCACTACAATGGTAATCATCTGCTAGTTTAATTGCTAGTCATAATGAGGCATCCACAAACTATTTTATGTGAGAGAGAGAGAGAGAGAGAGAGAGAGAAAGAGAGAGACATTGTTTGTGAAATGAGAGAGTTGCATATTTCTTCACTATCACCAATGGTTTCTGTTCAAGCTCAAGTGAAAGCTATGGTTTTGGAGATAAACAAGATATTTCCAGTAAGAAAATTGAAACAAAGTTACATTTTTCAATTTAGTTTTATATATGCACATTCCTATTTCTCTCCAATACCTAAACTGATTTTAAAAGATACCAATATGATATTCAGCTTCAAAACAAAAGGGCTGTCTGCTATCAAGATTTAGCAAGCAGTCAAACTATTAATGAGTTTAATGCAACCTAGATGTCTCACTATTAATGCAACCCAGATCCCAAATTAAGATAATTAAAAAAAAACAAAAAAAAAAAACAACTGCAAATTTTCAAGTTCTAATTTCTTTTTCATCTGGAGAAAAATTGTGTACACGCACACAAACATGAATGCTTCCCTTGAAATGATAAAGAAACTAAGATATTAATGTAGGAATCATGTAAACTGAACAGAATTACTACGAAATATACAAATCTTAACATGCAGATGTTAAAGTTTTACCAAATTCAAATTTCCCATGAGTGAGTAAGTAAGTGTACTTACCATTTCAAAGTATACCTATTCTCAAAGGTATTCAAAAGTATTATTTTTTGTCCCAATATTGATGTTTTGCTTTTAAGATATTCCAAAATTCAGTTCAGAACAAAAGTTTTAAAGGATGGCTTTAGCTACAGTTTAGTTCAGCATTCTATATATTTTAGTTGAACAAATTATTAGATATTTTACTGCTCATCTTTGAAGAACATCTTTAAATCTTAAATACATTATTTTTTTAAGAACAAGACTCAGCATAAGTTTCCATAAAACAAATTTCTAAAGTTAAAAAAAAAAAATCAAAAAGGTAATTTTTGAGGTCACTTCAAAACTATTGTCAGAATGAATTTTTTACACAACTATTTTACATTTATATATTTTTTTTTTCAATCATTATAATAAAGGAATATTGAACAAAAATACACTTTTCATTTAGATTTTTTTTAACATTGTTTTAAAAAATTGTCAATATTTGTTTACAAAATCTTTTAAAATTTTGAAGATAATTTTCAAATATGAATTTGGGTAAAAATACCTAATTATCATGCAATATGTTTATTATATGCATCTATTCTTGAAAGAAATTTGTTAGAGTTGAAATTGGAGTGCCATTTCTTACATACTGGCTCTCCTTTACTCTTCCAGCTCTAAACAAGTTAAAACAGGAGGTGAGAATAGCAGTGCAGGTGCTCACCTGGGCGGCTAGGCACAATAGGAACAGGGGGAAGATCCCTACGTGAAGGTGTATATCCCACTGCTTCGGAGGCCCTATCTGGAGATCTGCCATCCTCTTTTGGTTCCCGGCGAACTGATGGTTTCTTTATACAACATCCCATCTTAAGGAGCAGGAATGAGATGCAGAGGTAGTGTGGGGTTCCTAGTTATGTTACCTAAAAAAAATAAAAATGAATTTAAAATACTTTGACATTTAAGACTTGCATTTAATTGTGAATAAAGTGGATTATTAGTAAATAGAAATAAAGTATTTGGAAGGCTAATGTAAATAAATTATAAACTGACTGGAAAGGATATAAATATGTATTACTTGAAATTCAATCTGAATTAAGTACACAATCTGAATATTTAAAAGGCTGTTATTTGGCCACAAGGTGAAGAGTTTTCTTGTAGGAGGAAACATTTAACTAATTCTGAGTTTAAAATTAATTATTAAAAGAATTACATTTTTAGAGGTACCTGTTATAGAGCAATGGCTTGTCAGATAAACTTGTAAATCATAACCCTAGGGGTTTAAACCTTACTGAATGTTCTGCTATTGTAACATTATGCCAGACTAAACTGAGTGAATAGGAAATAGTATGCCATAATGAATGAAATAGTACAGTTTTATATTTTTCATCGATGCCAGGTCAATGTTCAGGTAAAATACCTGATTTTCAAATGCTGATTTTTAAAATAAAGCAGGCTCTCTCTCCAAAGCATGAAGCAAAGTTTAGTAAATACCAAAAAGAATTACAATTTCAGAAAAAAAATTAAATATTCTACTTGCAGAATCCACTATGTGTATCTTTGCCATAAAAACATAGTTTATGTTGATAAACACAAAACACATTTAATAATTATAACAAACATTTCAACATACGTGTTTATAATATTGAAAATTGATATAATTTGTTAAAGCTTTAACTTAGTCACACATAAAAATGACAGCAGACTAATTTTTAATTAAAAAATGCATAATATTTTCTGTTAAGCCATCAATAAAAATCCTTAAAATATTTCGAAACTTTGTACAACCGAGGTTACAGAATTCATTGTAATTTTTACTATAATCTAAGTTTGGGCTGTTGTTAAAAAGAAAAAATTAAAAATGTAATTATTTCTGATATAATCCCACTCTTCAAATTTATTGCTATTTATGTTTATTATAAGAATACACAAGATACAATCTACTAATGCACCAGGCCTACTTAGCAAATATGTCATCATATAAGCTGTGGGAGTCCTGAAGGCACTTACACATAGCTTTACAGAATCTTAAAATTATCCTTCCAAATTAAATTGATACAATTTAATAATTCTCTCTTTATAATCCATATACCTTTATAAGGCTTTTATAAAAGAATTCATAAAAAAGAAAAAAAAAAAAAAAAAACAGTGAGTATTCAAATCAATTTGATTCACAGAAAATTGTATTTATTTGCATGAGTGACAGAGTTGGTGTTTATTAAAGATGTCATAATACATTCAGCCTCTACCAATATCTATACAAGCAAACATTTGATTGATCTTTGGTGATATTAAAAACTATCCACCTAGATTTACATTGATTTTGTGAAAGCAGTAATATATTTACACTATTTACATTGTTTGGACTGTTGTCCTCATCTTTGTTGCCATATTCATGATGTTTCAGCTGGCCTTATTTAGGTGATTGGAATTTCAAACTGAACTCTTTATTTCGTCCACCAGACTAGATTGTTCTAGTTCCATGTGCCATGCCTCTTCCAGATGTCTCAGTATTAGTTATCTCCTTTTAAGTTAACTCTCCAAGTTTTTGTCCACCTCTGCTATAGCCAGGTATTGAACTCACAACTCAAGTCAACCAATGCTTTTATCCACTGGGCCATGTGTCCTTGAGGACATCATTGTATGAATTTTTGGGATTTATAAACTTAATGTCTCAGTAACATTTTTCACCAGACCTCATATTACAGTTTTGTCGTTATTATTGATTTTTTTCTAGCACTCCATATTACTGGTTCCCATATTGTATTCATTTCTATGTTTGGCTGGCTTAGGATATTTTTGTGGCCTAGCATATGTGCTGATTCCTTAAGTTTTTGTATTTTCCAGTGATGTACTAATATCTCAAATAGAGCATGGGTTCAAGACATCCATATACTGCAAGCTAACATTCACCGGATAATACCTCAACTTCAACTCCCACCACCCATACAGTGTAACAAAAGGTATCATCCGCTGTTTACAACTTTGAGCAAAAGTCATATGTGGTGACTCAGAGACATATGAACAAAAAGTGGTCAGAATAAGCAGTATACTACAACATAACAGCTGCCCTGGGTACATGACAGCAGCTGCAACAAACCTGGATAGAAGGGTGCAAGAGGATAACAACACTCAGAAAATAGCCTTGGTCTGCCTACCCTATGTGAAGGGATTATTGGGAAAGATACAAAAGATCTGTGGTTCATATAACATCAGGATGACCTTCAAAAGTGCTTCAACACTTTGCAGATACCTCTTCCGAGTATGACCTTCCACAGAGGAGAACATGATTAAAGACTGTGTGTACACCATCCCATGCAGCTGTGGTAAGAAATATAAAGGAGAAGCAGGCTGTCCTCTTAAGATAAAACTGCAGGAATGCCATAAAGCCATAACACGAGGAGAAATAGAAAAATCAGGCATAGCTGACCATATATGGAGGGAAAATGTAGATCACTGTCCCCTGTGGGGTGAGGTTGAAATATTAAGAATGTCACTGGAAAATATGAAAACTTAAGGAATCAGTGCATATGCTAGACCACAGAAATCTCCTAAACCGGCCAAGTATAGAAATGAATACAATATGGGAACCAGTAATAGCTAGAGGAAAATATAAAAAAAATTAAATATGAGCTCTGGAAAAAATTGTTACAGAGACATTAGGTTTAAAAGTGCATACACTGATGTCCTCAAGGCTCAGTAGATAAAAGTGTTGGTTGAATCCAGTGTCTTAAGCCAAAAGGGTTGTGAATTCAATACCTGGCCAGCTACAACTTGGAGAGTTGAGTTAAAGGGAGATAACTGATGCTGAGACATCAGTATATAAGAGGTTTGGCACATGGAACTAGAACTACCCCAGTGGATGAAATAAAAGGTGCAGTTCAAAATTCCAATCACCAAAATGTCATGAATATGGCAACGAAGATGAGGACAACAATGTAAATAATTACAATACCTCATCTTAGAAATATAGACAGATATTGTATTATATATGACTTGAAGCTTTTAACAACCAGATTAATTTCATGCAATTTTTGGAATAAATATTTTAGAATTTGACACATTAGCTATAGATTCTCTTAAACATGACTGATTTTTAAAAATAAAGAAACAGTTTTATTGGATTTTTTTTTGAAAAATATATAAAAATGTAGACAAAGTTGCTTAACAGATAACTTTTATTCCTGCAAACTAAAAACAAAATTATAATTTTCTGTGTTGGCTGATTGATAAAAGTGGCCAATGCTTCCAACCATAATTCTACTTTGATTCCATAACCAAGAATTCTTAATCCTGAGGTTACTATGGAAAGACATTGTTGGTTCCAATTTGTACAAAGGAATGACTGCAAAATACTTCCCCCACCCCGATTTATAAGTGTAAAACCACACAAATGCATGCTGGGATTTCTTCCTAGCCAATAAGATAGACCACTTCTCAGTCTCCTTATCTATGCTATGTTTGTTAATCCGAATCTACTTTCGTGTGTCAAAATCAATTTTTAGTTTGTAAATTTTTTTACCTTATTACTGTTGCTTTGTT
Organism: Acanthosepion pharaonis; assembly: GCA_903632075.3. Classification (NCBI taxonomy): domain Eukaryota; kingdom Metazoa; phylum Mollusca; class Cephalopoda; order Sepiida; family Sepiidae; genus Acanthosepion; species Acanthosepion pharaonis. Next base: position 1,562,724 of record CAHIKZ030002423.1, on the reverse strand, counting down.
TTGCATATATTGTTTGCTTGTTCCAAATTATTTTTGCTTTGTTCTTTACAAACTTTGTTAATTCTGTTTGTTGGGAAGTTCTGCCATTTACATTTAACAATGGCCATTATTTCTACAGACATGTAGCATATAAAGCTACATTTAATAACTGGGATAAAAAGTATCTCCTGTTACAGTATTACAAATGCTTTTAGTAATCATATTAGTTTTACTGAGTAAAATTTATAATTTTATAATGTAAAAATTAATTTTAACCTTCATTATAACCTATTTTGCATGAATTATTTGTTTTTTGTTTTTTATACTTCAAAAATAAAAGTAAAAGAATTGTTGAGGAGTCATTCTCCAACAATTTCAGTTAAAATAACAATTGCAGAAAATATTTCTCTCTCTAGCACTGTAGACATTACTTTCTTGGCACTCTTATTGGGACAAGAGCATATAGTGACCTTTACAAAAACCATAATTAAGAAAAATAAATGCCAGCACAAGAGAAGCAAAGATCAAAAAAAAACAAAAAAAAAAATCCAGATACAACCAAAGAACTATTTTACATAAGGAAGCTATAGTAATAATAGTAGCAGTTATAGTATTTACTCATCTGACACCAGTTGGAGAACCAGAATAAATATTTAATGGCATGAAAATCTCAAAATGTAAAATAAATATACTAATAATTATACTATTTTAAGAGTACAAAGATCACTGAGTAAAAGGCAGAAAATGTTTTACATACATGCAAAATATATAATTAAACCTGTTTGCTTATAACCAGATATACTTGCAAACTTTATATCACAGCAAAGTAAGAAAGGTTCAAGAAAACTTCTGTACAGTAACCTAATGAGGAAAAATAAATTAATAAAAATTTTAAAAGAGAAAGTGTTTGTTACTCACATGATGAACTAAAAAGAACTGACACCATAGCAAAGCTAATATACAAAGCTCAATGTTTGAATGTCTGCTTGAAAGCCCCTGAATACTGCTAATACTATTTTACAGCCTATTCAAATACTGCCCCCCACAACCACCACCAGAAACGACTGTAGCACAGCAGGGCAATGGAAACAGACTTGGCCTGTGCAATGTCAGTTATCATTCCTTTTATAGACTATATGCCATATTGGGTTATATGTTTCATAAACTTATAAGTAGAACTAGCAGATCTTTCTAGCATATGAAAACTTTGAATTTATTCATTCAAATTGTGTTGAGTAGTACATTAAAATGCTGTCACTGAGGGAGAGGAAAAACATTTTTCTTTTCATATTTTTGCTGCAAATGAAAAATGGGTATGAATTCATTTAACAAAAAAAAAAAAAAAAAAAAATCAAAAGTTAGTGAATTTTGTTTTTGCTTTTAAAGAAAGAATATTATAATCAATATTTTTATATGACGAAACATTTCTGAAAATGTTCATGAATGGTATTTAGTCATTTCTATATCTAGGCAAAAGACAAAGGATTGCATTCTGCATAAATTTGTCTTTAAAATATGAAAAGCTAGGAAATGTAAAACAAGACAGAATGACTGAAGGTTAACATTCCAGGAGAACATGAAAGATGGAATGTGAATGTTGTAAGGATCACATCACTGAATGATATCCTGGAGAGAATAGAAGAATGAAAGAAAAGTCAGATTACAAATCAGAAAAAGACAAGATGAAATGCATTTGCAGATAATGGCAACACTCAGTTTCTGGTGAAATTGAAAGTTGAGGCATTCAATATGTAAATAATAGTATAAGGTAATGCTAAAATGTGCACAGCTTAGCCAAGAAGTGTACATTCTATTCCATATATTCATCTTGCAGTTCAACAAATTTGACGCATAAAAACCCTTCAAGAAATGAAAATTTGATGTTAATTTTAAGAAGTGAACCAAGCCAAGAGCCTTTCACCACTCCCTTATAGTGTATGTATCCACACCAGAAAGTACTGAAATAGATTAAATTTATTGTGACAGAGAGAGAGAGTCTGGGAAACACACATACACATATTTTTTTTAGTGAAATTGGAGTAGATTTGAATAGCGAAATTAAATCAGAGCATTTTGTTTACTGATGGGGAAATCTGATCTTGGGCAGAAGTTGTACCCATTGAATCTGAGTCATTAGAAGACAATGGGAATGGTTGAAATAATTTTTATCAATTAAAAATTGAAATAGAGCTGAGTAAGCTAGAAGGAACTTTGGAATTCACATGATTTTGGCTGAAGCAGCCAGAACCCCGTGATAATCGTGTGCAAAGTAGTATGGCCGAAAGTCAGTTATAACCAGCCAGGTTTATCTATATAAACGCGTAAAAAAGGCAGACTGGAGAAAATTCTGAAAAAGGCAGAAGAGAAAAATTGAAGAGAAATTGGCCTGGGCGAGCGTTGGGAGGAGGAATGCCACTATAACTAAACCATGCACAGTAATCTTTATCCCTCTATCACAAGAGTCATATATCGTTCACATACACTCTCTTTGCGTCTAGAATCGAGTGTACGAGTTTTTTTACTTTTCTTTTCTGTAACCCATTTCTCTTCTCTACTATTCTTTTCTGCTATATAAAAGACATTAACAATTCAACCACTGAATCAATGTTTGTCCGGCTTTCTGCAGATATTAATTTATTTTTTTTTTTTTGCTGCATTCTAAATTTCTTAGCGCAGACTCCCCAGCTGTGTCTACATCTTCAGTCGACCGTGAATGGATGAACATCACTTCTGCTTTCTGGATCAAACAAATCACAACGTGGGCAGGAAGCAGGATTAAACCAGCGGACGTCGAATAATCTACAGATGCTCAGGGGACCTATGGCCACTCCCTTAAGTTCGGTTAGGACCGAGTAGACACCTCAACCCAGAGAGTAAGACGCTGGAGGTTGAGGGGCTGGGGCGAAAGTGTTAGATTATGATAGTAGAAAATGCTAGATCTTAGAGCAAGTTGTAAGAAATCATAATCATTAAGTAGCACTGAAACAAAAAGTAAGAAGAAAAAAAGGATAGTGAAATAGTAATGTTCTGGGAAAAACAAAAACAGTTTCAATGGTCCACAGCAAATAACGAACAGTTGGTTTGAAGAAAATCCAAGACATTCATTAACTTGAAAAATCTCAGTAATATATACCAAGAACCATATAGACTACTTGACCGTCAATAAATGATTTAGTTAGAAAAGAAATTTTGCATTCTGAAATATATTCAGGTACAGGTTATAAGAGTGATAATCTCCAAGTTACAAGCAAACTAAGATTACAAAAATTAAAGAAACCTAAATCATTACTGAAATTGAAATATGAGAAACTCTACAGTGACTCCATTCACAAACAAGCATGAAGCTTTAGAACATAGCATTAGGGATTCAAAGTGGAATATCTTGAAGGAAGCATGAGTTACAAACTGCAAGTCATCTGAAGATAGAACTGAATGATGAGTAAAATTAACGTAATGAAGAACAAAACAGACAAGAAATGCTACAGAGTATATAAAACTGAACAAAACCATTGAAGCTAAGTAGAAACTGGCTACAGAAGAAGTGTGCAAAGATAACAAAAACTGAATGTCACAAATGCAGTGGACATGGGATAATTAAAGGAATAACAAGACAGAAAACATTATTTACCAGAATATATAAAATCTACAGAAGGAATGAACATTATGGAAAAAGAAAAGTTATTGCAATGGTGGAATGACAACACAAAACTCATTCATGAAAACAGAGGAGAGAAAACTACAATAGAAGCATGCAGGGTCTAGTGATACTAAAATCTTAAGTGAGAACAGCAATTGCCAAGAGGAACAAAACAGCAGAAGCAGAAGAGGTTGTCACAGACACTGGTACATGAATTTGGGATTGATAAAATTACTGAAGTAAGTATACAATTTTGGTGAATTTTTTAGTGCTGCCCAATAACCAGGTGTGAATGAATGTAAACTACATCTAATAATCACCTTGAGGAGCCATATAACAAAAAACTAATCATTAAGAGTCTAATGAATAGAACTTGTAGCAGAATCAATAGAATAATATGGTGTTATTGAAGATGCTACAACAAGAAATACTACTTTCATGATCAGAATGCTACCAGAACAAGCAATATATATGAAGGAAGATCTAAACCTGTGTTTTGTAGATCACATGTAAAAGACATAAATAATCTGTAATTTGTATTAGAAACAAATGGCTTATGCATGAATAAACTGAGTTCAACAAAAATGTGTTTTCTCATCAGATTTACTTAACCTGTACAGTGAGAAGATTTAAAGAGAATTAATGAAACTAACATAAGATTATATTTGCAAATAATAAATTAACAAGATGGGATATGAAGATGGCACTGTTGATGGCAAACTAAGAAGGAAAACTGAAAGAACTATCAATAAAGTAGGTACCTAAAGATTTGTTAAAAAGATGAACATACATGATGAAAAACTGCCTCAAACTTAATTAAAACAAAGTTTTATAATCAAAAACTTTATACTATTAAGAGGAAAGACCAAAGGATTCTGTGATTATTAAATTATAGTTTTTAATCCTTTTTAGAACTTTCAAAATTTTAGTTAAAAATTATTTTTTTCTTGTGTCAGTGGGTAACCATATATTAGTATAGGAAGTTTTAGCATCTTTTTGCAGTGATAAACACACATTGTTGGAGTTTTTCTTCTTCAGCAAATAATAATTATTATTATTATTATCATTAGGTTGGCAAAACAGTGTTATGGCAAAAAAATCTCTTAACTCCCCAATGTGGCTTCTGCAACTCTGGGCCGCAACCTCAAGTAACTCCTGTGGGCACTTGTATTTATGGGTGTCCCTTTCTACTGGTATGGTGAGGGTGCATAAGGGGGGTTTATGCAAATATCCTAAAATTCAACCAGTCTCTTTCTTTTGTTTTCCATTTCACACTTCCAATTTTGGAAGATTCCCCCCTCCTTCGGGAGGAGCCATTCTATGATGCCAGCCTTCCTGATGTCTTCTCCTGCCTTCATAAATGCTCATTCTGTTTACACAATTAAAATTTTTTCTTAGGGAAATTTTGGCTGATAATTTTCCCAGTATGTGGACATTCACACCTTTCAACAGACGACTTTAACCTCTGGCCATAAACCTGCCAGCTGTGTCTCACTGAATAGTAACAATCATATTGTGTAACTTTTTCAACATGTTCTCAATATCCTGGAGAAATTAATCTCTTTCTGACAAAAAAAAAAACAAAAAAACAAAAACGTTTTCTTTAACCCTTTTCGTCCATATGCCATGTTAAATAATGTTACAATTAGATCAAAATCAAGCCTGACACAGAAATTTAAAGGTGTATAGGAATAGTGAAAGTTACCTAGCAGAAACTAAGTTACTAAGGAATTAAAAATTAAGTTAAGAAAAGATTGGATTTCTATGCAATGTCTGTGTATGGCAATGAAGGCTGGAAAATTATCACAAATGAAATGAAGTAACCAAGATGTTGTTCTGAAAATTTTAAGAATATCAAGAGCATTGTATGAAGAATATGGGAATTTTAAGGAGAATAAGAACTACAAAGTGCTGATAATCAGAAAAAGATGGTAAAAAATTTTGGGACCCATAAGAAAAGAAATCTTTAACATTCACACGACAAAAGAAAGTGACAAAAAGCAACTTGTTATTTGACAAGTCTGAGCAAATGGATGGAAGAATAAGTATCACCACAAAGATAAAAAAAGGTCATAAAAGAGAAAGTATTGCTGAGAGCAAAAATTAGGAAACTGTGGTGAACCATGATCTCTCATGTCTTGGTATATAGAAAGAATGGAGATGGTTGAAAAATACTTTGAGATGAATAAATTGTTGTGAAGGTTTAATTTACACTGTACAGACCTTTTGCTGGTGTAGACCTGTGTTTAAATCTAAATTACTGTAATCTAAAGTCATTAATGAACTTTTGGGGGAATGGAGGTATTTTTATGTAAAGGAATTAATGCTTCAGTCATTAAGTTATATTTGACATTTTGTTAAAGAAAAAAACAGTTATCAGGTTACTTCTTTCTTTGGTGCATATTATTTTCTTTATTGAAAACCTTTTTTTCTTTTAGCTGTTGTTTGCAAATTACTGATAAAAATAACTCAAAATTTACATTATGATGAGCATTCACAGTTCAAAAATTTTCTCGTATAATATTGAGATATACATTAAATAATTTTAAACTATTGAGAAAAAATCATTGCTGATATTGTCTTATCTACTATCTATATTTCTCATGTTGTCTGTCTGTATGTCTGTCGTGGGCGTTGTTACCTCGCCCAGGCCGCATTTCTCACCCGATTTCGCGGTTTTCAACACAAGTTTGCAAATGGCTGCCAGAAGGACATGATGGAGCCCGATTTTTGAGTTCGAATCAGGTTCCAAAAAAATCGATAATCGAAAAAATTCTGCTTACAGAAGGAATGATTGCATTTCAAATCAAATTTGACACCCTCTTAGAGTCTACCATTAGAAGTGTTGTCCAGAAGTTTCATGACCACGGACCCCTAAACAGCGCCGAAAATCGATAAAACCCAAAAACCGATACGCCCAGATTGCGTCTGAACCGCATGTCGGTTTTTAGCGAAAACCGAGCGAATTTGTGAAGAGGCCATTGAGAGTCATCATGTGAAGTTTCAACTCTGAGCGCCCCCCCCAAGAGAGTGCAAATCAACAATCAGTCAACCCTTAAAAATGTTTTCTTCGTTTTTTTTTTAAAACTGATTGTATTGTGTTTATTTTGTTTAGTTCTTTTTTCGTAACAGATTTAATGTTTACTATAGAGCTTAGAAAAAGTTGGCAGTGTGATATAGGCAAGAAGTAAGGCATGTAACAACATCAGCACGGCAAAGGACACTCCTCTAAAGGCAAGGAAGGGCAAAAATATTTTAAGTCAAGTGATAGCGATTGCTGTATTAGTCGTACTATTTTTGAATCAAGCATGGGCAATGCCGGGCCATGCTGTTAGTCAGGCATAAAACTGTACAAGAAACATTTAACATAAGAGCTAATTAAGACAAATATTACAATTTTTAAACTGAAGCAAATAAGTTTTTTGTCAATTGAATTTTGAACATTGTGCAAGTCAACTGAAAAATTACTGTTATCAAATTGATTATGATTTGAATGAAAATATATTTTTCTTACTTGCAGATATACTGAAAAAGAAATTCTCTCTACTAATTTACTTTTTATATAATTTGTTTATTATTATGCTTAAAGAGGCATAGTCAATAAAAAAAAAACTTTTAGTAATACAGTTCAAAGAAAGCTGTCCTTATGTATATATTTCCTACTTTTAAGATTGAACCAAAAATTTTCTCATAGCATGATGAAAAAGGCCTCAAACTTGATAAAAAAAAAGTTTTATCATCAAAATGTTTATGTTGTTATTAAGATGAAGGACCAAAGTACCTTTTGATTTTTTATTAAATTTTTTAATCTTTTCTAGCACGTCTGAAATTTTGGTTAAAAATCTTGTTGTTTCTGAATCAGCAGGTGGGCCAAAGATTTTTATGAAATTTTCAGAACTTATTCACAAATGATGAATTTAAATTATTTATATATATATATATATATATATATATATATATATATATATATATATAAAAAAAAGAAAATTTTGGTAAACTACTGCTTTTTGGCAAAGTATTCAAGATGAATTGGTTAAGCATCTTACCTTTCACGACCTGTTCTCTGATAAACAATATAGATTCTGTCTTCCCTGATCTACTGATGTGCTTATGCCCATCACTGAATACATATATCAAGCTCTTGGTAACAAAGACAAAGCTTGAGCTGTGGCTCTAGATATCTCAAAGGTACTGGTCTTCTACATAAGCTTCAGGGCTATGGTATTACAGGATGATTGGTTGATTTAACCCAATCATTCCTATCAAATCGTGAAATGAATGTCCTTCTGGACAGGCTTGCTTCCAGATCCTTTCACATGAACACGGGTGTCTCCAGGGCTCTATCCTGGGTCCAAGCTGTTTCGGATCTTCATCAATGATCTTCCTGATTTCATCAGTTCCCAAGTAGGCATTTATGCAGATGACACCACCATTTACTCCTGTCTCAATAGGAAATCTGTCAGAGCTGACAAAGTTAACCTGGCCACTGCTCTTGAAAAAGACCTCCAATCAGTGGCTAACTGGGGCAGGAAATGTCTTTAAATTTTAATGCCTCCAAAACTAAACTGCTCTCATTTAACCACCATAGAGAAACTTCCCTGTCCGTCATCAGCAGGTTGATGCTTGACTCCTGGAGAGTGTCTCACTGTGCCTTCTTGACTTGAATTGACTTGTAATGGAACAACTACATTGAATCAATAGCTGCCTCTACTGCAAGAAGGTTTTTCTCATCAGAGTCAATCTTGCTCATTTACAAATCTACCATTTGACCATGCATTGAATACTGTTGGCATATCTAGTCTGGTGCTTCTGCTATTCATTTTGAAGTTCTTGACAAAATTCAAAGAAGGATCTGCAATGTAATTGATCCTGATTTGTTATCTCAACTTGTCACTTTTTCACAGACATGATATGGCTTCCCTCTGTTTTTTCTACAAATGTTTTCATGGCAACTACTCTAATGAGCATTTTTCCCATGGTGCCCTGACTACATGAAATTAAGCGTGCTACTAGATTGGCATCTAGGTCCCAACCTTTTACTGTTGGAATAGTTAAATGTAACTGACAGTTCTACTCCAACAGTTTCATTTCTCGCACTTCCCGAACAAGGTAAACTCCTTTTCATTTACTTGCTTCCCTGAAAACTACAACTTAAATGCAATATCAATTGCCATCTTCTGTTGTCTTGAACCCCGTTCATTTTTTATCCTTTCCTCAATCCCCAATATATCTAGTCTTTTCTCCCACTTCCACTCTCTGTAATCCTCTATGTACAAGTGGCATTCCTACTTTGCTTGAGGTGAAATGAAATGATAAAAAAAAAAAAAAAAAAAAAAAAATTAATTTTTTTTTACTTAATTTTATGAAATTTTGAGAAATTAAAATTTCAGGATCTTCATATTTACATTAGTTAAAAGCAAGATTTCTTGGTTAATTTAAATCATCAATTTATTTTTATCAATCAGAAACACCATTTACCAAAAATTTGCTCTGAATCATAAAATAAAAAAAATGCAATAAAACTATGACATTATTTAATTTGAAAAACTTAATTGCTTTTATAAATAAGTTATCTTAAGGACACTATTGTCCTAAGGAAAATTTTTTTTGATAGATAATGAATTTCTATAAGAACAGTTTCATTTTTAAAAAAATTAAAAAAAAATTTATTGTTTTAAATTTTTAAAAATTCTGTATTAATTTCAGAGGTTTTGATGATATTATTAAATGAAAACTATATTTAGTAATCACAAAGCTTAATACAAATCATTAAACACCAATATTTTACAAATAATTTTGAAATTTTTTTATTGTGCTGTTTTTTTAAATACAGGTGATCATACATAACATTATCAGAAAATAGTGATGATTTTTAAAAAAATTTCTAAAATTAAATAAAACATTAAATTACAGAGAATATTTTACTAAATTTTTAAGATAAAATTATATATAAAAAGCACTCATATTTTTATTTCAATTATGTTTTACAGATAAAGTCTCCATAGAGCAACATTAGATATGTCATCATCTTGTCAAACATGTCAACATAGCTACTGTCAGCTAAAAACACAGCTATTGGATTAAAAATGATTTTCTGTGAAATTTTAAACTTAAAGTAAATAATATTTGTTTTAAATCAGATTAATTATACTTTAAGTTAGCAAATATTCCTTAAATATTGTTTCAAGTATATTTTATTTTTTGGAAGATTTTTTAATAAAGAGAATTACATTTTGATGAAAATAATTAAAAATGCTATTTTAGCAACAAAAAAAATTCCTTTCAGTCAATTTAAAATGAGTCTTTGAAATACAGCAAAGTATTTTGCTTATTGAAAATATTAAATTCAATCTGTTAGCTTGAAATTAAAACTGAAATAAAAGCTGTAGGTATTTTTTTTCTGTTTTTTTTTTGTGAAGGTACCTAAAGTTATTGTTACGATTACTGCACTGAGAAAGGTAAGAAAAACATGACCAAAATTTAATAAAGATAGATTGTTTTATGTTAATTCTTTTAAGGACAGGTATTTCTTACCTGTATAAGTTTAATATTTTCAAAATAAAAATTGATATAGTAAGAAATTTTCACTCTCCATAAGAAAATTTTTTTTTAAATAGTTATTTACTCACATCCAAGGTTAGTGTTAAAAACTGAATTTTCACATTTTTTGACAGGAAAATTCTTTTTATTTGAAAGAGGAAATGGAAGAATGTTCCTACTCCCATTTAAGAATTGGGCCACATTATATATATATATATATATATATATATATATATATATATATATAAAAAATTTATGATGATCCTTATTGATATTATTTATATTATAAAAGTTGCTTTACCTGTATCAAGATTTTCCATCCATTAAAACAAATACATTTTCTTACATGTTTAATTGCAACTCTAACTTTCACATACAAAAGAGCTCTTAATGAAGTCATGTTGAAAGAGACACTCTCTTTTTCACCACACACTTTTTAATTACATTAAAAAAAAATTCAAGTACATTTTGAAGAGATATTTCATTTAGGTATGATTTCTCAGAAAATTAGTGATAACATTTAAAATTTATTTTATATTCACTAATTTTCTTTTCAGTCATTTTGTGTCAGAAAATTAAACATTAGTTAAAAGCAAAAACTGTTCACTGGAGCAAGAACCTGAAGAACTGGTACTGCAAGGAAGTAGTGTCAAGTACAACAGTTTTTTTTTTTTATCCAATTATAGAGATCGAATATTTTAAGATCTTTTTCATTTACACTCCCCAACCACCAAAGAAAAAAATGCTCTAAAGTTGAACTGATATTACTTCAGTTTTTTCAGACTGAAAAGACTTCATAGCACCTTTCTTCTTTGCCAAGCAGCAAAGGTTTCACCTGATGCAATAGAACTGCCCTTAAAAACAAATAGGTATGTACAGGCTTTAAAATATTTTGAAAGTTATTTCTTTTAGGGATTTAAGAACATATTGTAATTGATATTTTTAAGTCATAAAAAAATTAATTTTTATATCATTATTATTTTCATTGAATGAAACAAAAGGTGTAGTTTGTTAAATCATAATAAAAATACAAAGAAACACTCTTTAGTACTAAAAGGCTCAATCCACTTTCCAAAATCTGACCAAAATTAAACATTCCCTTTTTTAATCCTTTCTTGGTTGAGTTGAGAAATTTTCAGCACAATGCTGTTCAATGTATTATCAAGATAAACAGTTTTCATATTTTTGGCAATTTGATTTAATTTAAATTTTATTTTGCAATGTATCAAAGTCACTTCAGTAAAATTTCCTATAATAATGTTTTGAAATTAATAAAAAAGGCACAATCCTAACAGTTATGAAGTAAAACCAACCAAAGCTATCTTTTCTGATGATCCCCATGTTGGTTTTCAGTTGATTATATAAAATGCAGCAGTGAAAAAATGAAATTAATAATATTTTCAACATTAGTGAAATTATTAAACTAAAAGATGTATTTTCAATATTAAAATGAATATCATAAAACCAACAAAAAATACAATTGTAGCTTGATATCAACATTATAAATGGGATCAATAAAATGTTTATCAGAAGCAACTATAGATATTAAATGTGGCTGTAAATGGGTCTTCAAAAACCATTGACCTTGGAATAGTAAAAGCAATATTATTTTGATCTACAATTTTACATACATAAAGGCACATGTATATATATGTTTACAAAACTTTTACATTAGTAGATTACTAAGATTATGGAAATGGTCTTTTAATTGAATTTATGCTGTGTGGATTAAGTCAGCATAACATGTTAAATTATTTAAAATCAAAACAAAAATTCTTTTTATAAATGACCTATTTGCACATGGTGAAGATGTGCCAATTTAATCCATCAGTGTAAATGTAACATTTTTAGCTAACATAAAAAATCCCACAATTATTCTGCTTTTTTAAAAAATAACCCTGAGAATAAGTGATAAATGTATTTCATTAAAAATTACTATATTATAATTTCTGTTTGAATTCCTGGGATAAGGAGTTATTATTTATATGCAAACTATTGTCCCCATTTTTGTTGTTGTTTCAACTGTTGTGCTCTCCAGACTTCATCAGGTATTTTTCATTCTTGGTAACCTTCCAGGGAATTCAAGCTGAACCCTTTATTTAATCTATTGAGTTAGAATGTTCTCATTCCACTGATCATGTCTAGGGATATTAGTTACTGCTTGCTACATTTCCACAGAGTTCAAGTAAATACTGCATGGCCCAGTGATTGAACTCATATTTACTATGTCACCAAATTCATGCTTGACTGCGTTCACTGAGGCTTCTTTTTCTACTGCAACCCAGGCACATGCCAACAGGAAATGATCAGCATCATACACTTCTGAATAACAACTACCTTGCAAACATAACATCAGCTTCTGCAGGCAGAAACAGCAGAGTCCATGAGGAGGACCAGAAAATTGCCACAGTCTTCCTTATGTTAAGGGCTTATTGGGAAAAAAATCAGAAGATCTGTGGTCTATACAACATCAAAATAATATTCAGAAGAAGCTCAACTTTACAGAGAAATCTCTGCCAAGTCAAGCCTAACACAAGAGAACATGGCCAAGAACTGTGGGTACTCCATTCCTTGCAAGTTGTAGCAAAAAATACAAAGGTCAAACAAACCTCCTAAAAGTAAGGCTGGAGAAACAATGAAAAGCTTTAATTAGGGGAGACACAATGAAATCAGATACATGGCTGATCATGTGCAGAGAGAAACAGGTAGTCATCAACCCCTGTGGAATAAAGTAACAATATTGAACAAGGAGGAACACTGGAAAGTTAGATGTCTGAAAGAGTTAGCGCATATGCTAGGTGTTATGATGTTGATTTGGGGTTAATAGAGACAAACGCCAAATAACATGTAACAATAAAAAGGGTTTTAATAGGTTGGTAAAAAGGTACAGAAATCGCCTAAGTAGTCAATAACTAGCTCAGCTAAGAACTTCTCCAAGAGACAAACGCCAAATAACATGTAACAATAAAAAGGGTTTTAATAGGTTGGTAAAAAGGTACAGAAATCGCCTAAGTAGTCAATAACTAGCTCAGCTAAGAACTTCTCCGTCTATCTGTCTTTCCCATGTCAACTGACATGCCACTATTTAAAGTCTTTGTTCACAGACACAGACAAGTTCATCTTCAAGAGGGGTGGTAGGTTTCCGACAACACTAGATGATGAACTTTTTAGTAGGCCTAGCATAGAAATAAATATGAGCTATTAATAAAGAAAGAGAAATGACAGTAAAGCTGCTGCAGTAGCCATAGTAGAAAAAGAAGCCTCAGTGAGTGAAGTCAAACATGACAAATAGCAGAATCAGCACTCATCAGCAAGCAGGCTAGGTTTAAGGCTTCATTTTCTCCACTCAGCTAGTGCATTAAAGTGTTGGTTTGTGAATTTGAAACAGTCATTGTGAGTTCAATTTGGGCTGGTTAGTGTATACTTAGACTCAAGCGAAGCAATAACTGAGAAATAAGAACTAGAAAAAGTATCCCTAGATATGGTCAGTGGAATGAGAACAGTTTGCTCCTGGAGATTAAAAATTCTCTGAAGGTTACCCAGATCGATAAGCATCTGATGAAAGCTGGAGGGCACAACAGCCAAATAATTGTGTGTGATAACAAAAATGAGGAAGATAGTTTGCATGTAAATAATACTATGCTATATAGAAATCTTTATGGCAAGTCTATCTGCTAACATCATTTTCATAACTCTGTAATGATCTCCATGGCTAAAAGCACAATTGGCTAAAAGGTGGTTTCACTGGATAAATGGAATTCAGGTTTGATCCCTGCTGAGAGGTACATTTGCTTTAATAAGAATTTCAATGTTGATAGATGTTAATTTCAGGTTGAAAAAAATGGAGACGTTTGCTCAAACATGTGTACTTACTAAAATAATGTTTATACTTATATATACTATTAAAATTATACATTCAGAAGTAGAAAAAAGAACTTAAGCAAAGAGTGCAATATTTTTAATGAATGAATAAAAAAAATACAAAATAATGGAAAAGTTTTAAATATTAGTGAAGTAACTACATTTTAAAAGTTTTATATTTACAATATTTTTTCCATGTGTGTGTATGTTATTAATTGTGAATGAGAAAGGTATTTTGTATTACAAAATCTAACTTAAAAATCTGGTGTCTACAATCAATTTGCTTAAACATTTTGCATTACTTTTCCTTTGGAAATTTCTAAGCCACATTCACTGTGTTTGAAGAGTTAGAATTTTATGGTGTTCATTTAAACTAAAAAGCCTTTCTAACAAATTCAGATAAATTCTAAAGGTAAAGTTAAAATTGGTTAGATAGTAGTACACAAATTCATAGTGAAGAACTGTTCCATGTAATCTAAATTTCAAAGTACTTTGTAAGTGTTTGAACATGTTGAAAAGAGTTTTGTTCATTAGTTTATAACAATCAGAGAATAGTCCATATTTACTAAATATTTGTGAGATATCAATAGTACATATGATATTTCTACTTTCTATATCTTGAAAATGAAGCTAAAAAATCATGTTTATGAGAGATATTTTTAATTTGATAATAGGAAACAAAGACAATTAGGAAATTCTTGAAAAAGAACAACAAAAAAAAAGTAATGAGAAGAGAGAAAAATTTTTTCAAAATTTTATAACAAAGTAACAAATTAGATATTGATCAAATTATTACTAAACACAAATTAATCTTTGTGGCTCTTTCCTATACAATTTTATTTGCTGATAGAAGTACTGAATGCCTTCATATCTAAATGTCTTAAATATGAGAAAGACAAAATCAACTCCTTGTGTTGAATATCTATTGGAACACAAGATCTCCACAAACCTGAAGTGGAACTCATATCTAATCTATTGCTAAAAATGCGAGAAAAATGGTTAGTTCATTGTACTGCTCCAGTAAGTCTGTGACTTCCCTGCTACACTATCTTGACAAAACCCAGATCAGACTAAAAATGGAGCATTGCTGCCATATCTGGACTGGAGCTGCCAAGTCCTCACTTGCCAGTCTTGATAGAGTTCAAAAGCATCTATGTAGATTTGTGGTGAGGGGCTTGTTTCCCATCCTACAACCACTTTCCCCACAGATGAAACATTGCAAGTCTTTTGCTGCTCTATTGCTATTCCCATGGCATGTGTTCTGATGAGTTATATTCCTTAGTCCCACCAGCCCTGTTTACAATTGTGATCTGCCATGTCACATACAAAAATGTGAATCATCCCATTTCATTTCATAATTCAATATTAAGAAATAAATTCCATTTGGACAGCTTCTTCCAAAGAACTGCTGCTTTGTGGAACATGCTCCCTGCAGGATATTTTTCCAGTTAATACAATCTTGACCCCTTCAAGTCTAGGGTTAGTGTTATCTCTCCTGCATAAACCCATGAACTTTACTTCTTGACTTTTCTTACACTCATACAATACCACACAGTAACCTTCTACTTTGACTGGATATCAAACCTTGTATCTGGTGAACATTAGTATAAAAAAATGTTTAAAATGTGGATTTGTGGGAAAGAGGACAAGGTAGTTTCAGATTTTAATTGTAGCAGAGAAAGAATACAGAATGATCACCAAACAATATGTGTATTATTTTTTCTAATTTATTATCACGGACATAAGAGCATCACCATGTAAGCAATAAATCAAAGTATTTCCAGATGAACCAAAAATATATTACACAAACCATTTAAATGCTCAAATAGAATTTAAAAATAAGCCTTGAACTGAATTGATAAGATATATCATTAGAGAAAATTAATAAAGTCATAGTTGAACAGCTAAAAAAAATTGCAAACATACAATTCATTTGTGGTAGAATAAGCTTGCAAACAATCTTATAATTATATAATAATTTTATAAAGGTTATTTATAAAAAAGGAAAAGTGCAGTTTGCGGCTGTTGTGCTTGTGGTAAATATTGTATTATAGAAATTCTAAAACTGTCTTAAGAAAATTGTTCAATTATTAACTTTTACTTCAAATGATGTGAATAATGACAGGGCATAAGTTTGAATCTTTTGTGCTGAGTAAATGTGGATTGTTAACCATAATGGCAATTATTAAACAAATAAAATGTAACAAAAGAAAAAAAAATTGATTACTGTATGTATTTAAAAACATGTACTTCCAAAGTGGCATAGAATTGTAAATAACCTTACTAGCAAAAACGAACAACTTTATTGTATGGATATGACCAAGATAATTGTATTATTTTTATTTAAAATGTATAAAATAAACTAATTGTTCAGTCTATATTCATGTAATATTGTATGGAGGTTATTCATCTATTTTTATGTTTCCTATTTGATCACATTATCTAAAGAATGAAATGATGCTTGTGAGTTCTTCTCTTTATGTGCCGTGTCCCTTCAGGATGTAGGTGATCATGGCTCTCCACAACTTTCTGTCCCTTGTAGCTCTGAATAAACTTTTACTGTTATTCCTCCTAAACCCTGTTTCACCACCCATTTACTCAAGCTCACTAAGTATGTTATGCATTGTTTTCCTTTGTCTCTCTTGCTATCTGTCCTGTGAGTATCAGACTTTCCAAGCTCTCTTTCCTCATTATGTAACCCAGAAACCTCAACTGTCTCTTACTGATGTTAAGTTTTAGTTTCCTTTTTGTTTACATTTTCTCTAAAATTTTGTTGTGGCTTACATGTTTGGTCCATGGTATCCTCAGGATCCTTCTGTAGAACCATATTTCTGTTGCTTCAGGTCTCTATCTTTGAGGAGATAGTCCTGCACTCACTGTCAGGCAGAAGGACAGATATCACATAACAGTTTAGAACTCTTTTCCTTGTTTCTAGTGAAGTTTTTCTATTTCTTACTATTCTGCTTAGCTTTTGGAATGCTTTCTTGGCTATTCCAATACATCTTTGGATTTAGCATCACACTTTCATCCTCTATTAAAACACTTCCCAGATATTTAAATTTCCACATTTGTTTGATTTTAGTATCTCTTATATGCAATTCACACTTTGGGTTTATCCTTTTGCTAACAATCATGAATTCTGTCTTCTTGCAGTTAATGTCTAATCTTTTCTTGTTTTCCTTCACTGCCTTCTGTTGGAGTTTTTGTAGCTTTCTTTCTGCGTCTGCTATCAACATGGTGCCATTAATTTTCTAAAATAGTGCATTTTATGTTTATCAAGCTTCTTCAAGTAAAAGAGTTTTGAATGATTTACCAGATTTGTATACAACTCCATTTTTATCTGCATGATTAAATTATTACTAAGAAATTAATATTCAAAAATGTATAAAAAGTGAATTTTTCAATTAAACATTATAAAGATTAAAAAATACATGTCCACAATTATTATTTGAATTGCAAACAAGTGTGGTTGATCTTTATTTTGAGATTTCTCTCTCACACACACACTGAATGGCGACAGTCTGTTTCATGCTTGAACTTGATCTTCAAGTCATCTGGGTTGGATAGTAGCTCAACTATTTATACATGTTAGTCACTGAGACATTATGAGTAACAAGGTCAACTATTTCCAGTTTATTGCATTATTTTAATGGCCATTGAATAGAATTATTGACTAGAATGTGGTTATTTTTGTTTAACTTTTAAATTACTTTTATTATTTACTACTGATTATTATTAAATTTATATAATTTTGGGCTATATAGTTAGTCTATTTATTTATTTATTATTTCCTTTATTTTTAGAGGATATCTTGCTTGTTTTGTTTAAGGTACTTTTAAAAAAAAAAAAAAAAAAGCATATTGCATTAGCAGTATTGTACATAATAAATATATTTGTATTTTTCAAGATATTAGTTTTTAGTTTTTGATTTTTCAGTAATGCAGTAAAAATTTGTTTTCATGTCTACATTTTGAAATAAGTTTTGATTTTTTTATTTAATAATTTCTGTTGGCCTAGTAAGGTAATTACAGCTATTTTCTCTTCCAGACTAAGTTTACAGTTTTTTTGAGTTATTTTTGTAGCTTGGTACTGTCTTCTTTATTTTTCATGATATTTTTGGTGTATTTCATTTTTAAGTTCCCATAGAGTGTTATGCTTTTCATGTATTTACTATTGTTAAAAAATGTTTTTTGCTCATAGTGTGACATTAGTTAGCTATGGTAATTGATTAACTAATTAACCATAAAAATGTAAACAAGAATATACTGAGAACAGAATAGAAGATACCCCAAAATTTTACTTTAAAAAAAAAAAGTTACTTTTTTCAAAAACCGGAGAATTTGCGTAAATAGTGGACTCACAAAAAGGCCATATGCAAGCTTTTGACAATTGATTAATGATGTTTGTAAAAGTATTGGTTAAAGAAAAACCGAGAACAAGATATTCAAAACTGCAAGATTTTAGAAGTCGACCAGGCGATGAGGCCATATATTGATTATAAAAATTTTGGCATAAGAAAATATTCCGAAATATTTGCTGATACGGGTTAGAGAGAATTACCATTATTTATTTTTCCAAGATATAATTTTAAGTATCGGCAAGGCAAGGCAAGGCCACGTGTTGATTATAAAAATTTGGGCATGAGAAAATATTCCAAAATATTTGCTGATATGGGGTGGAGAGAATTACCATTACTTATTTTTCGCAAAGAAGCCAAAGTTTCGTGTAGACACTAAACTCCACAAAGGTGACAAAATGGCAAGTTTTGACAATTGATTGATGACATTGTTAAAGTACTGGTTGAGAAAAACACAGAATAACCAAGCATTAAGGATATGGTTTTAAGTGGCCATGTGTTGATTATAGAATTTTGGCATGAGTAAATATCTCAAAAGAATTTCCGATTTGAAAATAAAGAGATTTCTTTTTCTTTTCCGAGAAGCCAAGGGTTCCTGCAAACCTTGACAATTGATTGATGTTTGTAAAAGCACGGATTAAGAAGATGCAAAGTGGCCAGGAATGTTGAAGATATCAGATTTTAAGGGACAGAGCCATGTGTTATTCATAAGGATTTTGGCCGGTGACGAGAATTTTGTAAACAAAAATTCTAGTTTATAATTTTGATGAGGCCAGCTTAGCCACAATCGCACGGCCGGGATGTCATTGGTCGAGTGTTAGCAATGATGATAGGCAGAGGTAATTTGATGAGAAAGATAGGGAAATTATTAACGCCCACTGAAAGGAATTGGTATGAGGTACCAATGTGAGAAGGAAGGAGTTTGGGAGGATAGCTATCCTGCAACCTCTCCTCATGACCAAAGAGATCCCCCCAAAATTGGAAAGTAATTAATTTTCCTAGCCAGACAACAAAGAGGTCACTTGTCAGAAATCGAGATTTACCGAAAACTCCAGACTGTGCCTAACCCCGTACCAGTTTTTGGTCAGTGTCCATATAAGCAAGCACCCTTGGGCAGTTCACCAGTAGTATTTGTTGAGAAGTTTCAGTCCAGTAGTTCAAGTAGCAAAAACCAGAGTGCTGCCTTGCAGAAGCTGACTGAGAGATTCTACGACCTCCGACTTCACCTTTCCTACCAATTGCAAGCTATGAACGAAGCTAAGCCAGCACTTAAAAACTAAACCAATTGACTTAGAAAACTAGAACTTACCTAAGAAGTATAAAAGGTGTCACTCTCCAAGAAAACGGGTTGATAGAAAAAAACACACTCTTGCATATAACAGACAGAAAAAAGCTGATTTGTTTCTTTCAACATACTTGAAGCTCATGGGTTTTTATTTGCTTCTTTTCTTTACGCTTGTGCGATATCACCTCCAGTTTAGACTCATCTTACACTACAGCCTGATGCCTGATTGATCTCATCTACCTAAGATGAAAATCACAACATGGGTAGGTTAGACTTGAGATCGAAGTAGTTGTTTCGGTAACCAGACATTGGAAGTGAGCTGAGAATGATGGAGCTGGTGTTGAACCAGTTGCATCTGGTGTGAAGCCATTTGAAATTGACTGACCATCCCACTTGGTACCCTAACCAAAGGATCCCACCGGGCAGCAGTGACCACCAATCAACCAGGACACAGATTGGTGGCAGCAATTAAGAGTTAACCCTAAAACACCGGTAAGAGAAATATCACAGTTTCGTGCCATGACTTGGAGTTTACCACGGGCTGATGACTCAGTGTCACAATAATTACTGTTTTCATGATCCTTCCAATACTCTTATGTATATATATTTTTCATTAACTGTTGTTTTTACAATGGATTGGAACATTATATTGCTTTGCTGGCAGTTACCATTTAAGGGGCATTCATGCTTTGCAGTTACAAGTGGGTTTGGTTGGTGTGGCTACAGTCATAATTGCACAAAAGTAAATATCCAAAAGTTACAGATTATGACAAAATTTCATGATGAAATCTAATTTCTTAACCATAAGATGCTTCAACACACACATAAGAAACTCTTGCATGAATGTAATTTATACTAAGATTGCTGAAAAATTTGGTGTTCAAGTTCAAATTATGGTGTTGGGTGGAGAAAGTGGATACTTTACTTTTTCAGCTATCATTTGAACATAAGTTCTCTTTAAGTACAAGTGTCATTTTTTGTTTCCATTTTCTCTAAAACTTTTTTGTTGCTCATATGTTCTGTGAAGAGATTGTCCAGCAATCACAGATGAACAAGAAACTTGAGGCAACAGAAATGTGGTTCTACAGAAGGATGCTGAAAATACAATGGACTGAATGACAACAAAGTTTTAGTGAAAAGAAAACAAAATGGCACTTAT
The DNA here is from genome assembly GCA_903632075.3 of Acanthosepion pharaonis. NCBI lineage: Eukaryota > Metazoa > Mollusca > Cephalopoda > Sepiida > Sepiidae > Acanthosepion > Acanthosepion pharaonis. The sequence continues at coordinate 1,541,906 of CAHIKZ030002423.1, read as the reverse complement.
AGTTAGAATCAGAAAAAGACAGTTGAAGTTTCTGGGGCACAATGAGGAAAGAGAACTTAGTAAATCTGACACTCACAGGACACATTGAAGGTAGTAGGGCAGATGAAAGCAGTGTATAATCTACCTAACAAGCTTGTATAATTGATTGACAGAACAGGGATTAGTTGAGTTAGTAAAAAAATCTTTTTTTTTTGTTTACTAAGGACAGGAAATTGCAAAGAACTATTATCGCCCACGTCCTGAAGAATAAAAAAGAATTCTTATTTTGTTTAATTAATCTCATCCAATTCTAAAATATTAACATCAGCCACTTCCAAAACTAGTGGGGGTAATAGAATTAAAATATATATACATATGTATTTTTTACAAAGATTTTCTAAACAAGAAAGCAATTTTAGCATATCAGATATAAAGTATACGGAATTCACATTTAGTCATTAACTCTCAAAACTGATCAATGACCATACACACACACACACTGCAAAGAAAAAAACCAAAAAGAACAATATCTAGGTTTAAAATACATTTAAAAAATGAAGAATCTTGCTTGAAGCTTTAATTCTAAGCTAATAGATTAAATTCAATATACCCAATAAGCAAAATATTTTGATGTATTTCAAACTGAATTTAAACTGATTGGAATCTTTTTTTTTTCCTTCTCTTTATTAGTAAAATCTATAAATTTGTCAACACAGCATAAAAATAAAATATATTTTTCTGAAATTTTGGGGAAAACTGATTTAAAGTTTAATGAATCTAAATTGAAAAAATTACTTTTAGTTAAAAATATCGCAGGATTTCATTTTTTTTTAACATGGATGGGATGTTTGACATGTTGAATGATTTATTGACAGTCTGATATTTGGTAAATTTATGTAAGGGGACACATAATTGTAAAATAGAGGAATACAATGTGAATGCCTTTTCTATATAATTTTTTTTAACTAACCACTATTATTAAAAATGTAACAAAATATTTTAAGCAATCTAATCTTTTATTAAATTTTAGGTATTTTGGTTTTATAAACTTACTTACGATGACGCTTGTTGAAAAAAAATGTTAGATAATTACCAATAAATTTTAAATGTATAATGTTATGTAGGGATGTCCGTATTTACAAAAATTGACACATTAAAAAAATTTTCAAAATTAAATTGTAGTGAGATTTTCTATTTATGATTAGTAAATACAGTTTTAATTTAATAGCAATATCAATTGGCTGCTAAAAATTAATACAGGATTTAAAAAATGAAAACAATTCTTTATTATTCATTGAAAATCTTTTTCTTAAGACAATAGTTTCCATAATATATTTTATTCATAAAAGCAATTAAAAGCTTTTCTGATTAAATAATGTCTTAGTTTTATTGCATTTTTTATTTTACAATTCAGAGCAGATTTTCTGTATCTAGGGGTCCTGTTTAACCAAAAAATATTTGATGGCTATAACAGTTGTATTAAAATCAAAATGGACAATTTGGCATTTTTTTACTATATCCAATACCAGTGATTAAACTTGCCAGTAGATTTTTCACTACAGTAATTTCTGGAAAGTCTGGAACTTGCTTTCTTTCATTGCAAAATTGTTGTGTAAACACATTGAACAGTTTATGCTTCCAAGATAAATTCTCACCTTGGATATCACCACAGTATGCAACAATATAGTGAACAAGACATTGATTTTGTTATATGATGAGAGAGTGGCTTAACTCCAAAGAGTTTTGAATGTGTGAATAAACATTTCAATTGCAGTTATATCATTTTTGTTTATTTATTGTATATTTTGCAGCAGGAAAAGAACAATTCACCCATTGGCTGACAACTACTATTCATGTAAGCTTTATTCCTGTTGAGAACTTGTGGAATTATGCACACTTCGCATGATATTGCTCAGATTAGAAATTGTGGAAGGTGTTCTGAAGAGATGGAAGAAAACCTTCTTTAGATTTTCAAACAATGTAGGTGAAGGAGGATCTCTTTCATCTATGATCAAATATTGGATAACACACTAATTTGACAATCTCCCACATTTTGTCATAGTGGAATTGGAGTCATTGTCATCCTTCTTTTTTTTTTTTTTTAAACTTTATTATACTGTGCTTATTAGATGATATAATAACTGTTACTTTTAGCTGGTTTAATTAGAAGCAGATGTAATTCTTTGGATGGGACTCAGGTACAAGAAATCCTTCCAATCCCACCATATCCACAGACCTTTCAATGAAGACTAGCCTTTGTTACAATTAGTGTTGCTTTATTTCACTTGTATGTCTTGTATTCCACACTGTTGTAAAGTACCCACTTTCCATTGTCACAATTTGCTTAAATTAATAAATAAATAAAACAAAAATAAAAAGCAGAACATTTAATTATTGCCCACGGAGCTTTTTTTCAAAGTAATTAACATAATAAAGCAGGTTGAAGTAATTTTTTATTATCAGATTTTGATGTATACTGGCTATTTGCTGTATCACATAACATTAATTATTCTCAAGTAATGTTTCAATTTGATTAATATCAACACTGACTGGTCTTTATGACATTAGAACACCTTTCAGTAAGAAATCCCCACTTGATTTGGACAATTAATAGTAAATTTCTTCATAAATGTAGAAATTGTTGCATTTTTATTTTTTTTACAAAAAACATTATGCTTCTTTATTTTCCACCCTCAATGTCTTTCAGGTTATTATGACAGTTGTTAGAACACAATTAGAAATAAATTTTATTTAATGGAATTAAATATAAATGCTACTAATGTTATCTAAAGACAAACAACATTCTTGAATCAACTCTATATATTATGGAGAAAAGTTTTAATAGAATTTTTGAAGAGAAGTTGTGGCATTGTAGCATAAGATCAGTACTTGGTGTAGATGATATACACTATATGGAATAATGTTGTTTGATTGGGTATGTAAATGTGATGAGCTAAGTAAACACCTCCCTACCCATTATATTTTTTGGTAGTGGGATGTGTTTCACAATTTGTCCTTTTTAAAAGCTTAAGTGTTCAAGTGCTGAATGTCCAAATATTAACCCAAAAGGACCAAAGCCCAGAGGATTTTCAAAATAATTTTGACATGAAATTGGACCCTTGGTCTGACTGTACCACCTTGGGTAAGCCAACCATGGTAAAAAAAAAAAAAACTGACAAGATTTTTTTCACTAGCTTCCCTACTACCTGACAAGCGTGGCGAGTCCAACAGTATTCAGAGGCATCTGTCCAGATCCCTGGCCAATAAAGATATTTGATGATCTTATCGTGTGCCTTGTTAATGCCAACGTGACCCCATCCCCAGAAAGATCTCATGAGCCGTTCTCATTACCGCCAATCTGTACCATTTAGGGAATACTACTTAGTTGACTAACGACCAGTCTTCTGAGATGGTGTGCGGAGTTTCCACTTCCTCATTAGTACCTCATTCTTTATAAAATATCCAATTGGAACTTTCTCCAACTCATCCTCAGGCAACATGTAATGGAAGAGTGGGGTGAGCTCAGAATCTCTCCCCTGTTCTGTTATAAGTGATCTCCTTGATAAGGGAATGTCCATAGTGGGCTCAACAACAGCATCGCTATTCCCAATTGGGGGACTATCAGGATGATAACTTAATCCCACATCAGGATTCAGAAAGGTCTGCAACAGGTTAATCACCTTGTCCTCTATCAATGTTCTCCTCGTCCATCTTTTCATCAGCCTTCTTTCTAGCCTGTGCTCAGGTCACTGCACACAAGGGAAATATACCAAAATTCTCTTCCTTGATAATTTCGGTGTCTACCGAGGCAACCAGTTCTGAAACTACTTTAGGGTGGGGTATCACCTTTCCATCCACCAATTTGTTTCCTAATAACAGAGATATGCCCTTCATAGGCAAATTAGGCACCACTCCGACCTTGACGGGCATGGACACTAACCTAGTCATGAGATGGATCCGATGCTGGTACACTAACAAAGCTGCTGCTAACACCCTGTATAATAATAGATCTGCATGTGGCTGAATTCGATCCACATAGTATGAAGCTCTTCACGATCAGGGACTGAGTCGCCCCAGTGTCTCACAAGATCTTCACGAATTTTTCTCTGTGGGGTGACCCACGGGGGATACAGAACCATTAAACACAAATGACCTATACTCATCCTTCACATCTTCATCATTGGATTATTTATCCATGGTAACTTTGTCGGAAGAAATTAACCCTTGGGGTTTGTTCTGATTTAGGGCTTGGGACTCGGCATTCTGCTTCGCCCAACAATTCGACATGAGCTGTCTTACTTTATTGCACTAGTGGCTCATCAGGAGTTTCCTTTCTTATTCGTCTACCAATAGGTAGACTAGGACTTTCAGAGTTGGTACTTCTTGAACTGGGTGGTTGGCCTGAACTAACCGACTTGACTTCAAATTCGGACTAGAGTCAGACCCATGTCTTGGGTGTGGACCACTTCCAAACTTGGTGGGTTGCTGTGACTGAGTTTACCCCTCTTATGTGTTAATGCATATTTGTTGGCAAGGGTGGCTATCTCATATAAAATATCTACCCTCTTCTCATCAAGGTAGGTTTTTAAATCATCAGGGACACATTCTTTAAACTCCTCTATCAGGATCATTTGCCTCAGCCTGTCATGATCTGCCTCAATGTTTTTTGCTAAGCTCTATCTATCAAAATATATCTCCTTCTGTCTCAAAAACTCTATGTAGGTCTGTTTGTCTTCTTTTCGGTAGGTTCTAAATTTTTGCCCGTATGCACTAGCTCATATAATTTAAGAATGGCTGATTTGACAATGCTATATTCAGTGCAGTCTGTTACCGAGAGAGTGGCATATGCTTCTTGGGCTTTGCCTTTTAATGCAGTCTGCAGTAAAATTGGCCACATTTCTATGGGCCATGCTAGGTTTGAGGTGATCTTTTCGAAATGAAGGAAATACTCGTCAACATTGGCCTTGTTAAATTGTGGTACAAGTCAGACCTACTTTGCTAAGTTGAACTCACTTCTAGCTTTGTGAAGTTCCCAGCTTTCATCTAGCTCCCAAAATCGGGTTTCTTGATTGATTCTAGTCTTTTCAATTTCAGCCTTTGCTCTTTCGGTTTTGGCTCTGACCTTAGCCTTGAGCTCGAGTTGAGCCTACAAAAGTTCCGACGTGTCTACCGATAATTGATGTAATGCTTCTAAGTCGAAGATGTCATTGTCTACCATATGTTCAGTGACTATTCTGAATTTTTCTCATGGACTTCCTTAATTCTAATTTCTTCCCTATTTCAACTTTATTGCCTTTTTTCAGCTTACATAACTTCTCCATAGAGGGGGATGCAAGAAAGCTATTAACAACTGACATCTTGGTCTGTAGTTTGCTGATAACCTGAAGCTATGTGATTCTTACTGAGTGAAAAACCAGGGAGAAAAGATTCTCAGGAAAAAAGGAAAATGTGGGATCTTCTCTCGGTCTTCACTCAGGGATGGAAGAGTGACACAAGGCAGTCAGCGAAAAACAGATGCAAGATGATGGATTACAAAACAAAACATTTATTTAAAATATATAGAAGCAGGTAAAGAAAGAAAAAGAAAAATTTGTTTAACAAAGGGGAAAGAGATCATGAAAGAACAGAAGGTATGAGTATATATATATATATATATATATATATAAAGATCAAGCCAAGAAATCAACTTATCTGTCTTGATGTGTCAGTCAAATTTATATTTCCACACAGAGTTCTAGTTCGCTAGTGAGAGTTCTTTTGCTAAAACAATATTTCATATACCAGCAATTTTCCCAGGTTCCTTTTCTTTCAGAAATGGTCAGGGATCCACAGCCTTGCATACGGGCTTTCATTGATCAATTCAGTTTAGTTGTAGTCCTTTCATTCTCTAGTCAACAAACTTTGCTGTCTTCTTTATTTTGATGGGCAGTCCATTTGGAATTGAGATGATTCGCTCAGCAATGTTCATCCACCACTGGTACGCAAGGGTATTGGGTGCAAATCACAAAGTGTTTGCGTGATTGTCAAACATTCAATCAACCCTCAGTAGGGTCTGATCATGTGATCACAGGAGAGCCTGATGGTACCTGGAGTTCACTTATGGTCAACCACCTGATGGTAGTATGATCATAGAACATATTCACTCGCAAGTTGAAAGCATTAGATTTTACTTATTTTTATTTTTTTTATATATCTAACTATTTTTCAACTAGAATTTGGGATTTTTCTTTGAGGAGGCTTTTTTTAGCCTTACGCCTATATGGCTAATGAAATTGTAGGTACTTCACACCAGGGATGTAGATTGAAAATGGTCTGGCTTTTTGGTGGAATTGAAAGAGTTTCATAGAAGACGTTTCTGGTTCCATTAACAGCAGATTGCAGGAAAGGAGAATCCAGGGATGCAAATACACTTATTCCAGTAATAATGCACCATATCCAACCAGGATCTATTATTTACAGTGACTGCTGGTCAGTGTATGTGCAAATACCAGACCATGGATACATGCACAAACATTACTCATAGCGAAAATCTTGTTGACCAGAATATCCACACCCAAACAGTGGAAAGTCTATGGAAGACTATCAAGGATATTGTCACCTGACCTGGACACAAAACTGTTTTCTTAAAGCAATATATTGCTCATTTCTTGTTCTTGAAAGCAATCCCTCACCATACTCAGTGCCTTCACAGGTTCTTGACAGAGGCAAGGAAGATGTACCCAGGACCCAAATAAAATTGCTATTTTGTAAATAATCATGCTTATATTCATGCTTTTTAAAACTCCAAAAATTTAATAAAAAAAAATATATTTGAAACTTAAATTTGTTCTTGTTATTTCCTTTTTAGCATTTTTTATTTTGTAATTTTATTTTGTAAATAATCATGCTGTCTACAAAGTTCATGCAAAGTTTGCGTATTAATTATTATTTGTTTTATTTTTAATTTAAAAAAAAAATGTTTATTGTATTATTTAATTTGTTCTTTTTTAATTTGTCATTGCTTTTCTACACAGAAAAAAGGGTTTATTGTATTATTTAATTATTAATTTGTCATTCCTTTTCAACACAGAAAAAAATTGTTTACTATAAAAAAGACACTTGTCGACTTGTCATTGCTTTTCTACACAACAATTTAGACGAGTAAGAGCAGTAAATAAACCGTTAAGATTCCACATGCAAAATGTTCTGCAGTGAATGTAGTTAGACAAGACCAGTAATGGCAGATGAATGAATGCGACCAGATTTGAATTTTTATTGTCAATAACTCCAAAACAGTAGATTTTATCAGAAATCTTTTTTGTTATTTTCAAGTTCAGCATGTAAATTTACACAGAAATATAATGATTTGTGAATTTTTAATTAGATATTTAGCGCGGGGCTTGAAAAGAAAATTACTCAATCATTCAAATCATTCATGGCATATATAATTCTAAAAATCTAATTGACAGAAGGAACAGTAAATGATATTCATTTTTAGCATAACACAAATTAACAAATTTTATAAACAGATGCTCTAATTTTGTAAAGATTTCTAAGTTTCTTACTTTAGCCATAATTTATATACATCTGTTATATTTAACATATATAATCTGACAGTCCTGAGTTATTTTGTGCTTTAAAAATGAAACTATATATTTGTGCAAGTAACAGTTGAAATAGGTTAAATTCTAACCAAAATAGTCAGGTTAATTGATGAAAACAAACATAAAAAAATCAAATTCTTTTCTTTTCAAAGTTTGTCTTATCAGTACAATTACATTCTTATCTAATATTTATAACAGCATCTGAAGTGAAGATATTCATAAATATTTTAAAATTGTAAATCGAAGAAGTTTTCACATCCATCATTGGAAATTCCCTTGAGATAAACTAGTAGAAAATTCAGTGTACATTTTACAATTAAATATCAAATACAACTAGACAACTGATTATTCAGTATTTATGATACCAAAGTATTGCTAGATTTATATTTCTGTCAAGGCAAAAGACTGAATATATATGTATATTACCTTTTGTTCCACAGTTACTAATGTTGTTTTGTAGTTTTCAAAAGTTAAACTTTACCTTGATTCAATATATTTGTATTTAACCCTTTTAGAAGTCACAATTTAAAATGTAAAACTCAAGCAACAACCGGGTAATGTGAATATGAAATTATTTGTAGTTTTAAACTAGTCTGGTAACCACAGGAATTTTCAGTGCTCTCTTGTACTGGTTGAAAAGATTTAAATCATCAGTTATGGCTGCAATGTCAATCAAGAAAAGCATTTACTACTTTAAATAGTGGCTTATCTATTTATTTTTTGATAATCTGAATTAAAAACAATTGTAAATATCTTATTCATTTCCAACAACTTTTCATTAAAAAATAAATAATACATGTGTTCTTTCTGGCCCTTCTCAACTCAATTCTTACATTTAGCTGTGTCTTGTTTGTGAGAAAACAAATTGTGGAAAGTAGATTGCAATATGCTTAAATATTTGGAACCAACTATTTTTTTCACATTCTTTCTTGTGTTAATAACTGCAGATATGGTGATTTCAGATTCCAAGACTAGACATAAACATTAATTATACTGGGGATTATTATAGTAACAAATTTTTCCATTAATTAAAAGAATTATCAGATCTTTTACTTAAATTATGCTATGAAAATCTGTATACATAATAATGTAAATTCAACTATGCACTTTTAAAATTATCTTTGAATGTTTATGCCATTGATTCTCTATTGCAGAGATTTCTCTCTGCTGTCTAAAACTCACTTCCTACATGCAAAAGTTGCCGAAAAGATCTCAACCTAATCCAATTCCAAAATCTGACAAAATGACCAGAATTCGGTTTTTTGTTTTTAATTCTTTCTTAGCTAGGCTGAGAACTTTTCAGTACCCCTTCAGAGGTCCATTAAAAAAACTCAACATGCAATTTTTACTTAAATGATTATAAAACCTAAATCAAGGAAAATAATGCTTGTAAAAATGATTCTTATGATGCCTAAAATTATCAAACAAGAATTTCCTCATGAACTTTCCATTTAAAAATTCCAAAACATTTCTGTATAATGATAAAAAAACATTGTAAATAAAACATGAAAATATTTGGAAAAGGTTTAACAGGACAAAAGATTTCTTTGTGTATGATAAAACACTTGTTTATATCTATCAACTTGCAGTATGTGTGACTACACATGCACATGAAGGAAAGTGGGTGCTGAGAATTTAAAATTAAAAGTTTTTTTTAAATATCTGTTTTGGGTATATATCGGCTGTAACAGCAAAATTGTCCAAATCATGTTACAGCATTCCACAAAATGTTCAATATCTAAAAAAAACCAAAAAAAAAAACCACTAAACTTTTCCAATTTTTCAGATAAAACATTTAGCCATCTTGACACCATTTGTCATAAGAATCAGTGAAAAACCCTTTAAATTATTTAGCTAGAAAGAGAACAGGTTAAAATTGTTTTGTGTCAGCCCCACTGTCTTCTCAAGTGAGCAATGGTGAGAGCATAAAATCATTCAGGTCTTCAGTAATAGTACCAACATTCATACTTTGGCTTCTATCTTCAAAATCCATTCAAGAACAATCAATAGAACAGTGAATAAGTTTAAAAAAGAGGTCGACAGTAGAGAGGAAAACCAGATCAGGTCATAACGAGAAGAGGGATTATCATTTAGAGATAAATTAGAAAGATCCAACTCAATCCATTTGGTATGTGAGAGAGGAGTTTCAGCTATGTTGAAGAGCAGTAAAAAAAAAAAAAAGACTTGAAAATGAAATCCTACGTGAAACCTGCGAGGTACCTTGTTACTCTGAAAAATTAGGTTAGAGAAATCAAAGGTTATCTGGAATAAGTTGGAAAATGATCCTGTAATAATACATATATATTTGAACTTAAATTCAATCCTTCTTGAGCTTCCAATCATTAACTATGATTAATTAATGATTTCATTTGTGGTCAATTTCATCACAATTCTTCTTTTAAAATGGAGAGTAATTATACATTCTTAATGCTCAAAGTAGAGTTCAATAGAGTTATAAAAACCTCAAAGCTTAATCTAACAAATGGACAATTTTGCTGTTACACCCAGTAGGCTATGAATGCCAGAAGTAAAGGTAGATAGGAAAGCCCAACCAGCATCCAGTTGGCAGACAAAAATAAATGGGAATATAGCTCAATACATAACCTGTCCAAGTGCCCTGGCCACAATGGCAAGGGGTCTGTGTTTCTCCTCCTCATCCCCTTTCCTGGGTTTTGTTGAGAAGTCACCGGGTTATATGGAAAGGGAGTGTAAACACTAACTGGTCCTGCAAAGTACTAAAAATCTCAAGAAAAATAAACTCAGATGTGCTATGAAATATAAAATGTATGAAATATTCAGAAAGTGTATTTTGATTAGAGTCATAACACAGAAAAAACTAAAAACTCATTAGGCTTATTATAAATCTAAATGAACTTAAATTGAAGGAAGTGTGGCAACACAATTAAGGTCAAGGTCATAAGAACATAATGTCAGTCCTTGGTCATATGGATGGAGTAACAAAGGGCTATGATTTTATATATATATATATATATATATGAGAGAGAGAGAGAGGGAGTGCTTTGAAACACATATTTTAATGGATTGTACTTTATATATATATATAAAATTAAACTTCCTATAGAAAATAGGAAAGGTATACCACTTAACTAAATTTTCCTATTCAAACTGGTTCTATTAATGTATATAAAAAAACTATGCCATTCAATGAAATTTAATGCCAAATGTTTGTGAATATTAAAATATACTTGTTCCAACTAATATTTAGCCACAGATAACTCTGTTGTGTTCTCATCATTGAAATCAGTACAAACTATAACTAGTAAAGAAATAGATTAAAATGTATTTTATCACAAAGGGACAGCGTCCTTTATAAAGTACTAAAGTGGTTGGAAATGAAATGTTTAGAATAAAATCTATAAACTAGAAAGCCACTATTAAAAACAGTAAATATACTATTCTGGCATTTGTGAAATAGTTTTATTTCAATAAAATATATGAGGACTCAAAAAGCCCATACTTGAAAATATATATCATGCTTACCTTAATGAAGCTCAGTAGATATTTCTGTAATTCCCCATTTAATCTAAAAAAAAAAAAAAGTTATAAAAAATAAATAGAATTATTATAAATGTAAAGTGACATGTATATATCAACAATTATAAGATGAAGTATGAGGTACTATAATGAAATGTTGTGGTGATTTTTTTCTTATGTTGAATATTAAAATATTGGTTTCATTTGTTCTTGTAGATTTGATCAATTAATATTACTAAATAAACTTTCCCTTATGTATAAAATGTGTTTTTTTAAATACAGGGTGTCCCAAAATAATGTATACACTCTTTGAATCGTTTTAACTTATTCAATTTATGTATTTTGACTTGTAAATAAGATTACTACAAGAGAAAGAATACACATTTAAAGAATTTGAGAGTAAAATATACAAAAAAATGTCAAAATAATTAACTTTAATAAAATAAAAGCTACTTGGAGCAATGGCAGAATGTTCATATAATGATGAGTTCACATCAAGTGCCCAAAATGGTTGACGTTCTGTTCAATACACTTTTCATATCTTGAAGAAATAGACCTACAAACATTCAGTATCATTTCTTCTGGTATTTGAGCACATTCTTCTTCAATTGCTACTCTCATTTCAGCAATTGTTTCAGGTTTCCAGCTGTAAAATTTGTCTTTTAGAAACCCCCACAAAAAGAAATCCAAGGGTGTCAAATCTGGTGATCTAGGTGGGTATTCAATTGTCCCTCTTCTTCCAATCTATCTGTTTTGCATATTTTCATCCATATAAGTTCTCACATCACGGTAATGTATTATTAACTATTAATATTTAAAGAGTGTATACATTATTTTGGGACACCCTGT